>JARACL010000162.1:0-485693 GCA_029948455.1 Solanum rostratum | reverse complement strand
CTCTTGTCCGGGCCTCTTGTGGACCCCCTCGTATGATTTATCAAGAATCTTGCGCCGGAACCCCATGCAGTGCCAGAATCCGGTGGGCTAACACCCACAGAAATGAGCCGAAATCGCCTGTTTCCACTTCCTTTGCCCATAAAATCCAACCAGGCCTCATCCAACCCCGCCGGGCAACATGGACCTCTTGCCGGGCCTCTTGCAGACCCCCTCATATGATTTTTCGAGATTCTTGCGCCGGAACCCCATGCAGCGCCAGAATACGTGGGCTAACCACCCACAGAAATAAGCCGAAATCGCCTGTTTCCACTTCCTTGGCCCATAAAATCCAACCAGGCCTCATCCAACCCCCGCGCGGGCAACATGGACCTCTTGCCGGGCCTCTTGCGGACCCCCTCGTATGATTTTTTGAGAATCTTGCGCCAGAACCCCCATGCAGCGCCAGAATCCGTGGGCTAACACCCACAGAAATGAGTCGAAATCGCCTGTTTCCACTTCCTTGGCCCATAAAATCCAACAAGGGCCTCATCAAACCCCGCCGGGCAACATGGACCTCTTGCCGGGCCTCTTGCAGAACCCCCTAGTATGATTTTTCGAGAATCTTGCGCCGGACCCCATGCAACGCCAGAATCCGTTGGCTAACACCTACAGAATGAGCCGAAATCGCTTGTTTTCCACTTCCTTGGCCCATAAAATCCAACCAGGCCTCATCTAACCCCGCCGGGCAACATGGACCCTCTTGCTGGGCCTCTTGCGGACCCCCTCGTATGATTTTTTGAGAATCTTGCGCCGGAACCCCATGCAGCGCCAGAATCCGTGGGCTAACACCCATAGAAATGAGCCGAAATCGCCTGTTTCCCACTTCCTTGGCCTATAAAATCCAATCAGGCTTCATCCAACCCCCACCGGGCAACATGGACCTCTTGCCAGGCCTCTTGCGGGACCCCCTCGTATGATTTTTTGAGAATCTTGCACCGGAACCCCATGCAGCGCCAGAATCCGTGGGCTAACACCCACAGAAATGAGCCGAAATCGCCTGTTTCCACTTCCTTGGCCCAAAAAATCCAACCAGGCCTCATCCAACCCCGCCGGGCAACATGGACCTCTTGCCGGGGCCTCTTGCGGACCTCCTCGTATGATTTTTTCGAGAATATTGCGCTGGAACCCCATGCAGCGCCAGAATCCGTGGGCTAACACCCACAGAAATGAGCCGAAAATCGCCTTTTTTCAACTTCCTTGGCCCATAAAATCCCAACCCAGGCCTCATCCAACCCCCACCGAGCAGCATGGACCACTTGCCTGCCTCTTGCGGACCCCCTCGTCTGATTTTTTTGAGAATCTTGCGCTGGAACCCCATGCAGCGCCAGAATCCGTGAGCTAACACCCACAGAAATGAGCCGAAATCCGCCTGTTTCCACTTCCTTGGCCCGTAAAATCCAACCAGGCCTCATCCAACCCCGCCGGGCAACATGGACTTCTTGACGGGTCTCTTTCGGACCCCCTCGTATGATTTTTTAAGAATCATGCGCCGGAACCCCATGCAATGCCAGAATCCGTGGGCTAACACCCACAGAAATGAGCCGAAATCCCCTATTTCCACTTCCTTGGCCCATAAACTCCAACCAGACCTCATCCAACCCTTCCGGACAGCATGGACCTCTTGCCGGGCCTCTTGCGAACCCCATCGTATGATTTTTCGATAATCTTGTGTCGGAACCCCATGCAGCGCCAGAATCCGTAGGCTAACACCTACAGAAATGAGCCGAAATCGCCTGTTTCCACTTCCTTGGCCCATAAAATCCAACTAGGCCTCATCCAACCCCGTCGGGCAGCATGGACCTCTTGTCGGGCCTCTTGTGGACCCCCTCGTATGATTTTTCGAGAATCTTGCGTCGGAACCCCATGCAGCGCCAGAATCCATGGGCTAACACCCACAGAAATGAGCCGAAATTTCCTGTTTCCACTTCCTTGGCCCATAAAATCCAACCAGGCCTCATCCAACCCCGCCGGGCAATATGGACCTCTTGCCGGGCCTCTTGCGGACCCCCTCGTACGAATTTTCGAGAATCTTGCGCCGGAGCCCCATGCACCGCCAGAATTCGTGGGCTAACACCTACAGAAATGAGCCGAAATCGCCTGTTTCCACTTCCTTGGCCCATAAAATCCAACCAGGCCTCATCCAACCCCGCCGGGCAACATGGACCTCTTGCCGAGCCTCTTGCGGACCCCCTCGTATGAGTTTTTGAGAATCTTGCGCCGGAACCCCATGCAGCGCCAGAATCCGTGGGCTAACACCCACAGAAATGAGCCGAAATTGCCTGTTTCCACTTCTTTGGCCCATAAAATCCAACAAGGCCTCATCCAACCCCGCCGGGCAACATGGACCTCTTGCCGGGCCTCTTGCGGACCCCCTCGTATGAGTTTTCGAAAATCTTGCGCCGGAACCCCATGCAGCGCCAGAATCCGTGGGCTAACACCCACAGAAATAAGCCGAAATCGCCTGTTTCCACTTCCTTGGCCTATAAAATCCAATCAGGCTTCATCCAACCCCGCCGGGCAACATGGACCTCTTGCCGGGCCTCTTGCGGACCCCCTCGTATGATTTTTTTAGAATCTTGCGCCCCATGCAGCGCCAGAATCCGTGGGCTAACACCCACAGAAATGAGCCGAAATCGCCTGTTTCCACTTCCTTGGCCCATAAAATCCAACCAGGCCTCATCCAACCCCGCCGGGCAACATGGACCTCTTGCGGACCCCCTCGTATGATTTTTTGAGAATCTTGCGCCGGAACCCCATGCAGCGCCAGAACCCGTGGGCTAATACCCACAGAAATGAGCCGAAATCGCCTGTTTCCACTTCCTTGGCCTATAAAATCCAATCAGGCTTCATCCAACCCCGCCGGGCAACATGGACCTCTTGCCGGGCCTCTTGCGGACCCCCTCGTATGATTTTTTGAGAATCTTGCGCCTTATGCAGCGCCAGAATCCCTGGCTAACACCCACAGAAATGAGCCAAAATCGCCTGTTTCCACTTCCTTGGCCCATAAAATTCAACCAGGCCTCATCCAACCCCGCCGAGCAGCATGGACCTCTTGTCGGGCCTCTTGCAGACCCCCTCGTATGATTTTTTGAGAATCTTGCGCCGGAACCCCATGCAGCGCCAAAATCCGTGGGCTAACACCCACAGAAATGAGCCGAAATCGCCTGTTTCCACTTCCTTGGCCCATAAAATCCAACCAGGCCTCATCCAACCCCGCCGGGCAGTATAGACCTCTTGCCGAGCCTCTTGCGGACCCCCTCGTACGATTGTTCGAGAATCTTGCGCCGGAACCCCATGCACCGCCAGAATTCGTGGGCTAACACCCACGGAAATGAGCCGAAATCGCCTGTTTCCACTTCCTTGGCCCATAAAATCCAACCAGGCCTCATCCAACCCCGCCGGGCAACATGGACCTCTTGCCGAGCCTCTTGCGGACCCCCTCGTATGATTTTTTGAGAATCTTGCGCCGGAACCCCATGCAGCGCCAGAATCCGTGGGCTAACACCCACAGAAATGAGCCGAAATCGCCTGTTTCCACTTCCTTGGCCCATAAAAAATCCAACAAGGCCTCATCCAACCCCGCCGGGCAACATGGACCTCTTGCCGGGCCTCTTGCAGACCCCCTCGTATGATTTTTCGAGAATCTTGCGCTGGAACCCCATGCAGCGCCAGAATCCGTGGGCTAACACCCATAGAAATGAGCCGAAATCGCCTGTTTCCACTTCCTTGGCCCATAAAATCCAACCACGCCTCATCCAACCCCGCCGGGCAACATGGACCTCTTGCCGGGCCTCTTGCAGACCCCCTCGTATGATATTTCGAGAATCTTGCGCCGGAACCCCATGCAGCGCCAGAATCCGTGGGCTAACACCCACAGAAGTGAGCCGAAATCGCCTGTTTCCACTTCCTTGGCCCATAAAATCCAACCAGGCCTCATCCAACCCCGCCGGGCAACATGGACCTCTTTTCGGGCCTCTTGCGGACCCCCTCGTATGATTAATCGAGAATCTTGTGCCGGAACCCCATGCAGCGCCAGAATCCGTGGGCTAACACCCACAGAAATGAGCCGAAATCGCCTGTTTCCACTTCCTTGGCCTATAAAATCCAATCAGGCTTCATCCAACCCAGCCGGGCAACATGGACCTCTTGCCGGGCCTCTTGCGGACCCCCTCGTATGATTTTTTGAGAATCTTGCACCGGAACCCCATGCAGCGCCAGAATCTGTGGGCTAACACCCACAGAAATGAGCCGAAATCGCCTGTTTCCACTTCCTTGGCCCAAAAAATCCAACCAGGCCTCATCCAACCCCGCCGGGCAACATGGACCTCTTGCCGGGCCTCTTGCGGACCCCCTCATATGATTTTTCGAGATTCTTGCGCCGGAACCCCATGCAGCGCCAGAATACGTGGGCTAACACCCACAGAAATAAGCCGAAATCGCCTGTTTCCACTTCCTTGGCCAATAAAATCCAACCAGGCCTCATCCAACCCCGCCGGCAACATGGACCTCTTGCCGGGCCTCTTGCGGACCCCCTCGTATGATTTTTTGAGAATCTTGCGCCAGAACCCCATGCAGCGCCAGAATCCGTGGGCTAACACCCACGGAAATGAGCCGAAATCGCCTGTTTCCACTTCCTTGGCCCATAAAATCCAACCAGGCCTCATCCAACCCCGCCGGGCAACATGGACCTCTTGCCGAGCCTCTTGCGGACCCCCTCGTATGATTTTTTAAGAATTTTGCGCCGGAACCCCATGCAGCGCCAGAATCCGTGGGCTAACACCCACAGAAATGAGCCGAAATCACCTGTTTCCACTTCCTTGGCCCATAAAAAATCCAACAAGGCCTCATCCAACCCCGCCGGGCAACATGGACCTCTTGCCGGGCCTCTTGCAGACCCCCTCGTATGATTTTTTGAGAATCTTGCGCTGGAACCCCATGCAGCGCCAGAATCCGTGGGCTAACACCCATAGAAATGAGCCGAAATCGCCTGTTTCCACTTCCTTGGCCCATAAAATCCAACCACGCCTCATCCAACCCCGCCGGGCAACATGGACCTCTTGCCGGGCCTCTTGCGGACCCCCTCGTATGATATTTCGAGAATCTTGCGCCGGAACCCCATGCAGCGCAAGAATCCGTGGGCTAACACCCACAGAAGTGAGCCGAAATCGCCTGTTTCCACTTCCTTGGCCCATAAAATCCAACCAGGCCTCATCCAACCCCGCCGGGCAACATGGACCTCTTTTCGGGCCTCTTGCGGACCCCCTCGTATGATTAATCGAGAATCTTGTGCCGGAACCCCATGCAGCGCGAGAATCCGTGGGCTAACACCCACAGAAATGAGCCGAAATCGCCTGTTTCCACTTCCTTGGCCCATAAAATCCAACCAGGCCTCATCCAACCCCGCCGGGCAACATGGACCTCTTGCCGGGCCTCTTGCGGACCTCCTCGTATGATCTTTCAAGAATCTTGCACCGGAACCCCATGCAGCGGCAGAATCCGTGGGCTAATGCCCACAGAAATGAGCCGAAATCGCCTGTTTCCACTTCCTTGGTCCATAAAATCCAACCAGGCCTCATCCAACCCCGCCAGGCAACATGGACCTCTTGCCGGGCCTCTTGCGAACCCCCTCGTATGATTTTTCGAGAATCTTGCGCCGGAACCCCATGCAGCGCCAGAATCCGTTGGCTAACACCCACAGAAATGAGCCAAAATTGCCTGTTTCCACTTCCTTGGCCCATAAAATCCAACCAGGCCTCATCCAACCCCGCCGGGCAACATGGACCTCTTACCGGGCCTCTTGCGGACCCCCTCGTATGATTTTTCGATAATCTTGCGCCGGAACCCCATGCAGCGCCAGAATTCGTGGGCTAACACCCATAGAAATGAGCCGAAATCGCCTGTTTCCACTTCCTTGGCCCATAAAATCCAACCAGGCCTCATCCAACCCCGCCGGGCAACATGGACCTCTTTCCGGGCCTCTTGCGGACCCCCTCATATGATTTTTCGAGATTCTTGCGCCGGAACCCCATGCAGCGCCAGAATCTGTGGGCTAACACCCACAGAAATGAGCCGAAATCGCCTGTTTCCACTTCCTTGGCCCATAAAATCCAACCAGGCCTCATCCAACCCCGCCGAGCAACATGGACCTCTTGCCGGGCCTCTTGCGGACCCCCTCGTATGATTTTTTGAGAATCTTGCGCCAGAACCCCATGCAGCGCCAGAATCCGTGGGCTAACACCCAATGAAATGAGTCGAAATCGCCTGTTTCCACTTCCTTGGCCCATAAAATCCAACAAGGCCTCATCCAACCCCGCCGGGCAACATGGACCTCTTGCCGGGCCTCTTGCAGACCCCCTCGTATGATTTTTCGAGAATCTTGCGCCTGAACCCCATGCAACGCCAGAATCCGGGGGCTAAAACCTACAGAAATGAGCCGAAATCTCTTGTTTCCACTTCCTTTGCCCATGAAATCCAACCAGGCCTCATCCAACCCCGCCGGGCAACATGGACGTCTTGCCGGGCCTCTTGCGGACCCCCTCGTATGATTTTTCGAGAATCTTGCGCCGGAACCCCATGCAACGCCAGAATCCGTGGGCTAACACCCACAGAAATGAGCCGAAATCGCCTGTTTCCACTTCCTTGGCCTATAAAATCCAATCAGGCTTCATCCAACCCCACCGGGCAACATGGACCTCTTGTCGTGCCTCTTGCGGACCCCCTCGTATGTTATTTTGAGAATCTTGCGCCGGAACCCCATGCAGCGCCAGAATCCGTGGGCTAACACCCACAGAAATGAGCCGAAATCGCCTGTTTCCACTTCCTTGGCCCAAAAAATCCAACCAGGCCTCATCCAACCCTGCCGGGAATCATGGACCTCTTGCCGGGCCTCTTGCGGACCTCCTCGTATGATTTTTCGAGAATCTTGCGCTGGAACCCCATGCAGCGCCAGAATCCGTGGGCTAACACCCACAGAAATGAGCCGAAATCGCCTTTTTCAACTTCCTTGGCCCATAAAATCCAACCAGGCCTCATCCAACCCCACCGAGCAGCATGGACCACTTGCCGGGCCTCTTGCGGACCCCCTCGTCTGATTTTTTGAGAATCTTGCACCGGAACCCCATGCAGCGCTAGAATCCGTGGGCTAACACCCACAGAAATGAGCCGAAATCGCCTGTTTCCACTTCCTTGGCCCGTAAAATCCAACCAGGCCTCATCCAACCCCGCCGGGCAACATGGACTTCTTGACGGGCCTCTTTCGGACCCCCTCGTATGATTTTTTAAGAATCTTGCGCCGGAACCCCATGCAATGCCAGAATCCGTGGGCTAACACCCACAGAAATGAGCCGAAATCGCCTATTTCCACTTCCTTGGCCCATAAACTCCAACCAGACCTCATCCAACCCTGCCGGGCAGCATGGACCTCTTGCCGGGCCTCTTGCGAACCCCCTCGTATGATTTTTCGATAATCTTGCGTCGGAACCCCATGCAGCGCCAGAATCCGTAGGCTAACACCTACAGAAATGAGCCGAAATCGCCTGTTTCCACTTCCTTGGCCCATAAAATCCAACTAGGCCTCATCCAACCCCGCCGGGCAGCATGGACCTCTTTTCGGGCCTCTTGTGGACCCCCTCGTATGATTTTTCGAGAATCTTGCGCCGGAACCCCATGCAGCGCCAGAATCCATGGGCTAACACCCACAGAAATGAGCCGAAATTTCCTGTTTCCACTTCCTTGGCCCATAAAATCCAACCAGGCCTCATCCAACCCCGCCGGGCAATATGGACCTCTTGCCGGGCCTCTTGCAGACCCACTCGTACGAATTTTCGAGAATCTTGCGCCGGAACCCCATGCACCGCCAGAATTCGTGGGCTAACACCTACAGAAATGAGCCGAAATCGCCTGTTTCCACTTCCTTGGCCCATAAAATCCAACCAGGCCTCATCCAACCCCGCCGGGCAACATGGACCTCTTGCCGAGCCTCTTGCGGACCCCCTCGTATTATTTTTTGAGAATCTTGCGCCGGAACCCCATGCAGCGCCAGAATCCGTGGGCTAACACCTACAGAAATGAGCCGAAATCTCTTGTTTCCACTTCCTTGGCCAATAAAATCCAACCAGGCCTCATCCAACCCCGCCGGGCAACATGGACCTCTTGCCGGGCCTCTTGCGGACCCCCTCGTATGATTTTTCGAGAATCTTGCGCCGGAACCCCATGCAGCGCCAGAATCCGTGGGCTAACACCCACAGAAATGAGCCGAAATCGCCTGTTTCCACATCCTTGGCCTATAAAATCCAATCAGGCTTCATCCAACCCCGCCGGGCAACATGGACCTCTTGCCGGGCCTCTTGCGGACCCCCTCGTATGATTTTTTGAGAATCTTGCGCCCCATGCAGCGCCAGAATCCGTGGGCTAACACCCACAGAAATGAGCCGAAATCGCCTGTTTCCAATTCCTTGGCCCATAAAATCCAACCAGGCCTCATCCAACCCCGCCGGGCAACATAGACCTCTTCCCGGGCCTCTTGCGGACCCCCTCGTATGAGTTTTCGAGAATCTTGCGCTGGAACCCCATGCAGCGCCAGAATCCGTGGGCTAACACCCACAGAAATGAGCCGAAATCGCCTGTTTCCACTTCCTTGGCCTATAAAATCCAATCAAGCTTCATCCAACCCCCCCGGGCAACATGGACCTCTTGCCGGGCCTCTTGCGGACCCCCTCGTATGATTTTTTGAGAATCTTGCGCCCCATGCAGCGCCAGAATCCGTGGGCTAACACCCACAGAAATGAGCCAAAATCGCCTGTTTCCACTTCCTTGGCCCATAAAATACAACCAGGCCTCATCCAACCCCGCCGGGCAACATGGACCTCTTGCCGAGCCTCTTGCGGACCCCCTCGTATGATTTTTTGAGAATCTTGCGCCGGAACCCCATGCAGCGCCAGAATCCGTGGGCTAACACCCATAGAAATGAGCCGAAATCGCCTGTTTCCACTTCCTTGGCCCATAAAATCCAACCAGGCCTCATCCAACCCCGCCGGGCAACATGGACCTCTTTCCGAGCCTCTTGCGGACCCCCTCATATGATTTTTCGAGATTCTTGCGCCGGAACCCCATGCAGCGCCAGAATCTGTGGGCTAACACCCACAGAAATGAGCCGAAATCGCCTGTTTCCACTTCCTTGGCCCATAAAATCCAACCAGGCCTCATCCAACCCCGCCGGGCAACATGGACCTCTTGCCGGGCCTCTTGCGGACCCCCTCGTATGATTTTTTGAGAATCTTGCGCCAGAACCCCATGCAGCGCCAGAATCCGTGGGCTAACACCCAATGAAATGAGTTGAAATCGCCTGTTTCCACTTCCTTGGCCCATAAAATCCAACAAGGCCTCATCCAACCCCGCCGGGAAACATGGACCTCTTGCCGGGCCTCTTGCAGACCCCCTCGTATGATTTTTCGAGAATCTTGCGCCTGAACCCCATGCAACGCCAGAATCCGGGGGCTAAAACCTACAGAAATGAGCCGAAATCTCTTGTTTCCACTTCCTTTGCCCATGAAATCCAACCAGGCCTCATCCAACCCCGCCGGGCAACATGGACGTCTTGCCGGGCCTCTTGCGGACCCCCTCGTATGATTTTTCGAGAATCTTGCGCCGGAACCCCATGCAACGCCAGAATCCGTGGGCTAACACCCACAGAAATGAGCCGAAATCGCCTGTTTCCACTTCCTTGGCCTATAAAATCCAATCAGGCTTCATCCAACCCCACCGGGCAACATGGACCTCTTGTCGTGCCTCTTGCGGACCCCCTCGTATGTTTTTTTGAGAATCTTGCGCCGGAACCCCATGCAGCGCCAGAATCCGTGGGCTAACACCCACAGAAATGAGCCGAAATCGCCTGTTTCCACTTCCTTGGCCCAAAAAATCCAACCAGGCCTCATCCAACCCCGCCGGGAATCATGGACCTCTTGCCGGGCCTCTTGCGGACCTCCTCGTATGATTTTTCGAGAATCTTGCGCTGGAACCCCATGCAGCGCCAGAATCCGTGGGCTAACACCCACAGAAATGAGCCGAAATCGCCTTTTTCAACTTCCTTGGCCCATAAAATCCAACCAGGCCTCATCCAACCCCACCGAGCAGCATGGACCACTTGCCGGGCCTCTTGCGGACCCCCTCGTCTGATTTTTTGAGAATCTTGCACCGAACCCTATGCAGTGCCAGAATCCGTGGGCTAACACCCACAGAAATGAGCCGAAATCGCCTGTTTCCACTTCCTTGGCCCGTAAAATCCAACCAGGCCTCATCCAACCCCGCCGGGCAACATGGACTTCTTGACGGGCCTCTTTCGGACCCCCTCGTATGATTTTTTAAGAATCTTGCGCCGGAACCCCATGCAATGCCAGAATCCGTGGGCTAACACCCACAGAAATGAGCCGAAATCGCCTATTTCCACTTCCTTGGCCCATAAACTCCAACCAGACCTCATCCAACCCTGCCGGGCAGCATGGACCTCTTGCCGGGCCTCTTGCGAACCCCCTCGTATGATTTTTCGATAATCTTGCGTCGGAACCCCATGCAGCGCCAGAATCCGTAGGCTAACACCTACAGAAATGAGCCGAAATCGCCTGTTTCCACTTCCTTGGCCCATAAAATCCAACTAGGCCTCATCCAACCCCGCCGGGCAGCATGGACCTCTTTTCGGGCCTCTTGTGGACCCCCTCGTATGATTTTTCGAGAATCTTGCGCCGGAACCCCATGCAGCGCCAGAATCCATGGGCTAACACCCACAGAAATGAGCCGAAATTTCCTGTTTCCACTTCCTTGGCCCATAAAATCCAACCAGGCCTCATCCAACCCCGCCGGGCAATATGGACCTCTTGCCGGGCCTCTTGCAGACCCACTCGTACGAATTTTCGAGAATCTTGCGCCGGAACCCCATGCACCGCCAGAATTCGTGGGCTAACACCTACAGAAATGAGCCGAAATCGCCTGTTTCCACTTCCTTGGCCCATAAAATCCAACCAGGCCTCATCCAACCCCGCCGGGCAACATGGACCTCTTGCCGAGCCTCTTGCGGACCCCCTCGTATTATTTTTTGAGAATCTTGCGCCGGAACCCCATGCAGCGCCAGAATCCGTGGGCTAACACCTACAGAAATGAGCCGAAATCTCTTGTTTCCACTTCCTTGGCCCATAAAATCCAACCAGGCCTCATCCAACCCCGCCGGGCAACATGGACCTCTTGCCGGGCCTCTTGCGGACCCCCTCGTATGATTTTTCGAGAATCTTGCGCCGGAACCCCATGCAGCGCCAGAATCCGTGGGCTAACACCCACAGAAATGAGCCGAAATCGCCTGTTTCCATATCCTTGGCCTATAAAATCCAATCAGGCTTCATCCAACCCCGCCGGGCAACATGGACCTCTTGCCGGGCCTCTTGCGGACCCCCTCGTATGATTTTTTGAGAATCTTGCGCCCCATGCAGCGCCAGAATCCGTGGGCTAACACCCACAGAAATGAGCCGAAATCGCCTGTTTCCACTTCCTTGGCCCATAAAATCCAACCAGGCCTCATCCAACCCCGCCGGGCAACATAGACCTCTTCCCGGGCCTCTTGCGGACCCCCTCGTATGAGTTTTCGAGAATCTTGCGCTGGAACCCCATGCAGCGCCAGAATCCGTGGGCTAACACCCACAGAAATGAGCCGAAATCGCCTGTTTCCACTTCTTTGGCCTATAAAATCCAATCAAGCTTCATCCAACCCCGCCGGGCAACATGGACCTCTTGCCGGGCCTCTTGCGGACCCCCTCGTATGATTTTTTGAGAATCTTGCGCCCCATGCAGCGCCAGAATCCGTGGGCTAACACCCACAGAAATGAGCCGAAATCGCCTGTTTCCACTTCCTTGGCCCATAAAATCCAACCAGGCCTCATCCAACCCCGCCGGGCAACATGGACCTCTTGCCGAGCCTCTTGCGGACCCCCTCGTATGATTTTTTGAGAATCTTGCGCCGGAACCCCATGCAGCGCCAGAATCCGTGGGCTAACACCCACAGAAATGAGCCGAAATTGCCTGTTTCCACTTCTTTGGCCCATAAATCCAACAAGGCCTCATCCAACCCCGCCGGGCAACATGGACCTCTTGCCGGGCCTCTTGCAGACACCCTCGTATGATTTTTCGAGAATCTTGCGCCGGAACCCCATGCAGCGCCAGAATCCGTGGGCTAACACCTACAGAAATGAGCCGAAATCTCTTGTTTCCACTTCCTTGGCCCATAAAATCCAACCAGGCCTCATCCAACCCCGCCGGGCAACTTGGACCTCTTGCCGGGCCTCTTGCGGACCCCCTCGTATGATTTTTCGAGAATCTTGCGCCGGAACCCCATGCAGCGCCAGAATCCGTGGGCTAACACCCACAGAAATGAGCCGAAATCGCCTGTTTCCACTTCCTTGTCCTATAAAATCCAATCAGGCTTCATCCAACCCCGCCGGGCAACATGGACCTCTTGCCGGGCCTCTTGCGGACCCCCTCGTATGATTTTTTGAGAATCTTGCGCCCCATGCAGCGCCAGAATCCGTGGGCTAACACCCACAGAAATGAGCCGAAATCGCCTGTTTCCACTTCCTTGGCCCATAAAATCCAACCAGGCCTCATCCAACCCCGCCGGGCAACATAGACCTCTTGCCGGGCCTCTTGCGGACCCCCTCGTATGAGTTTTCGAGAATCTTGCGCTGGAACCCCATGCAGCGCCAGAATCCGTGGGCTAACACCCACAGAAATGAGCCGAAATCGCCTTTTTCAACTTCCTTGGCCCATAAAATCCAACCTGGCCTTATCCAACCCCGTCGGGTAACATGGACCTCTTGCCGGGCCTCTTGCGGACCCCCTCGTATGATTTTTCGAGAATCTTGCGTCGGAACCCCATGCAGCGCCAGAATCCGTGGGCTAACACCCACAGAAATGAGCCGAAATCGCCTGTTTCCACTTCCTTGGCCCATAAAATCCAACCAGGCCTCATCCAACCCCTCCGGGCAGTATGGACCTCTTGCCGGGCCTCTTGCGGACCCCCTCGTACGATTTTTCGAGAATCTTGCGTCGAAACCCCATGCAGCGCCCGAATCCGTGGGCTAACACCCACAGAAATGAGCCGAAATCGCTTGTTTCCACTTCCTTGGCCCATAAAATCCAACCAGGCCTCATCCAACCCTGACGGGCAACATGGACCTCATGCCGGGCCTCTTGCGGACCCCCTCATATGATATATCGAGAATATTGCGCCGGAACCCCATGCAGCGCCAGAATCCGTGGGCTAACACCCTCAGAAATGAGCCGAAATCGCCTGTTTCCACTTCCTTGGCCCATAAAATCCAACCAGGCCTCATCCAACCCCGCCGGGCAGCATGGACCTCTTGCCGGGCCTCTTGCGAACCCCCTCGTATGATTTTTTGATAATCTTGCGCTGGAACCCCATGCAGCGCCAGAATCCGTAGGCTAACACCCACAGAAATGAGACGAAATCGCCTGTTTCCACTTCCTTGGCCCATAAAATCCAACAAGGCCTCATCCAACCCCGCCGGGCAGCATGGACCTCTTGTCGAGCCTCTTGTGGACCCCCTCGTATGATTTTTCAAGAATCTTGCGCCGGAACCCCATGCAGCGCAAGAATCCGTGGTCTAACACCCATAGAAATGAGCCGAAATCGCCTGTTTCCACTTCCCTGGCCCATAAAATCCAACCAGGCCTCATCCAACCCCGCCGGGCAACATGGAGCTCTTGCCGGGCCTCTTGCGGACCCCCTCATATGATTTTTTGAGAATCTTGCGCTGGAACTCCATGCAGCGCCAGAATCCGTGGGCTAACACCCACAGAAATGAGCCGAAATCGCCTTTTTCAACTTCCTTGGCCCATAAAATCCAACCAGGCCTCATCCAACCCCGCCGAGTAGCATGGGCCTCGTACCGGGCCTCTTGCGGACCCCCTCATATGATTTTTCGAGAATCTTGCGCCGGAACCCCATGCAGCGCCAGAATCCGTGGGCTAACACCCACAGAAATGAGCCGAAATCGCCTGTTTCCACTTTCTTGGCCCGTAAAATCCAACCAGGCCTCATCCAACCCCGCCGGGCAGAATGGACCTCTTGCCGGGCCTCTTGCGGACCCCCTCGTATGATTTTTCAAGAATCTTGCGCCGGAACCTCATGCAACGCCAGAATCCGTGGGCTAAGACCCACAGAAATGAGCCGAAATCGCCTGTTTCCACTTCCTTGGCCAATAAACTCCAACCAGACCTCATCCAACCCTGCCGGGCAGCATGGACCTCTTGCCGGGCCTCTTGCGAACCCCCTCGTATGATTTTTTGATAATCTTTCGCTGGAACCCCATGCAGCGCCAGAATCCGTAGGCTAACACCCACAGAAATGAGACGAAATCGCCTGTTTCCACTTCCTTGGCCCATAAAATCCAACAAGGCCTCATCCAACCCCGCCGGGCAGCATGGACCTCTTGTCGAGCCTCTTGTGGACCCCCTCGTATGATTTTTCGAGAATCTTGCGCCGGAACCCCATGCAGCGCAAGAATCCGTGGTCTAACACCCATAGAAATGAGCCGAAATGGCCTGTTTCCACTTCCTTGGCCCATAAAATCCAACCACGCCTCATCCAACCCCGCTGAGCAACATGGACCTCTTGCCGCGCCTCTTGCGGACCCCCTCGTATGATTTTTCGAGAATCTTGCGCCGGAACCCCATGCAGCGCCAGAATCCGTGGGCTAACACCCTCAGAAATAAGCCGAAATCGCCTGTTTCCACTTCCTTGGCCCATAAAATCCAACCAGGCCTCATCCAACCCCGCCGGGCAGCATGGACCTCTTGTCGGGCCTCTTGCGGACCCCCTCGTATGAGTTTTCGAGAATCTTGCGCCGGATGGGCTAACACCCACAGAAATGAGCCGAAATCGCCTGTTTCCACTTCCTTGGCCCATAAAATCCAACCAGGCCTCATCCAACCCCGCCGGGCAGCATGGACCTCTTTCCGGGCCTCTTGCGGACCCCCTCGTATGATTTTTCGAGAATCTTGCGCCGGAACCCCATGCAGCGCCAGAATCCGTGGGCTAACACCCACATAAATGAGCTGAAATCGCCTGTTTCCACTTCCTTTGCCCATAAAATCCAACCAAGCCTCATCCGACCCCGCCGGGCAACATGGACCTCTTGCCGGGCCTCTTGCGGTCCCCCTCGTATGATTTTTCGAGAATCTTGCACCGGAACCCCATGCAGCGCCAGAATCCGTGGGCTAACACCCACAGAAATGAGCAGAAATCGCCTGTTTCCACTTCCCTGGCCCATAAAATCCAACCAGGCCTCATCCAACCCCGCCGGGCAACATGGAGCTCTTGCCGGGCCACTTGCGGACCCCCTCATATGATTTTTTGAGAATCTTGCGCCGGAACCCCATGCAGCGCCAGAATTCTTGGACTAACACCCACAGAAATGAGCCAAAATCACCTGTTTCCACTTCCTTGGCCCATAAAATCCACCAGGCCTCATCCAACCGCGCCGGGCAACATGGACCTCTTGCCGGGCCTCTTGCGGATCCCCTCGTATGATTTTTCGAGAATCTTGCGCCGGAACCCCATGCAGCGCCAGAATCCGTGGGCTAACACCCACAGAAATGAGCCGAAATCGCCTGTTTCCACTTCCCTGGCCCATAAAATCCAACCCCGCCGGGTAACATGGACCTCTTGCCAGGCCTCTTGCGGACCCCCTCGTATGATTTTTCGAGAATCATGCGCCGGAACCCCATGCAGCGACAGAATCCGTGGGCTAACACCCACAGCAATGAGCCGAAATCGCCTGTTTCCACTTCCTTGGCCCATAAAATCCAACCAGGCCTCATCCAACCCCGCCGGGCAACATGGACCTCTTGCCGGACCTCTTGCGGACCCCCTCGTATGATATTTCGAGAATCTTGCGCCGGAACCCCATGCAGCGCCAGAATCCGTGGGCTAACACCCACAGAAATGAGCCGAAATCGCCTGTTTCCACTTCCCTGGCCCATAAAATCCAACCAGGCCTCATCCAACCCCGCCGGGCAACATGGAGCTCTTGCCGGGCCTCTTGCGGACCCCCTCATATGATTTTTTGAGAATCTTGCGCCGGAACCCCATGCAGCGCCAGAATTCTTGGACTAACACCCACAGAAATGAGCCAAAATCACCTGTTTCCACTTCCTTGGCCCATAAAATCCACCAGGCCTCATCCAACCGCGCCGGGCAACATGGACCTCTTGCCGGGCCTCTTGCGGATCCCCTCGTATGATTTTTCGAGAATCTTGCGCCGGAACCCCATGCAGCGCCAGAATCCGTGGGCTAACACCCACAGAAATGAGCCGAAATCGCCTGTTTCCACTTCCCTGGCCCATAAAATCCAACCCCGCCGGGTAACATGGACCTCTTGCCAGGCCTCTTGCGGACCCCCTCGTATGATTTTTCGAGAATCATGCGCCGGAACCCCATGCAGCGACAGAATCCGTGGGCTAACACCCACAGCAATGAGCCGAAATCGCCTGTTTCCACTTCCTTGGCCCATAAAATCCAACCAGGCCTCATCCAACCCCGCCGGGCAACATGGACCTCTTGCCGGACCTCTTGCGGACCCCCTCGTATGATATTTCGAGAATCTTGCGCCGGAACCCCATGCAGCGCCAGAATCCGTGGGCTAACACCCACAGAAATGAGCCGAAATCGCCTGTTTCCACTTCCTTGGCCCATAAAATCCAACCAGGCCTCATCCAACCCCACCGGGCAACATGGACCTCTTGCCGGGCCTCTTGCGGACCCCCTCGTATGATTTATCGAGAATCTTGCGCCGGAACCCCATGCAGCGCCAGAATCCGTGGGCTAACACCCACAGAAATGAGCCGAAATCGCCTGTTTCCACTTCCTTGGCCCATAAAATCCAACCAGGCCTCATCCAACCCCGCCGGGCAACATGGACCTCTTGCCGGGCCTCTTGCGGACCTCCTCGTATGATCTTTCAAGAATCTTGCGCCGGAACCCCATGCAGCGGCAGAATCCGTGGGCAAACACCCACATAAATGAGCCGAAATCGCCTGTTTCCACTTCCTTGGCCCATAAAATCCAACCAGGCCTCATCCAACCCCGCCGGGCAGCATGGACCTCTTGCCGGACCTTTTGCGGACCCCCTCGTATGATTTTTCAAGAATCTTGCGCCGGAACCCCATGCAACGCCAGAATCCGTGGGCTAACACCCACAGAAATGGGCCGAAATCGCCTGTTTCCACTTCCTTGGCCCATAAAATCCAACCAGGCCTCATCCAACCCCGCCGGGCAACATGGACCTCTTGCCGGGCCTCTTGCGGACCTCCTCGTATGATCTTTCAAGAATCTTGCGCCGGAACCCCATGCAGCGGCAGAATCCGTGGGCTAACACCCACATAAATGAGCCGAAATCGCCTGTTTCCACTTCCTTGGCCCATAAAATCCAACCAGGCCTCATCCAACCCCGCCGGGCAGCATGGACCTCTTGCCGGACCTTTTGCGGACCCCCTCGTATGATTTTTCAAGAATCTTGCGCCGGAACCCCATGCAACGCCAGAATCCGTGGGCTAACACCCACAGAAATGAGCTGAAATCGCCTGTTTCCACTTCCTTGGCCCATAAAATCCAACCAGGCCTCATCCAACCCCGCCGAGCAGCATGGACCTCTTGCCAGGCCTCTTGCGGACCCCCTCGTATGATTTTTCGAGATTCTTGCACCGGAACCCCATGCAGCGCCAGAATCCGTGGGCTAACACCCACAAAAATGAGCAGAAATCGCCTGTTTCCACTTCCTTGGCCCATAAAATCCAACTAGGCCTCATCCAACCCCGTCGGGCAGTATGGACCTCTTGCCGGGCCTCTTGTGGACCTCCTCGTACGATTTTTCGAGAATCTTGCGCCGGAACGCCATGCAGCGCCAGAATCCGTGGGCTAACACCCTCAGAAATGAGCCGAAATCGCCTGTTTCCACTTCCTTGGCCCATAAAATCCAACCAGGCCTCATCCAACCCCGCCGGGCAGTATGGACCTCTTACCGGGCCTCTTGCGGATCCCCTCGTACAATTTTTCGAGAATCTTGCGTCGGAACCCCATGCAGCGCCCGAATCCGTGGGCTAACACCCACAGAAAGGAGCCGAAATCGCCTGTTTCAACTTCCTTGGCCCATAAAATCCAACCAGGCCTCATCCAACCCCACCGAGCAGCATGGACCTCTTGTCGGGCCTCTTGCGGACCCCCTCGTATGAGTGTTCGAGAATCTTGCGCCGGATGGGCTAACACCCACAGAAATGAGCCGAAATCGCCTGTTTCCACTTCCTTGGCCCATAAAATCCAACCAGGCCTCATCCAACCCCGCCGGGCAGCATGGACCTCTTTCCGGGCCTCTTGCGGACCCCCTCGTATGATTTTTCGAGAATCTTGCGCCGGAACCCCATGCAGCGCCAGAATCCGTGGGCTAACACCCACATAAATGAGCTGAAATCGCCTGTTTCCACTTCCTTTGCCCATAAAATCCAACCAAGCCTCATCCAACCCCGCCGGGCAACATGGACCTCTTTTCGGGCCTCTTGCGGTCCCCCTCGTATGATTTTTCGAGAATCTTGCACCGGAACCCCATGCAGCGCCAGAATCCGTGGGCTAACACCCACAGAAATGAGCCGAAATCGCCTGTTTCCACTTCCTTGGCCCATAAAATCCAACCAGGCCTCATCCAACCCCGCCGGGCAACATGGACCTCTTGCCTGGCCTCTTTCGGACCCCCTCGTATGATTTTTTGAGAATCTTGCGCCGGAACCCCATGCAGCGCCAGAATCCTTGGGCTAACACCCACAGAAATGAGCCGAAATCACCTGTTTCCACTTCCTTGGCCCATAAAATCCACCAGGCCTCATCCAACCGCGCCGGGCAACATGAACCTCTTGCCGGGCCTCTTGCGGATCCCCTCGTATGATTTTTCGAGAATCTTGCGCCGGAACCCCATGCAGCGCCAGAATCCGTGGGCTAACACCCACAGAAATGAGCCGAAATCGCCTGTTTCCACTTCCCTGGCCCATAAAATCCATCCCCGTCGGGTAACATGGACCTCTTGCCAGGCCTCTTGCGGACCCCCTCGTATGATTTTTCGAGAATCATGCGCCGGAACCCCATGCAGCGACAGAATCCATGGGCTAACACCCATAGAAAAGAACCGAAATCGCCTGTTTCCACTTCCTTGGCCCATAAAATCCAACCAGGCCTCATCCAACCCCGCCGGGCAACATGGACCTCTTGCCGGACCTCTTGCGGACCCCCTCGTATGATATTTCAAGAATCTTGCGCCGGAACCCCATGCAGCGCCAGAATCCGTGGGCTAACACCCACAGAAATGAGCCGAAATCGCCTGTTTCCACTTCCTTGGCCCATAAAATCCAACCAGGCCTCATCCAACCCCGCCGGGCAACATGGACCTCTTGCCGGGCCTCTTGCGGACCTCCTCGTATGATCTTTCAAGAATCTTGCGCCGGAACCCCATGCAGCGGCAGAATCCGTGGGCTAACACCCACAGAAATGAGCCGAAATCGCCTGTTTCCACTTCCTTGGCCCATAAAATCCAACCAGGCCTCATCCAACCCCGCCGGGCAGCATGGACCTCTTGCCGGACCTTTTGCGGACCCCCTCGTATGATTTTTCAAGAATCTTGCGCCGGAGCCCCATGCAACGCCAGAATCCGTGGGCTAACACCCACAGAAATGAGCTGAAATCGCCTGTTTCCACTTCCTTGGCCCATAAAATCCAACCAGGCCTCATCCAACCCCGCCGAGCAGCATGGACCTCTTGCCAGGCCTCTTGCGGACCCCCTCGTATGATTTTTCGAGATTCTTGCGCCGGAACCCCATGCAGCGCCAGAATCCGTGGGCTAACACCCACAAAAATGAGCTGAAATCGCCTGTTTCCACTTCCTTGGCCCATAAAATCCAACCAGGCCTCATCCAACCCCGTCGGGCAGTATGGACCTCTTGCCGGGCCTCTTGTGGACCTCCTCGTACGATTTTTCGAGAATCTTGCGCCGGAACCCCATGCAGCGCCAGAATCCGTGGGCTAACACCCACAGAAATGAGCCGAAATCGCCTGTTTCCACTTTCTTGGCCCATAAAATCCAACCAGGCCTCATCCAACCCCGCCGAACAGCATGGACCTCTTGCCGGGCCTCTTGCGGACCCCCTCGTTTGATTTGTCGAGAATCTTGCGCCGGAACCCCATGCAGCGCCAGAATCCGTGGGCTAACACCCACAGAAATGAGCCGAAATCGCCTGTTTCCACTTTCTTGGCCCATAAAATCCAACCAGGCCTCATCCAACCCCGCCGGGCAACATGGACCTCTTGTCGGGCCTCTTGCGGACCCCCTCGTATGATTTTTTGAGAATCTTGCGCCGGAACCCCATGCAGCGCCAGAATCCGTGGGCTAACACCCACAGGCCTCATCCAACCCCGCCGAGCAGCATGGACCTCTTGCCGGGCCTCTAGCGGACCCCCTAGTATGATTTTTCGAAAATCTTGCGCCGGAACCCCATGCAGCGCCAGAATCCGTGGGCTAACACCCACAGAAATGAGCCGAAATCGCCTGTTTCCACTTCCTTGGCCCATAAAATCCAACCAGGCCTCATCCAACCCCGCCGGGCAGCATGGACCTCTTGCCGGACCTTTTGCGGACCCCCTCGTATGATTTTTCAAGAATCTTGCGCCGGAGCCCCATGCAACGACAGAATCCATGGGCTAACACCCATAGAAAAGAACCGAAATCGCCTGTTTCCACTTCCTTGGCCCATAAAATCCAACCAGGCCTCATCCAACCCCGCCGGGCAACATGGACCTCTTGCCGGACCTCTTGCGGACCCCCTCGTATGATATTTCAAGAATCTTGCGCCGGAACCCCATGCAGCGCTAGAATCCGTGGGCTAACACCCACAGAAATGAGCCGAAATCGCCTGTTTCCACTTCCTTGGCCCATAAAATCCAACCAGGCCTCATCCAACCCCGCCGGGCAACATGGACCTCTTGCCGGGCCTCTTGCGGACCTCCTCGTATGATCTTTCAAGAATCTTGCGCCGGAACCCCATGCAGCGGCAGAATCCGTGGGCTAACACCCATAGAAATGAGCCGAAATCGCCTGTTTCCACTTCCTTGGCCCATAAAATCCAACCAGGCCTCATCCAACCCCGCCGGGCAGCATGGACCTCTTGCCGGACCTTTTGCGGACCCCCTCGTATGATTTTTCAAGAATCTTGCGCCGGAGCCCCATGCAACGCCAGAATCCGTGGGCTAACACCCACAGAAATGAGCTGAAATCGCCTGTTTCCACTTCCTTGGCCCATAAAATCCAACCAGGCCTCATCCAACCCCGCCGAGCAGCATGGACCTCTTGCCAGGCCTCTTGCGGACCCCCTCGTATGATTTTTCGAGATTCTTGCGCCGGAACCCCATGCAGCGCCAGAATCCGTGGGCTAACACCCACAAAAATGAGCTGAAATCGCCTGTTTCCACTTCCTTGGCCCATAAAATCCAACCAGGCCTCATCCAACCCCGTCGGGCAGTATGGACCTCTTGCCGGGCCTCTTGTGGACCTCCTCGTACGATTTTTCGAGAATCTTGCGCCGGAACCCCATGCAGCGCCAGAATCCGTGGGCTAACACCCTCAGAAATGAGCCGAAATCGCCTGTTTCCACTTCCTTGGCCCATAAAATCCAACCAGGCCTCATCCAACCCTGCCGGGCAGTATGGACCTCTTGCCGGGCCTCTTGCGGACCCCCTCGTACAATTTTTCGAGAATCTTGCGTCGGAACCCCATGCAGCGCCCGAATCCGTGGGCTAGCACCCACAGAAAGGAGCCGAAATCGCCTGTTTCCACTTCCTTGGCCCATAAAATCCAACTAGGCCTCATCTAACCCCGCCGGGCAGTATGGACCTCTTGCTGGGCCTCTTGCGAACCCTCTCGAACGATTTATCGAGAATCTTGCGCCGGAACCCTATGCACCGCCAGAATTCGTGGGCTAACACCCACAGGCCTCATCCAACCCCGCCGAGCAGCATGGACCTCTTGCCGGGCCTCTAGCGGACCCCCTAGTATGATTTTTCGAAAATCTTGCGCCGGAACCCCATGCAGCGCCAGAATCCGTGGGCTAACACCCACAGAAATGAGCCGAAATCGCCTGTTTCCACTTCCTTGGCCCATAAAATCCAACCAGGCCTCATCCAACCCCGCTGGGCAACATGGACCTCTTGCCGGGCCTCTTGCAGACTCCCTCGTATGATTTTTCGAGAATCTTGCGCCGGAACCCCATGCAGCGCCAGAATCCGTGGGCTAAAGCCTACAGAAATGAGCCGAAATCACTTGTTTCCACTTCCTTGGCCCATAAAATCCAACCAGGCCTCATCCAACCCCGTCGGGCAGTATGGACCTCTTGCCGGGCCTCTTGTGGACCTCCTCGTACGATTTTTCGAGAATCTTGCGCCGGAACCCCATGCAGCGCCAGAATCCGTGGGCTAACACCCTCAGAAATGAGCCGAAATCGCCTGTTTCCACTTCCTTGGCCCATAAAATCCAACCAGGCCTCATCCAACCCTGCCGGGCAGTATGGACCTCTTGCCGGGCCTCTTGCGGACCCCCTCGTACAATTTTTTGAGAATCTTGCGTCGGAACCCCATGCAGCGCCCGAATCCGTGGGCTAAGACCCACAGAAAGGAGCCGAAATCGCCTGTTTCCACTTCCTTGGCCCATAAAATCCAACCAGGCCTCATCCAACCCCGCCGGGCAACATGGACCTCTTGTCGGGCCTCTTGCGGACCCCCTCATATGATATAACGAGAATCTTGCACCGGAACCCCATGCAGCGCCAGAATCCGTAGGCTAACACCCACAGAAATGAGCCGAAATCGCCTGTTTCCACTTCCTTGGCCCATGAAATCCAACCAGGCCTCATCCAACCCCGCCGGGCAGCATGGACCTCTTGCCGGGCCTCTTCCGGACCCCCTCGTATGATTTTTTGAGAATCTTGCGCCAGAACCCCATGCAGCCAGAATTCGTGGGCTAACACCCACAGAAATGAGCCGAAATCGCCTATTTCCACTTCCTTGGCCCGTAAAATCCAACCAGGCCTCATCCAACCCCGCCGGGCAGCATGGACCTCTTGCCGGGCCTCTTGCGGACCCCCTCGTATGATTTTTCAAGAATCTTGCGCCGGAACCCCATGCAACGCCAGAATCCGTGGGCTAACACCCACAGAAATGAGCCGAAATCGCCTGTTTCCACTTCCTTGGCCCATAAAATCCAACTAGGCCTCATCCAACCCCGCCGGGCAGTATGGACCTCTTGCTGGGCCTCATGCGAACCCTCTCGTACGATTTATCGAGAATCTTGCGCCGGAACCCTATGCACCGCCAGAATTCGTGGGCTAACACCCACAGGCCTCATCCAACCCCGCCGAGCAGCATGGACCTCTTACCGGGCCTCTAGCGGACCCCCTCGTATGATTTTTCGAAAATCTTGCGCTGGAACCCCATGCAGCGCCAGAATCCGTGGGCTAACACCCACAGAAATGAGCCGAAATCGCCTGTTTCCACTTCCTTGGCCCATAAAATCCAACCAGGCCTCATCCAACCCCGCTGGGCAACATGGACCTCTTGCCGGGCCTCTTGCAGACTCCCTCGTATGATTTTTCGAGAATCTTGCGCCGGAACCCCATGCAGCGCCAGAATCCGTGGGCTAAAGCCTACAGAAATGAGCCGAAATCGCTTGTTTCCACTTCCTTGGCCTATAAAATCCAACCAGGCCTCATCCAACCCCGTCAGGCAACATGGACCTCTTGCCGTG
Organism: Solanum rostratum; assembly: GCA_029948455.1. Classification (NCBI taxonomy): domain Eukaryota; kingdom Viridiplantae; phylum Streptophyta; class Magnoliopsida; order Solanales; family Solanaceae; genus Solanum; species Solanum rostratum. The sequence continues at coordinate 461,766 of JARACL010000162.1, read as the reverse complement.
CCTCTTGCGGACCCCCTCGTATGATTTTTCGAGAATCTTGCGCCGGAACCCCATGCAGCGCCAGAATCCGTGGGCTAACACCCACAGAAATGAGCCGAAATCGCCTGTTTCCACTTCCTTGGCCTATAAAATCCAACCAGGCCTCATCCAACCCCGCCGGGCAACATGGACCTCTTGCCGGGCCTCTTGTGGACCCCCTCGTATGATTTTTCGAGAATCTTGCGCCAAAACCCCATGCAGCACCAGAATCCGTGGGCTAACATCCACAGAAATGAGCCGAAATCGCCTGTTTCCACTTCCTTGGCCCATAAAATCCAACCAGGCCTCATCCAACCCCGCCGAGCAACATGGACCTCTTGCCGGGCCTCTTGCGGACCCCCTCGTATGATTTTTTGAGAATCTTGCGCCACAACCCCATGAAGCGCCAGAATCCGTGGGCTAACACCCACAAAAATGAGCCGAAATTGCCTGTTTCCACTTCCTTGGCCTAAAAAATCCAACCAGGCCTCATGCAACCCCGCCGGGTAACATGGACCTCTTGCAGGGCCTCTTGCGGACCCCCTCGTATGATTTTTCGAGAATCTTGCGCCAGAACCCCATGCAGCACCAGAATCCGTGGGCTAACATCCACAGAAATGAGCCAAAATCGCCTATTTCCACTTCCTTGGCCCATAAAATCCAACCAGGCCTCATCCAACCCCGCCGAAAAACATGGACCTCTTGGCGGGCCTCTTGCGGACCCCCTCATATGATTTTTCGAGAATCTTGCACCGGAACCCCATGCAGGACCAGAATCCGTGGGCTAACACCCACAGAGTTGAGCCGAAATCGCCTGTTTCCACTTCCATGGCCCATAAAATCCAACCAGGCCTCATCCAACCCCTCCGAGCAACATAGATCTCTTGCCGGGCCTCTTTCGGACCCCCTCGTATGATTTTTCGAGAATCTTGCGCCGGAACCCCATGCAGCGCCAGAATCCGTGGGCAAACACCCACAGAAATGAGCCGAAATCGCCTGTTTCCACTTCCTTGGCCAATAAAATCCAACCATGCCTCATCCAACCCGCCGGGCAACATGGACCTCTTGCCGGGCCTCTTGTGGACCCCATCATATGATTTTTCGAGAATCTTGCACCGGAACCCCATGCAGCGCCAGAATCCGTGGTCTAACACCCACAGAAATGAGCCGAAATCGCCTGTTTCCAGTTCCTTGTCCCATAAAATCCAACCAGGCCTCATCCAACCCCGCCGGGCAGCATGGACCTCTTGCCGGGCCTCTTGCGGACACCCTCGTATGATTTTTCGAGAATCTTGCGCCGGAACCCCATGCAGCGCCAGAATCCGTGGGCTAACACCCACAGAAATGAGCCGAAATCGCCTGTTTCCACTTCCTTGGCCCATAAAATCCAACCAGGCCTCATCCAACCCCGCCGGGCAACATGGACCTCTTGTCGGGCCTCTTGCGGACCCCCTCGTATGATTTTTCGAGAATCTTGCACCGGAACCCCATGCAGCACCAGAATCCGTGGGCTAACACCCACAGAAATGAGCCGAAATCGCCTATTTCCACTTCCTTGGCCTATAAAATCCAACCGGGCCTCATCCAACCCCGCCGGGCAACATGGACCTCTTGCCGGGCCTTTTGCGGACCCCCTCGTATGATTTTTCGAGAATCTTGCGCCAAAACCCCATGCAGCACCAGAATCCGTGAGCTAACATCCACAGAAATGAGCCGAAATCGCCTGTTTCCACTTCCTTGGCCCATAAAATCCAACCAGGCCTCATGCAACCCCGCCGAGCAACATGGACCTCTTGCTGGGCCTCTTGCGGACCCCCTCGTATGATTTTTCGAGAATCTTACGCCACAACCCCATGAAGCGCCAGAATCCGTGGGCTAACACCCACAGAAATGAGCCAAAATTGCCTGTTTCCACTTCCTTGGCCTAAAAAATCCAACCAGGCCTCATGCAACCCCGCCGGGTAACATGGACCTCTTGCCGGGCCTCTTGCGGACCCCCTCGCATGATTTTTCGAGAATATTGCGCCAGAACCCCATGCAGCGCCAGAATCCGTGGGCTAACATCCACAGAAATGAGCCGAAATCGCCTGTTCCCACTTCCTTGGCCCATAAAATCAAACCAGGCCTCATGCAACCCCGCCGAGCAACATGGACCTCTTGCTGGGCCTCTTGCGGACCCCCTCGTATGATTTTTCGAGAATCTTACGCCACAACCCCATGAAGCGCCAGAATCCGTGGGCTAACACCCACAGAAATGAGCCAAAATTGCCTGTTTCCACTTCCTTGGCCTAAAAAATCCAACCAGGCCTCATGCAACCCCGCCGGGTAACATGGACCTCTTGCCGGGCCTCTTGCGGACCCCCTCGTATGATTTTTCGAGAATCTTGCGCCAGAACCCCATGCAGCGCCAGAATCCGTGGGCTAACATCCACAGAAATGAGCCAAAATCGCCTGTTTCCACTTCCTTAACCCATAAAATCCAACCAGGCCTCATCCAACCCCGCCGAAAAACATGGACCTCTTGCCGGGCCTCTTGCGGACCCCCTCGTATGATTTTTCGAGAATCTTGCACCGGAACCCCATGCAGCACCAGAATCCGTGGGCTAACACCCACAGAAATGAGCCGAAATCGCCTGTTTCCACTTCCTTGGCCAATAAAATCCAACCATGCCTCATCCAACCCCGCCGGGCCTCTTGCGGACCCCCTCATATGATTTTTCGAGAATCTTGTGTCGGAACCCCATGCAGCGCCAGAATCCGTGGTCTAACACCCACAGAAATGAGCCGAAATCGCCTGTTTCCACTTCCTTGGCCCATAAAATCTAACCAGGCCTCATCCAACCCCGCCGAGCAACATGGACCTCTTGCCGGGCCTCTTGCGGACCCCCTCGTTTGATTTTTCGAGAATCTTGCCCCGGAACCCCATGCAGCGCCAGAATCCGTGGGCTAACACCCACAGAAATGAGCCGAAATCGCCTGTTTCCACTTTCTTGGCCCATAAAATCCAACCAGGCCTCATCCAACCCCGCCGGGCAACATGGACCTCTTGCCGGGCCACTTGCGGACCCCGTCATATTATTTTTCGAGAATCTTGTATCGGAACCCCATGCAGCGCCAGAATCCGTGGTCTAACACCCACAGAAATGAGCCGAAATCGCCTGTTTCCACTTCCTTGGCCCATAAAATCCAACCAGGCCTCATCCAACCCCGCCGGGCAGCATGGACCTCTTGCCGGGCCTCTTGCGGACCCCCTCGTTTGATTTTTCGAGAATCTTGCGCTGGAACCCCATGCAGCGCCAGAATCCGTGGGCTAACACCTACAGAAATGAGCCGAAATCGCCTGTTTCCACTTTCTTGGCCCATAAAATCCAACCAGGCCTCATCCAACCCCGCCGGGCAACATGGACCTCTTGTCGGGCCTCTTGCGGACCCCCTCGTATGATTTTTTGAGAATCTTGCGCCGGAACCCCATGCAGCGCCAGAATCCGTGGGCTAACACCCACAGAAATGAGCCGAAATCGCCTGTTTCCACTTCCTTGGCCCATAAAATCCAACCAGGCCTCATCCAACCCCGCCGGGCAACATGGACCTCTTGCCGGGCCTCTTTCGGACCCCCTCGTATGATTTTTTGAGAATCTGGCGCCAAAACCCCATGCAGCACCAGAATCCGTGGGCTAACATCCACAGAAATGAGCCGAAATCGCCTGTTTCCACTTCCTTGGCCCATAAAATCCAACCAGGCCTCATCCAACCCCGCCGAGCAACATGGACCTCTTGTCGGGCCTCTTGCGGACCCCCTCGTATGATTTTTTGAGAATCTTGCGCCACAACCCCATGAAGCGCCAGAATCCGTGGGCTAACACCCACAGAAATGAGCCGAAATTGCCTATTTCCACTTCCTTGGCCTAAAAAATCCAACCAGGCCTCATGCAACCCCGCCGGGTAACATGGACCTCTTGCCGGGCCTCTTGCGGACCCCCTCGTATGATTTTTCGAGAATCTTGCGCCAGAACCCCATGCAGCGCCAGAATCCGTGGGCTAACATCCACAGAAATGAGCCGAAATCGCCTGTTCCCACTTCCTTGGCCCATAAAATTCAACCAGGCGTCATCCAACCCCGCCGAGCAACATGGACCTCTTTCCGGGCCTCTTTCGGACCCCCTCGTATGATTTTTCGAGAATCTTGCACCGGAACCCCATGCAGCACCAGAATCCGTGGGCTAACACCCACAGAAATGAGCCGAAATCGCCTGTTTCCACTTCCTTGGCCCATAAAATCCAACCAGGCCTCATCCAACCCCACCGAGCAACATGGACCTCTTGCCGGGCCTCTTGCGGACCCCCTCGTATGATTTTTCAAGAATCTTGCGCCGGAACCCCATGCAGCGCCAGAATCCGTGGGCAAACACCCACAGAAATGAGCCGAAATCGCCTGTTTCCACTTCCTTGGCCCATAAAATCCAACCATGCCTCATCCAACCCCGCCGGGCAACATGGACCTCTTGCCGGGCCTCTTGCGGACCCCCTCATATAATTTTTCGAGAATCTTGCACCGGAACCCCATGCAGCGCCAGAATCCGTGGGCTAACACCCATAGAAAAGAACCGAAATCGCCTGTTTCCACTTCCTTGGCCCATAAAATCCAACCAGGCCTCATCCAACCCCGCCGGACTACATGGACCTCTTGCCGGGCCTCTTACGGACCCCCTCGTATGATTTTTCGAGAATCTTGCGCCGAAACCCCATGCAGCGCCAGAATCCGTGGGCTAACACCCACAGAAATGAGCCGAAATCGCCTGTTTCCACTTCCTTGGCCCATAAAATCCAACCAGGCCTCATCCAACCCCGCCGGACAGCATGGACCTCTTTCCGAGCCTCTTGCGGACCCCCTCGTATGATGTTACGAGAATCTTGCGCCGGAACCCCATGCAGCGCCAGAATCCGTGGGCTAACACCCACATAAATGAGCCGAAATCGCCAGTTTCCACTTTTTTGGCCCATAAAATCCAACCAGGCCTCATCCAACCCCGCCGGCCAACATAGACCTCTTACCGGGCCTCTTGCGGACCCCCTCGTATGATTTTTCGAGAATCTTGCACCGGAACCACATGCAGCGCCAGAATCCGTGGGATAACACCCACAGAAATGAGCCGAAATTGCCTGTTTCCACTTCCTTGGCCCATAAACTCCAACCAGGCCTCATCCAACCACGCCGGGCAACATGGACCTCTTGCCGGGCCTCTTGCGGACCCCCTCGTATGATTTTTCGAGAATCTTGCGCCGAAACCCCATGCAGCGCCAGAATCCGTGGGCTAACACCCACAGAAACGAGCCGAAATCGCCTGTTTCCACTTCCTTGGCCCATAAAATCCAACCATGCCTCATCCAACCCCGCCGGGCAACATGGACCTCTTGCCGGGCCTCTTGCAGACCCCCTCGTATGATTTTTCGAGAATCTTGCGCCACAACCCCATGAAGCGCCAGAATCCGTGGGCTAACACCCACAGAAATCAGCCGAAATCGCCTGTTTCCACTTCCTTGGCCTAAAAAATCCAACCAGGCCTCATGCAACCCCGCCGGGTAACATGGACCTCTTGCAGGGCCTCTTGCGGACCCCCTCGTATGATTTTTCGAGAATCTTGCGCCAGAACCCCACGCAGCGCCAGAATCCGTGGGCTAACATCCACAGAAATGAGCCGAAATCGCCTGTTTCCACTTCCTTGGCCCATAAAATCCAACCAGGCCTCATCCAACCCCGCCGAAAAACATGGACCTCTTGTCGGGCCTCTTGCGGACCCCCTCGTATGATTTTTCGAGAATCTTGCACCGGAACCCCATGCAGCACCAGAATCCGTGGGCTAACACCCACAGAAATGAGCCGAAATCGCCTGTTTCCACTTCCTTGGCCCATAAAATCCAACCAGGCCTCATCCAACCCCACCGAGCAACATGGACCTCTTGCCGGGCCTCTTGCGGACCCCCTCGTATGATTTTTCAAGAATCTTGCGCCGGAACCCCATGCAGCGCCAGAATCCGTGGGCAAACACCCACAGAAATGAGCCGAAATCGCCTGTTTCCACTTCCTTGGCCAATAAACTCCAACCATGCCTCATCCAACCCCGCCGGGCAACATGGACCTCTTGCCGGGCCTCTTGCGGACCCCCTCATATGATTTTTCGAGAATCTTGCATCGGAACCCCATGCAGCGCCAGAATCCGTGGTCTAACACCCACAGAAATGAGCCGAAATCGCCTGTTTCCACTTCCTTGGCCCATAAAATCCAACCAGGCCTCATCCAACCCCGCCGGGCAGCATGGACCTCTTGCCGGGCCTCTTGCGGACCCCCTCGTTTGATTTGTCGAGAATCTTGCGCCGGAACCCCATGCAGCGCCAGAATCCGTGGGCTAACACCCACAGAAATGAGCCGAAATCGCCTGTTTCCACTTTCTTGGCCCATAAAATCCAACCAGGCCTCATCCAACCCCGCCGGGCAACATGGACCTCTTGTCGGGCCTCTTGCGGACCCCCTCGTATGATTTTTCGAGAATCTTGCGCCGGAACCCCATGCAGCGCCAGAATCCGTGGGCTAACACCCACAGAAATGAGCCGAAATCGCCTGTTTCCACTTCCTTGGCCCATAAAATCCAACCAGGCCTCATCCAACCCCGCCGGGCAACATGGACCTCTTGCCGGGCCTCTTTCGGACCCCCTCGTATGATTTTTTGAGAATCTGGCGCCAAAACCCCATGCAGCACCAGAATCCGTGGGCTAACATCCACAGAAATGAGCCGAAATCGCCTGTTTCCACTTCCTTGGCCCATAAAATCCAACCAGGCCTCATCCAACCCCGCCGAGAAACATGGACCTCTTGTCGGGCCTCTTGCGGACCCCCTCGTATGATTTTTCGAGAATCTTGCGCCACAACCCCATGAAGCGCCAGAATCCGTGGGCTAACACCCACAGAAATGAGCCGAAATTGCCTATTTCCACTTCCTTGGCCTAAAAAATCCAAGTAGGCCTCATGCAACCCTGCCGGGTAACATGGACCTCTTGCCGGGCCTCTTGCGGACCCCCTCGTATGATTTTTCGAGAATCTTGCGCCAGAACCCCATGCAGCGCCAGAATCCGTGGGCTAACATCCACAGAAATGAGCTGAAATCGCCTGTTCCCACTTCCTTGGCCCATAAAATTCAACCAGGCGTCATCCAACCCCGCCGAGCAACATGGACCTCTTGCCGGGCCTCTTTCGGACCCCCTCGTATGATTTTTCGAGAATCTTGCACCGGAACCCCATGCAGCACCAGAATCCGTGGGCTAACACCCACAGAAATGAGCCGAAATCGCCTGTTTCCACTTCCTTGGCCCATAAAATCCAACCAGGCCTCATCCAACCCCACCGAGCAACATGGACCTCTTGCCGGGCCTCTTTCGGACCCCCTCGTATGATTTTTCGAGAATCTTGCGCCGGAACCCCATGCAGCGCCAGAATCTGTGGGCAAACACCCACAGAAATGAGCCGAAATCGCCTGTTTCCACTTCCTTGGCCCATAAAATCCAACCATGCCTCATCCAACCCCGCCGGGCAACATGGACCTCTTGCCGGGCCTCTTGCGGACCCCCTCATATAATTTTTCGAGAATCTTGCACCGGAACCCCATGCAGCGCCAGAATCCGTGGGCTAACACCCATAGAAAAGAACCGAAATCGCCTGTTTCCACTTCCTTGGCCCATAAAATCCAACTAGGCCTCATCCAACCCCGCCGGACTACATGGACCTCTTGCCGGGCCTCTTACGGACCCCCTCGTATGATTTTTCGAGAATCTTGCGCCGAAACCCCATGCAGCGCCAGAATCCGTGGTCTAACACCCACAGAAATGAGCCGAAATCGCCTGTTTCCACTTCCTTGGCCCATAAAATCCAACCAGGCCTCATCCAACCCCGCCGGGCAGCATGGACCTCTTGCCGGGCCTCTTGCGGACCCCCTCGTTTGATTTTTCGAGAATCTTGCGCCGGAACCCCATGCAGCGCCAGAATCCGTGGGCTAACACCCACAGAAATGAGCCAAAATCGCCTGTTTCCACTTTCTTGGCCCATAAAATCCAACCAGGCCTCATCCAACCCCGCCGGGCAACATGGACCTCTTGTCGGGCCTCTTGCGGACCCCCTCGTATGATTTTTCGAGAATCTTGCGCCGGAACCCCATGCAGCGCCAGAATCCGTGGGCTAACACCCACAGAAATGAGCCGAAATCGCCTGTTTCCACTTCCTTGGCCCATAAAATCCAACCAGGCCTCATCCAACCCCGCCGGGCAACATGGACCTCTTGCCGGGCCTCTTTCGGACCCCCTCGTATGATTTTTTGAGAATCTGGCGCCAAAACCCCATGCAGCACCAGAATCCGTGGGCTAACATCCACAGAAATGAGCCGAAATCGCCTGTTTCCACTTCCTTGGCCCATAAAATCCAACCAGGCCTCATCCAACCCCGCCGAGCAACATGGACCTCTTGTCGGGCCTCTTGCGGACCCCCTCGTATGATTTTTCGAGAATCTTGCGCCACAACCCCATGAAGTGCCAGAATCCGTGGGCTAACACCCACAGAAATGAGCCGAAATTGCCTATTTCCACTTCCTTGGCCTAAAAAATCCAAGTAGGCCTCATGCAACCCCGCCGGGTAACATGGACCTCTTGCCGGGCCTCTTGCGGACCCCCTCGTATGATTTTTCGAGAATCTTGCGCCAGAACCCCATGCAGCGCCAGAATCCGTGGGCTAACATCCACAGAAATGAGCCGAAATCGCCTGTTCCCACTTCCTTGGCCCATAAAATTCAACCAGGCGTCATCCAACCCCGCCGAGCAACATGGACCTCTTGCCGGGCCTCTTTCGGACCCCCTCGTATGATTTTTCGAGAATCTTGCACCGGATCCCCATGCAGCACCAGAATCCGTGGGCTAACACCCACAGAAATGAGCCGAAATCGCCTGTTTCCACTTCCTTGGCCCATAAAATCCAACCAGGCCTCATCCAACCCCACCGAGCAACATGGACCTCTTGCCGGGCCTCTTTCGGACCCCCTCGTATGATTTTTCGAGAATCTTGCGCCGGAACCCCATGCAGCGCCAGAATCTGTGGGCAAACACCCACAGAAATGAGCCGAAATCGCCTGTTTCCACTTCCTTGGCCCATAAAATCCAACCATGCCTCATCCAACCCCGCCGGGCAACATGGACCTCTTGCCGGGCCTCTTGCGGACCCCCTCATATAATTTTTCGAGAATCTTGCACCGGAACCCCATGCAGCGCCAGAATCCGTGGGCTAACACCCATAGAAAAGAACCGAAATCGCCTGTTTCCACTTCCTTGGCCCATAAAATCCAACTAGGCCTCATCCAACCCCGCCGGACTACATGGACCTCTTGCCGGGCCTCTTACGGACCCCCTCGTATGATTTTTCGAGAATCTTGCGCCGAAACCCCATGCAGCGCCAGAATCCGTGGTCTAACACCCACAGAAATGAGCCGAAATCGCCTGTTTCCACTTCCTTGGCCCATAAAATCCAACCAGGCCTCATCCAACCCCGCCGGGCAGCATGGACCTCTTGCCGGGCCTCTTGCGGACCCCCTCGTTTGATTTTTCGAGAATCTTGCGCCGGAACCCCATGCAGCGCCAGAATCCGTGGGCTAACACCCACAGAAATGAGCCAAAATCGCCTGTTTCCACTTTCTTGGCCCATAAAATCCAACCAGGCCTCATCCAACCCCGCCGGGCAACATGGACCTCTTGTCGGGCCTCTTGCGGACCCCCTCGTATGATTTTTCGAGAATCTTGCGCCGGAACCCCATGCAGCGCCAGAATCCGTGGGCTAACACCCACAGAAATGAGCCGAAATCGCCTGTTTCCACTTCCTTGGCCCATAAAATCCAACCAGGCCTCATCCAACCCCGCCGGGCAACATGGACCTCTTGCCGGGCCTCTTTCGGACCCCCTCGTATGATTTTTTGAGAATCTGGCGCCAGAACCCCATGCAGCACCAGAATCCGTGGGCTAACATCCACAGAAATGAGCCGAAATCGCCTGTTTCCACTTCCTTGGCCCATAAAATCCAACCAGGCCTCATCCAACCCCGCCGAGCAACATGGACCTCTTGTCGGGCCTCTTGCGGACCCCCTCGTATGATTTTTTGAGAATCTTGCGCCACAACCCCATGAAGTGCCAGAATCCGTGGGCTAACACCCACAGAAATGAGCCGAAATTGCCTATTTCCACTTCCTTGGCCTAAAAAATCCAAGTAGGCCTCATGCAACCCCGCCGGGTAACATGGACCTCTTGCCGGGCCTCTTGCGGACCCCCTCGTATGATTTTTCGAGAATCTTGCGCCAGAACCCCATGCAGCGCCAGAATCCGTGGGCTAACATCCACAGAAATGAGCCGAAATCGCCTGTTCCCACTTCCTTGGCCCATAAAATTCAACCAGGCGTCATCCAACCCCGCCGAGCAACATGGACCTCTTGCCGGGCCTCTTTCGGACCCCCTCGTATGATTTTTCGAGAATCTTGCACCGGAACCCCATGCAGCACCAGAATCCGTGGGCTAACACCCACAGAAATGAGCCGAAATCGCCTGTTTCCACTTCCTTGGCCCATAAAATCCAACCAGGCCTCATCCAACCCCACCGAGCAACATGGACCTCTTGTCGGGCCTCTTTCGGACCCCCTCGTATGATTTTTCGAGAATCTTGCGCCGGAACCCCATGCAGCGCCAGAATCTGTGGGCAAACACCCACAGAAATGAGCCGAAATCGCCTGTTTCCACTTCCTTGGCCCATAAAATCCAACCATGCCTCATCCAACCCCGCCGGGCAACATGGACCTCTTGCCGGGCCTCTTGCGGACCCCCTCATATAATTTTTCGAGAATCTTGCACCGGAACCCCATGCAGCGCCAGAATCCGTGGGCTAACACCCATAGAAAAGAACCGAAATCGCCTGTTTCCACTTACTTGGCCCATAAAATCCAACTAGGCCTCATCCAACCCCGCCGGACTACATGGACCTCTTGCCGGGCCTCTTACGGACCCCCTCGTATGATTTTTCGAGAATCTTGCGCTGAAACCCCATGCAGCGCCAGAATCCGTGGGCTAACACCCACAGAAATGAGCCGAAATCGCCTGTTTCCACTTCCTTGGCCCATAAAATCCAACCAGGCCTCATCCAACCCCGCCGGACAGCATGGACCGTTTGCCGAGCCTCTTGCGGACCCCCTCGTATGATGTTTCGAGAATCTTGCGCCGGAACCCCATGCAGCGCCAGAATCCGTGGGCTAACACCCACATAAATGAGCCGAAATCGCCAGTTTCCACTTCCTTGGCCCATAAAATCCAACCAGGCCTCATCCAACCCCGCCGGCCAACATAGACCTCTTGCCGGGCCTCTTGCGGACCCCCTCGTATGATTTTTCGAGAATCTTGCACCGGAACCACATGCAGCGCCAGAATCCGTGGGCTAACACCCACAGAAATGAGCCGAAATTGCCTGTTTCCACTTCCTTGGCCCATAAACTCCAACCAGGCCTCATCCAACCCCGCCAGGCAACATGGACCTCTTGCCGGGCCTCATGCGGACCCCCTCGTATGATTTTTCGAGAATCTTGCGCCGAAACCCCATGCAGCGCCAGAATCCGTGGGCTAACACCCACAGAAATGAGCCGAAATCGCCTGTTTCCACTTCCTTGGCCCATTAAATCCAACCAGGCCTCATCCAACCCCGCTGGGCAGCATGGACCTCTTGCCAAGCCTCTTGCGGACCCCCTCGTATGATTTTTCGATAATCTTGCGCCGGAACCCCATGCAGCGCCAGAATCCGTGGGCTAACACCCACAGAAATGAGCCGAAATCGCCTGTTTCCACTTCCTTGGCCCATAAAATCCAACCAGGCCTCATCCAACCCCGCCGGGCAACATGGACCTCTTGCCGGGCCTCTTGCGGACCCCCTCGTATGATTTTTTGAGAATCTTGCGCAGGAACCCCATGCAGCGCCAGAATCCGTGGGCTAACACCCACAAAAATGAGCCAAAATCACCTGTTTCCACTTCCTTGGCCCATAAACTCCAACCAGGCCTCATCCAACCCCGCCGGGCAATATGGACCTCTTGTCGGGCCTCTTGCGGACTACCTCGTATGATTTTTCGAGAATCTTGCGCCGAAACCCCATGCAGCACCAGAATCCGTGGGCTAACACCCACAGAAATGAGCCGAAATCGCCTGTTTCCACTTCCTTGGCCCATAAAATCCAACCAGGCCTCATCCAACCCCGCCGGGCAGCATGGACCTCTTGCCGAGCCTCTTGCGGATCCCCTCGTATGATTTTTCGAGAATCTTGCGCCGGAACCCCATGCAGCGCCAGAATTCGTGGGCTAACACCCACAGAAATGAGCCGAAATCGCCTGTTTCCACTTCCTTGGCCCATAAAATCCAACCAGGCCTCATCCAACCCCGCCGGGCAGCATGGACCTCTTGTCGGGCCTCTTGCGGACCCCCTCGTATGATTTTTCGAGAATCTTGTGCCGGAACCCCATGCAGCGCCAGAATCCGTGGGCTAACACCCATAGAAATGAGCTGAAATCGCCTGTTTCCACTTCCTTGGACCATAAAATCCAACCAGGCCTCATCCAACCCCGCCGGGCAACATGGACCTCTTGTCGGGCCTCTTGCGGACCCCCTCTTTAGATTTTTCGAGAATCCTGCGCCGGAACCCCATGTAGCGCAAGAATCCGTGGGCTAACACCCATAGAAATGAGCCAAAATTGCCTGTTTCCACTTCCTTGGCCAATAAATGCCAACCAGGCCTCATCCAACCCCGCCGGGCAACATGGACCTCTTGCCGGGCCTCTTTCGGACCCCCTCATATGATTTTTCGAGAATCTTGCGCCGGAACCCCATGCAGCGCCAGAATCCGTGGGCTAACACCCATTGAAATGAGCCGAAATCGCCTGTTTGCACTTCCTTGGCCCATAAAATCCAACCAGGCCTCATCCAACAACGCCGGGCAACATGGACCTCTTGCCGGGCCTCTTACGGACCCCCTCGTATGATTTTTTGAGAATCTTGCGCCAGAACCCCAGGCAGCGCCAGAATCCGTGGGCTAACACCCATAGAAATGAGCCGAAATCGCCTTTTTCCACTTCCTTGGCCCATAAAAGCCAACCAGGACTCATCCAACCCCGCCGGGCAACATGGACCTCTTGTCGGGCCTCTTGCGTACCCCCTCGTATGATTTTTCGAGCATCTTGCGCCGGAACCCTATGCAGCGCCAGAATCCGTGGGCTAACACCCACAGAAATGAGCCGAAATCGCCTGTTTCCACTTCCTTGTCCCATAAAATCAAACCTGGCCTCGTCCAACCCCGTCGGGCCGCATGGACCTCTTGCCGAGCCTCTTGCGGACCCCCTCGTATGATTTTTTGAGAATCTTGCGCCGGAACCCCATGCAGCGCCAGAATCCGTGGGCTAACACCCCCAGAAATGAGCCGAAATCGCCTGTTTCCACTTCCTTGGCCCATAAAATCCAACAAGGCCTCATCCAACCCCGCTGGGCAAATTGGACCTCTTGCCGGGCCTCTTGCGGACCCCCTCGTGTGAATTTTTGAGAATCTTGCACCGGAACCCCATGCAGCGCCAGAATCCTTGGGCTAACACCCACAGAAATGAGCCGAAATTGCCTGTTTCCACTTCCTTGGCCCATAAAATCCAACCAGGCTACATCCAACCCCGCCGCGCAGCATGGACCTCTTGCCGAGCCTCTTGCGGACCCCCTCGTATGATATTTCGAGAATCTTGCGCCGAAACCCTATGCAGCGCCAGAATCCGTGGGCTAACACCCACAGAAATGAGCCGAAATCGCCTGTTTCCACTTCCTTGGCCCATAAAATCCAACCAGGCCTCATCCAACCCCGCCGGGCAACATGGACCTCTTGCTGGGCCTCTTGCGGACCCCCTCGTTTGATTTTTCGAGAATCCTGCGCCGGAACACCATGCAGTGCAAGAATCCGTGGGCTAACACCCATAGAAATGAGCCGAAATCGCCTCTTTCCACTTCCTTGGCCCATAAAAGCCAACCAGGCCTCATCCAACCCCACCGGGCAACATGGACCTCTTGCCAGGCCTCTTGCGGACCCCCTCATATGATTTTTCAAGAATCTTGCGCCGGAACCCCATGCAACGCCAGAATCCGTGGGCTAACACCCACAGAAATGAGCCGAAATCGCCTTTTTCCACTTCCTTGGCCCATAAAAGCCAACCAGGACTCATCCAACCCCGCCGGGCAACATGGACCTCTTGTTGGGCCTCTTGCGGACCCCCTCGTATGATTTTTCGAGAATCTTGCGCCGGAACCCTATGCAGCGTCAGAATTCGTGGGCTAACACCCATAGAAATGAGCAGAAATCGCCTGTTTCCACTTCCTTGGCCCATAAAGTCAAACCAGGCCTCATCCAACCCCGCTGGGCAACATGGACCTCTTGCCGATCCTCTTGCGGACCCCCTCGTATGATTTTTTGAGAATCTTGCGCCGGAACCCCATACAGCGCCAGAATCCGTGGGCTAACACCCACAGAAATGAGGCGAAATCGCCTGTTTCCACTTCCTTTGCCCATAAAATCCAACCAGGCCTCATCCAACCCCGCTGGGCAACATGGACCTCTTGCCGGGCCTCTTGCGGACCCCCTCATGTGAATTTTTGAGAATCTTGCACCGGAACCCCATGCAGCGCCAGAATCCGTGGGCTAACACCCACAGAAATGAGCCGAAATCGCCTGTTCCCACTTCCTTGGACCATAAAATCCAACCAGGCCTCATCCAACCCCGCCGGGCAACATGGAACACTCGCCGGGCCTCTTGCGGACCCCCTCGTATGATTGTTCGAGAATCTTGCGCCGGAACCCCATGCAGCGCCCGAATCCGTGGGCTAACACCCACAGAAATGAGCCGAAATCGCCTGTTTCCACTTCCTTGGCCCATAAAATCCACCCAGGCCTCATCCAACCCCACCGGGCAGCATGGACCTCTTGTTGGGCCTCTTGCGGACCCCCTCGTATGATTTTTCGAGAATCCTGCGTCGGAACCCTATGCAGCGCCAGAATCCGTGGGCTAACACCCACAGAAATGAGCCGAAATCGCCTATTTCCACTTCCTTGCCCCATAAAATCCAACCAGGCCTCATCCAACCCCGCCGGGCAACATGGACCTCTTGCTGGGCCTTTTGCGGACCCCCTCGTATGAGTTTTCGAAAATCCTGCGCCGGAACCCCATGCAGCGCCAGAATCCGTGGGCTAACACCCACAGAAATAAGCCGAAATCGCCTGTTTCCACTTCCTTGGCCCATAAAATCCAACCAGGCCTCATCCAACCCCGCCGGGAAAGATGGACCTCTTGCCGGGCCTCTTGCGGACCCCCTCGTATGATTTTTTTAGAATCTTGCACCGGAACCCCATGCAGCGCCAGAATCCGTGGGCTAACACCCACAGAAATGAGCCAAAATCGCCTGTTTCCACTTCCTTGGCCCATAAAATCCAACCAGGCATCATCCAACCCCGCCGGGCAACATGGACCTCTTGCCGGGCCTCTTGCGGACCCCCTCATATGATTTTTTGAGAATCTTGCGCCGGAACCCCATGCAGCGCCAGAATCTGTGGGCTAACACCCACAGAAATGAGGCGAAATCGCCTGTTTCCACTTCCTTGGACCATAAAATCCAACCAGGCCTCATCCAACCCCGCCGGGCAACATGGACCTTGCCGGGCCTCTTGCGGACCCCCTCGTTTGATTTTTCGAGAATCCTGCGCCGGAACACCATGCAGCGCAAGAATCCGTTGGCTAACACCCATAGAAATGAGCCGAAATCGCCTCTTTCCACTTCCTTGGCCCATAAAAGCCAACCAGGCCTCATCCAACCCCACCGGGCAACATAGACCTCTTGCCGGGCCTCTTGCGGACCCCCTCATATGATTTTTCAAGAATCTTGCGCCGGAACCCCATGCAACGCCAGAATCCGTGGGCTAACACCCACAGAAATGAGCCGAAATCGCCTTTTTCCACTTCCTTGGCCCATAAAAGCCAACCAGGACTCATCCAACCCCGCCGGGCAACATGGACCTCTTGTCGGGCCTCTTGCGGACCCCCTCGTATGATTTTTCCAGAATCTTGCGCCGGAACCCTATGCAGCGTCAGAATCCGTGGGCTAACACCCATAGAAATGAGCAGAAATCGCCTGTTTCCACTTCCTTGGCCCATAAAGTCAAACCAGGCCTCATCCAACCCCGCTGGGCAACATGGACCTCTTGCCGATCCTCTTGCGGACCCCCTCGTATGATTTTTTGAGAATCTTGCGCCGGAACCCCATACAGCGCCAGAATCCGTGGGCTAACACCCACAGAAATGAGGCGAAATCGCCTGTTTCCACTTCCTTTGCCCATAAAATCCAACCAGGCCTCATCCAACCCCGCTGGGCAACATGGTCCTCTTGCCGGGCCTCTTGCGGACCCCCTCATGTGAATTTTTGAGAATCTTGCACCGGAACCCCACGCAGCGCCAGAATCCGTGGGCTAACACCCACAGAAATGAGCCGAAATCGCCTGTTCCCACTTCCTTGGACCATAAAATCAAACCAGGCCTCATCCAACCCCGCCGGGCAACATGGAACTCTCGCCGGTCCTCGTTCGGACCCCCTCGTATGATTGTTCGAGAATCTTGCGCCGGAACCCCATGCAGCGCCCGAATCCGTGGGCTAACACCCACAGAAATGAGCCGAAATCGCCTGTTTCCACTTCCTTGGCCCATAAAATCCACCCAGGCCTCATCCAACCCCGCCGGGCAGCATGGACCTCTTGTTGGGCCTCTTGCGGACCCCCTCGTATGATTTTTCGAGAATCCTGCGTCGGAACCCTATGCAGCGCCAGAATCCGTGGGCTAACACCCACAGAAATGAGCCGAAATCGCCTATTTCCACTTCCTTGGCCCATAAAATCCAACCAGGCCTCATCCAATCCCGCCGGGCAACATGGACCTCTTGCTGGGCCTTTTGCGGACCCCCTCGTATGAATTTTCGAAAATCCTGCGCCGGAACCCCATGCAGCGCCAGAATCCGTGGGCTAACAACCACATAAATAAGCCGAAATGGCCTATTTCCACTTCCTTGGCCCATAAAATCCAACCAGGTCTCATCCAACCCCGCCGGGAAACATGGACCTCTTGCCGGGCCTCTTGCGGACCCCCTCGTATGATTTTTTTAGAATCTTGCACCGGAACCCCATGCAGCGCCAGAATCCGTGGGCTAACACTGACAGAAATGAGCCGAAATCGCCTGTTTCCACTTCCTTGGCCCATAAAATCCAACCAGGCCTCATCCAACCCCGCTGGGCAGCATGGACCTCTTGCCGGGCCTCTTGTGGACCCCCTAATATGATTTTTTGATAATCTTGCGCCGGAACCCTATGCAGCGCCAGAATCCGTGGGCTAACACCCACAGAAATGAGCCGAAATCGCCTGTTTCCACTTCCTTGGCCCTTAAAATCCAACCAGGACTCATCCAACCCCGCCGGGAAGCATGGACCTCTTGCCGGGCCTCTTGCAGACCCCCTCGTATGATTTTTTTCGAGAATCATGCGACGGAACCCCATGCAGCGCCAGAATCCGTGGGCTAACACCCACTGAAATGAGCCGAAATTACCTGTTTCCACTTCCTTGGCCCATAAAATCCAACCAGGCCTCATGCAACCCCGCCGGGCAGCATGGACCTCTTGCCAGGCCTCTTGCGGACCCCCTCGTATGATTTTTCGAGAATCTTGCGCCGGAACCCCATGCAGCGCCAGAATCCGTTGGCTAACACCCACAGAAATGAGCCGAAATCGCCTGTTTCCACTTCCTTGGCCCATAAAATCCAACCAGGCCTCATCCAAACCCGCCGGGCAACATGGACCTCTTGCCGGGCCTCTTGCGGACCCCCTCGTATGATTTTTCGAGAATCTTGCTCCGGAACCCCATGCAGTGCCAGAATCCGTGGGCTAACATCCACAAAATGAGCCGAAATCGCTTGTTTCCACTTCCTTGGCCCATAAAATCCAACCAGGCCTCATCCAACCCCACCGGGCAGCATGGACCTCTTGTCGGGCCTCTTGAGGACCCCCTCGTATGATTTTTCGAGAATCTTGCGCCGGAACCCCATGCAGCGCCAGAATCTGTGGGCTAACACCCACAGAAATGAGCCGAAATTGCCTGTTTCCACTTCCTTGGCCCATAAAATCCAACCAGGCCTCATCCAACCCCGCCGGGCAACATGGACCTCTTGCCGGGCCTCTTGTGGACCCCCTCGTATGATTTTTCGAGAATCTTGCGCCGGAACCCCATGCAGCGCCAGAATCCGTGGGCTAACACCCACAGAAATAAGCCGAAATCGCCTGTTTCCACTTCCTTGGCCCATAAAATCCAACCAGGCCTCATCCAACCCCGCCGGGTAGCATGGACCTCTTGCCGGGCCTCTTGTGGACCCCCTAATATGATTTTTCGTTAATCTTGCGCCGGAACCCTATGCAGCGCAAGAATCCGTGGGCTAACACCCACAGAAATGAGCCGAAATCGCCTGTTTCCACTTCCTTGGCCCATAAAATCCAACCAGGACTCATCCAACCCCGCCGGGCAGCATGGACCTCTTGCCGGGCCTCTTGCAGACCCCCTCGTATGATTTTTCGAGAATCTTGCGCCGGAACCCCATGCAGCGCCAGAATCCGTGGGCTAACACCCACAGAAATGAGCCGAAATCGCCTGTTTCCACTTCCTTGGCCCATAAAATCCAACCAGACCTCATCCAACCCCGCCGGGCAACATGGACCTCTTGCCGGGCCTCTTGCGGACCCCCTCGTATGATTTTTTGAGAATCTTGCACCGGAACCCCATGCAGCGCCAGAATCCGTGGGCTAACACCCACAGAAATGAGCCGAAATCGCCTGTTTCCACTTCCTTGGCCCATAAAATCCAACCAGGCCTCATCCAACCCCGCTGGGCAGCATGGACCTCTTGCCGGGCCTCTTGTGGACCCCCTAATATGATTTTTTGATAATCTTGCGCCGGAACCCTATGCAGCGCCAGAATCCGTGGGCTAACACCCACAGAAATGAGCCGAAATCGCCTGTTTCCACTTCCTTGGCCCATAAAATCCAACCAGGCCTCATCCAACCCCGCCGGGCAACATGGACCTCTTGCCGGGCCTCTTGCGGACCCCCTCGTATGATTTTTCGAGAATCTTGCGCCGGAACCCCATGCAGTGCCAGAATCCGTGGGCTAACACCTACAGAAATGAGCCGAAATCGCCTGTTTCCACTTCCTTGGCCCATAAAATCCAACCAGGCCTCATCCAACCCCGCCGGGCAGCATGGAACTCTTGTCGGACCTCTTGCAGACCCCTTCGTATGATTTTTCGTGAATCTTGCGCCGGAACCCCATGCAGCACCAGAATCCGTGGGCTAACACCCACAGAAATGAACCGAAATTGCTTGTTTCCACTTCCTTGGACCATAAAATCCAACCAGGCCTCATCCAACCCCGCCGGGAAACATGGACCTCTTTCCGGGCCTCTTGCGGAACCCCTCGTATGATTTTTTGAGAATCTTGCGCCGGAACCACATGCAGCGCCAGAATCCGTGGTCTACCACCCACAGAAATGAGCCGAAATCGCCTGTTTCCACTTCCTTGGCCCATAAAATCCAACCAGGCCTCATCCAACCCCGCCGCGTAGCTTGGACCTCTTTCCGGGCCTCTTGCGGACCCCCTCGTATGATTTTTTGAGAATCTTGCGCCGGAACCCCATGCAGCGCCAGAATCCGTGGGCTAACACCCACAGAAATGAGCCGAAATTGCCTGTTTCCACTTCCTTGGCCCATAAAATCCAACCAGGCCTCATCCAACCCCGCCGGGCAACATGGACCTCTTGCCGGGCCTCTTGCGGAACCCCTCGTATGATTTTTTGAGAATCTTGCGCCGGAACCTCATGCAGCGCCAGAATCCGTGGTCTACCACCCACAGAAATGAGCCGAAATCGCCTGTTTCCACTTCCTTGGCCCATAAAATCCAACCAGGCCTCATCCAACCCCACCGCGCAGCTTGGACCTCTTGCCGGGCCTCTTGTGGACCCCCTCGTATGTTTTTTTGAGAATCTTGCGTCGGAACCCCATGCAGCGCCAGAATCCGTGGGCTAACACCTACAGAAATGAGCCGAAATCGCCTGTTTCCACTTCCTTGGCCCATAAAATCCAACCAGATCTCATCCAACCCCGCCGGGCAACATGGACCTCTTGCCGGGCCTCTTGCGGACCCCTTCGTATGATTTTTCGAGAATCTTGCGCCGGAACCCCATGCAGCGCCAGAATCCGTGGGCTAACACCCACAGAAATGAGCCGAAATCGCCTGTTTCCACTTCCTTGGCCCATAAAATCCAACCAGGCCTCATCCAACCCCGCCGGGCAGCATGGACCTCTTGCCGGGCCTCTTGTGGACCCCCTAATATGTTTTTTCGATAATCTTGCACCGGAACCCTATGCAGCGCCAGAATCCGTGGGCTAACACCCACAGAAATGAGCCGAAATCGCCTGTTTCCACTTCCTTGGCCCTTAAAATCCAACCAGGACTCATCCAACCCCGCCGGGCAGCATGGACCTCTTGCCGGGCCTCTTGCAGACCCCCTCGTATAATTTTTCGAGAATCTTGCGCCGGAACCCCATGCAGCGCCAGAATCCGTGGGCTAACACCCACTGAAATGAGCCGAAATTGCCTGTTTCCACTTCCTTGGCCCATAAAATCCAACCAGGCCTCATCCAACCCCGCCGAGCACCATGGACCTCTTGCCGGGCCTCTTGCGAACCCCCTCGTATGATTTTTTGAGAATCTTGCGCCGGAACCCCATGCAGCGCCAGAATCCGTGGGCTAACACCCACAGAAATGAGCTGAAATTGCCTGTTTCCACTTCCTTGGCCCATAAAATCCAACCAGGCCTCATCCAACCCCGCCGGGCAACATGGACCTCTTGCCGGGCCTTTTTCGGACCCCCTCGTATGATTTTTCGAGAATCTTGCACCGGAAACCCATGCAGCGCCAGAATCCGTGGGCTAACACCCACAGAAATGAGCCGAAATCGCCTGTTTCCACTTCCTTGTCCCATTAAATCCAACCAGGCCTCATCCAACCCCGCCGCGCAGCTTGGACCTCTTGCCGGGCCTCTTGCGGACCCCCTCGTATGATTTTTTGAGAATCTTGCGCCGGAACCCCATGCAGCGCCAGAATCCGTGGGCTAACACCCACAGAAATGAGCTGAAATTGCCTGTTTCCACTTCCTTGGCCCATAAAATCCAACCAGGCCTCATCCAACCCCGCCGGGCAACATGGACCTCTTGCCGGGCCTCTTGCGGAACCCCTCATATGATTTTTTGAGAATCTTGCGCTGGAACCTCATGCAGCGCCAGAATCCGTGGTCTACCACCCACAGAAATGAGCCGAAATCGCCTGTTTCCACTTCCTTGTCCCATTAAATCCAACCAGGCCTCATCCAACCCCGCCGCGCAGCTTGGACCTCTTGCCGGGCCTCTTGCGGACCCCCTCGTATGATTTTTTGAGAATCTTGCGCCGGAACCCCATGCAGCGCCAGAATCCGTGGGCTAACACCCACAAAAATGAGCAGAAATCGCCTGTTTCCACTTCCTTGGCCCATAAAATCCAACCAGGCTTCATACAACCCCACCGGGCAACATGGACCTCTTGCCGGGCCTCTTGCGGAACCCCTCGTAGGATTTTTTGAGAATCTTGCGCCGGAACCTCATGCAGCGCCAGAATCCGTGGTCTACCACACACAGAAATGAGCCGAAATCGCCTGTTTCCACTTCCTTGGCCCATAAAATCCAACCAGGCCCCATCCAACCCCGCCGCGCAGCTTGGACCTCTTGCCGGGCCTCTTGCGGACCCCCTCGTATGTTTTTTTGAGAATCTTGCGCCGGAACCCCATGCAGCGCCAGAATCCGTGGGCTAACACCCACAGAAATGAGCCGAAATCGCCTGTTTCCACTTCCTTGGCCCATAAAATCCAACCAGACCTCATCCAACCCCGCCGGGCAACATGGACCTCTTGCCGGGCCTCTTGCGGACCCCCTCGTATGATTTTTCGAGAATCATGCGCCGGAACCCCATGCAGCGCCAGAATCCATGGGCTAACACTGACAGAAATGAGCCGAAATCGCCTGTTTCCACTTCCTTGGCCCATAAAATCCAACCAGGCCTCATCCAACCCCGCCGGGCAGCATGGACCTCTTGCCGGGCCTCTTGTGGACCCCCTAATATGATTTTTTGATAATCTTGCGCCGGAACCCTATGCAGCGCCAGAATCCGTGGGCTAACACCCACAGAAATGAGCCGAAATCGCCTGTTTCCACTTCCTTGGCCCTTAAAATCCAACCAGGACTCATCCAACCCCGCCGGGAAGCATGGACCTCTTGCCGGGCCTCTTGCAGACCCCCTCGTATGATTTTTTTTGAGAATCATGCGACGGAACCCCATGCAGCGCCAGAATCCGTGGGCTAACACCCACTGAAATGAGCCGAAATTGCCTGTTTCCACTTCCTTGGCCCATAAAATCCAACCAGGCCTCATGCAACCCCGCCGGGCAGCATGGACCTCTTGCCAGGCCTCTTGCGGACCCCCTCGTATGATTTTTCGAGAATCTTGCGCCGGAACCCCATGCAGCGCCAGAATCCGTTGGCTAACACCCACAGAAATGAGCCGAAATCGCCTGTTTCCACTTCCTTGGCCCATAAAATCCAACCAGGCCTCATCCAAACCCGCCGGGCAACATGGACCTCTTGCCGGGCCTCTTGCGGACCCCCTCGTATGATTTTTCGAGAATCTTGCGCCGGAACCCCATGCAGTGCCAGAATCCGTGGGCTAACATCCACAAAAATGAGCCGAAATCGCTTGTTTCCACTTCCTTGGCCCATAAAATCCAACCAGGCCTCATCCAACCCCACCGGGCAGCATGGACCTCTTGTCGGGCCTCTTGCGGACCCCCTCGTATGATTTTTCGAGAATCTTGCGCCGGAACCCCATGCAGCGCCAGAATCTGTGGGCTAACACCCACAGAAATGAGCCGAAATTGCCTGTTTCCACTTCCTTGGCCCATAAAATCCAACCAGGCCTCATCCAACCCCGCCGGGCAACATGGACCTCTTGCCGGGCCTCTTGTGGACCCCCTCGTATGATTTTTCGAGAATCTTGCGCCGGAACCCCATGCAGCGCCAGAATCCGTGGGCTAACACCCACAGAAATGAGCCGAAATCGCCTGTTTCCACTTCCTTGGCCCATAAAATCCAACCAGGCCTCATCCAACCCCGCCGGGTAGCATGGACCTCTTGCCGGGCCTCTTGTGGACCCCCTAATATGATTTTTCGTTAATCTTGCGCCGGAACCCTATGCAGCGCCAGAATCCGTGGGCTAACACCCACAGAAATGAGCCGAAATCGCCTGTTTCCACATCCTTGGCCCTTAAAATCCAACCAGGACTCATCCAACCCCGCCGGGAAGCATGGACCTCTTGCCGGGCCTCTTGCAGACCCCCTCGTATGATTTTTCGAGAATCATGCGACGGAACCCCATGCAGCGCCAGAATCCGTGGGCTAACACCCACTGAAATGAGCCGAAATTGCCTGTTTCCACTTCCTTGGCCCATAAAATCCAACCAGGCCTCATGCGACCCCGCCGGGCAGCATGGACCTCTTGCCAGGCCTCTTGCGGACCCCCTCGTATGATTTTTCGAGAATGTTGCGCCGGAACCCCATGCAGCGCTAGAATCCGTGGGCTAACACCCACAGAAATGAGCCGAAATCGCCTGTTTCCACTTCCGTGGCCCATAAAATCCAACCAGGCCTCATCCAACCCCGCCGGGCAACATGGACCTCTTGCCGGGCCTCTTGCGGACCCCCTCGTATGATTTTTCGAGAATCTTGCGCCGGAACCCCATGCATTGCCAGAATCCGTGGGCTAACATCCACAGAAATGAGCCGAAATCGCCTGTTTCCACTTCCTTGGCCCATAAAATCCAACCAGGCCTCATCCAACCCCGCCGGGCAGCATGGACCTCTTGTCGGGCCTCTTGCGGACCCCCTCGTATGATTTTTCGAGAATCTTGCGCCGGAACCCCATGCAGCGCCAGAATCTGTGGGCTAACACCCACAGAAATGAGCCGAAATTGCCTGTTTCCACTTCCTTGGCCCATAAAATCTAACCAGGCCTCATCCAACCCCGCCGGGCAACATGGACCTCTTGCCGGTCCTCTTGTAGACCCCCTCGTATGATTTTTCGAGAATCTTGCGCTGGAACCCCATGCAGCTCCAGAATCCGTGATCTAACACCCACAGAAATGAGCCGAAATCGCCAATTTCAACTTCCTTGGCCCATAAAATTCAACCAGGCCTCATCCAACCCCGCCGGGCAACATGGATCTCTTGTCGGGCCTCTTGCGGACCCCCTCGTATGATTTTTCGAGATCTTGCGCCGGAACCCCATGCAGCGCCAGAATCCGTGGGCTAACACCCACAGAAATGAGCCGAAATCGCCTGTTTCCACTTCCTTGGCCCATAAAATCCAACCAGGCCTCATCCAACCCCGCCGGGCAACATGGACCTCTTTCCGGGCCTCTTGCGGACCCCCTCGTATGATTTTTCGAGAATCTTACGCCGGAACCCCATGCAGCGCCAGAATCTGTGGGCTAACACCCACAGAAATAAGCCAAAATCGCCTGTTTCCACTTCCTTGGCCCATAAAATTAAACCAGGCCTCATCCGACCCCGCCGGGCAACATGGACCTCTTGCCGGGCCTCTTGCGGACCCCCTCGTATGATTTTTCGAGAATCTTGCGCCGGAACCCCATGCAGCGCCAGAATCCATGGGCTAACAACCACAGAAAATGAGCCGAATCGCCTGTTTCCACTTCCTTGGCCCATAAAATCCAACCGGGCCTCATCAAACCACGCCGGGCAGCATGGACCTCTTGCCGGGCCTCTTGCGGACCCCCTCATATGATTTTTCGAGAATCTTGCGCCGGAACCCCATGCAGCGCCAGAATCCGTGGGCTAACACCCACAGAAATGAGCCGAAATCGCCTGTTTCCACTTCCTTGGCCCATAAAATCCAACCAGGCCTCATCCAACCCCGCCGGGCAACATGGACCTCTTTCCGGGCCTCTTGCGGACCCCCTCGTATGATTTTTCGAGAATCTTACGCCGGAACCCCATGCAGCGCCAGAATCTGTGGGCTAACACCCACAGAAATAAGCCAAAATCGCCTGTTTCCACTTCCTTGGCCCATAAAATCCAACCAGGCCTCATCCAACCCCGCCGGGCAACATGGACCTCTTGCCGGGCCTCTTGCGGACCCCTTCGTATGATTTTTTGAGAATCTTGCACCGGAACCCCCATGCAGCGCCAGAATCCGTGGGCTAACACCCACAGAAATAAGCCGAAATCGCCTGTTTCCACTTCCATGGCCCATAAAATCCAACCAGGCCTCATCCAACCCCGCCGGGCAACATGGACCTCTTGCCGGGCCTCTTGTGGACCCCCTCGTATGTTTTTTTGAGAATCTTGCGCCGGAACCCCATGCAGCGCCAGAATCCGTGGGCTAACACTCACAGAAATGAGCCGAAATCGCTTGTTTCCACTTCCTTGGCCCATAATATCCAACCAGGCCTCATCCAACCCCGCCGGGCAACATGGACCTCTTGCCGGGCCTCTTGCGGACCCCCTCGTATGATTCTTCGAGAATCTTGCGCAGGAGCCCCATGCAGCGCCAGAATCCGTGGGCTATCACCCACAGAAATGAGCCGAAATCGCCTGTTTCCACTTCCTTAGCCCATAAAATCCAACCAGGCCTCATCCAACCCCGCCGGGCAACATGGACCTCTTGCCGGGCCTCTTGCGGACCCCCTCGTATGATTTTTCGAGAATCTTGCACCGGAACCCTATGCAGCACCAGAATCCGTGGGCTAACACTGACAGAAATGAGCCGAAATCGCCTGTTTCCTCTTCCTGGGCCCATAAAATCCAACCAGGCCTCATCCAACCCCGCCGGGCAACATAGACCTCTTGCGGGCCTCTTGCGGACCCCCTCGTATGATTTTTCTAGAATCCTGCGCCGGAACCCCATGCAGCACCAGAATCCGTGGGCTATCACCCAAAGAAATGAGCCGAAATCGCCTGTTTCCACTTCCTTGGCCCATAAAATCCAACTAGGCCTCATCCAACCCCGTCGGGAAACATGGACCTCTTGCCGGGCCTCTTGCGGACCCCCTCATATGATTTTTCGAGAATCTTGCGCCGGAATCCCATGCAGCGCCAGAATCCGTGGGCTAACACCCACAGAAATGAGCCGAAATCGCCTATTTCCACTTCCTTGGCCCATAAAATCCAACCAGGCCTCATCCAACCTCACCGGGCAACATGGACCTCTTGCGGACCCCCTCGTATGATTTTTCGAGAATCGTGTGCCGGAACCCCATGCAACGCCAGAATCCGTGGGCTAACACGCACAGAAATGAGCAGAAATCGCTTGTTTCCACTCCTTGGCCCATAAAATCCAACTAGGCCTCACCCAACCCCGCCGGGCAACATGGACCTCTTGCCGGGCCTCTTGCGGACCTCCTCATATGAGTTTTCGAGAATCTTACGCCGGAACCCCATGCAGCGCCAGAATCTGTGGGCTAACACCCACAGAAATAAGCCAAAATCGCCTGTTTCCACTTCCTTGGCCCATAAAATCCAACCAGGCCTCATCCAACCCCGCCGGGCAACATGGACCTCTTGCCGGGCCTCTTGCGGACCCCGTCGTATGATTTTTTGAGAATCTTGCGCCGGAACCCCCATGCAGCGCCAGAATCCGTGGGCTAACACCCACAGAAATAAGCCGAAATCGCCTGTTTCCACTTCCATGGCCCATAAAATCCAACCAGGCCTCATCCAACCCCGCCGGGCAACATGGACCTCTTGCCGGGCCTCTTGTGGACCCCCTCGTATGTTTTTTTGAGAATCTTGCGCCGGAACCCCATGCAGCGCCAGAATCCGTGGGCTAACACTCACAGAAATGAGCCGAAATCGCTTGTTTCCACTTCCTTGGCCCATAATATCCAACCAGGCCTCATCCAACCCCGCCGGGCAACATGGACCTCTTGCCGGGCCTCTTGCGGACCCCCTCGTATGATTCATCGAGAATCTTGCGCAGGAGCCCCATGCAGCGCCAGAATCCGTGGGCTATCACCCACAGAAATGAGCCGAAATCGCCTGTTTCCACTTCCTTAGCCCATAAAATCCAACCAGGCCTCATCCAACCCCGCCGGGCAACATGGACCTCTTGCCGGGCCTCTTGCGGACCCCCTCGTATGATTTTTCGAGAATCTTGCACCGGAACCCTATGCAGCGCCAGAATTCGTGGGCTAACACTGACAGAAATGAGCCGAAATCGCCTGTTTCCTCTTCCTGGGCCCATAAAATCCAACCAGGCCTCATCCAACCCCGCCGGGAAACATAGACCTCTTGCGGGCCTCTTGCGGACCCCCTCGTATGATTTTTCGAGAATCCTGCGCCGGAACCCCATGCAGCACCAGAATCCGTGGGCTATCACCCAAAGAAATGAGCCGAAATCGCCTGTTTCCACTTCCTTGGCCCATAAAATCCAACTAGGCCTCATCCAACCCCGTCGGGAAACATGGACCTCTTGCCGGGCCTCTTGCGGACCCCCTCATATGATTTTTCGAGAATCTTGCGCCGGAATCCCATGCAGCGCCAGAATCCGTGGGCTAACACCCACAGAAATGAGCCGAAATCGCCTATTTCCACTTCCTTGGCCCATAAAATCCAACCAGGCCTCATCCAACCTCACCGGGCAACATGGACCTCTTGCGGACCCCCTCGTATGATTTTTCGAGAATCGTGTGCCGGAACCCCATGCAACGCCAGAATCCGTGGGCTAACACCCACAGAAATGAGCCGAAATCGCTTGTTTCCACTCCTTGGCCCATAAAATCCAACCAGGCCTCACCCAACCCCGCCGGGCAACATGGACCTCTTGCCGGGCCTCTTGCGGACCTCCTCATATGAGTTTTCGAGAATCTTGCGCCGGAACCCCATGCAGCGCCAGAATCCGTGGGCTAACACCCATAGAAATGAGCCAAAATCGCCTGTTTCCACTTCCTTGGCCCATAAAATCCAACAAGCCCTCATCCAACCCCGCCGGGCAACATGGACCTCTTGCCGGGCCTCTTGCGGATCCCCTCGTATGATTTTTCGAGAATCTTGCGCCGGAACCCCATGCAGTGCCTGAATCCGTGGGCTAACACCCATAGAAATGAGCCGAAATCGCCTGTTTCCACTTCCTTGGCCCATAAAATCCAACCAGGCCTCATCCAACCCCACCGGGCAACATGGACCTCTTGCGGACCCCCTCGTATGATTTTTCGAGAATCTTGCGCCGGAACCCCATGCAACGCCAGAATCCGTGGGCTAACACCCACAGAAATGAGCCGAAATCGCCTGATTCCACTTCCTTGGCCCATAAAATCCAACCAGGTCTCACCCAACCCCGCCGGGCAACATGGACCTCTTGCCGGGCCTCTTGCGGACCTCCTCGTATGAGTTTTCGAGAATCTTGCGCCGGAACCCCATGCAGCGCCAGAATCCGTGGGCTAACACCCACAGAAATGGGCCGAAATCGCCTGTTTCCACTTCCTTGGCATATAAAATCCAACCAGCCCTCATCCAACCTCGCCGGGCAACATGGACCTCTTGCCGGGCCTCTTGCGGACCCCCTCGTATGATTTTTCGAGAATCTTGCGCCGGAACCCCATGCAGCGCCAGAATCCGTGGGCTAACACCCACAGAAATGAGCCGAAATCGCCTGTTTCCACTTCCTTGACCCATAAAATCCAACCAGGCCTCATCCAACCCCGTCGGGCAACATGACCTCTTGATGGGCCTCTTGCGGACCCTCTCGTATGATTTATCGAGAATCTTGCGCCGGAACCCCATGCAGCGCCAGAATCCGTGGGCTAACACCCACAAAAATGAGCCGAAATCGCCTGTTTCCACTTCCTTGGCTCA
This sequence comes from Solanum rostratum, assembly GCA_029948455.1. Classification (NCBI taxonomy): domain Eukaryota; kingdom Viridiplantae; phylum Streptophyta; class Magnoliopsida; order Solanales; family Solanaceae; genus Solanum; species Solanum rostratum. Next base: position 432,581 of record JARACL010000162.1, on the reverse strand, counting down.
TAAAATCCAACCAGTCCTCACCCAACCCCGCCGGGCAACATGACCTCTTGCCGGGCCTCTTGCGGACCCTCTCGTATGATTTTTCGAGAATCTTGCGCCGGAACCCCATGCAGCGCCAGAATCCGTGGGCTAACACCCACAAAAATGAGCCGAAATCGCCTGTTTCCACTTCCTTGGCCCATAAAATCCTACCAGGCCTCATCCAACCCCGCCGGGCAACATGGACCTCTTGTCGGGCCTCTTGCGGACCCCCTCGTATGATTTTTCGAGAATCTTGCACCGGAACCCCATGCAGCGCCAGAATCCGTGGGCTAACACCCACAGAAATGAGCCAAAATCGCCTGTTTCCACTTCCTTGGCCCATAAAATCCAACCAGGCCTCATCAAACCCCGCCGGGCAACATGGACCTCTTGTCGGGCCTCTTGCGGACGCCCTCGTATGATTTTTCGAGAATCTTGCGCCGGAACCCCATGCAGCGCCAGAATCCGTGGGATAACACCCACAGAAATGAGCCAAAATCGCCTGTTTCCACTTCCTTGGCCCATAAAATCCAACCAGGCCTCATCAAACCCCGCCGGACAACATGGACCTCTTGCCGGGCCTCTTGCGGACCCCCTCGTATGATTTTTCGAGAATCTTGTGCCGAAACCCCATGCAGCGCCAGAATCCGTGGGCTAACATCCATAGAAATGAGCCGAAATCGCTTGTTTCCACTTCCTTGGCCCATAAAATCCAACCAGGCCTCATCCAACCCCGCTGGGCAACATGGACCTCTTGCCGGGCCTCTTGCGGACCCCCTCGTATGATTTTTCGAGAATCTTGCGCCGGAATCCCATGCAGCGCCAGAATCCGTGGGCTAACACCCACAGAAATGAGCTGAAATCGCCTATTTCCACTTCCTTGGCCCATAAAATCCAACCAGGCCTCATCCTACCCCACCGGGCAACATGGACCTCTTGCGGACCCCCTCGTATGATTTTTTGTGAATCTTGTGCCGGAACCCCATGCAACGCCAGAATCCGTGGGCTAACACCCACAGAAATGAGCCGAAATCGCCTGTTTCCACTTCCTTGGCCCATAAAATCCAACCAGGCCTCACCCAACCCCGCCGGGCAACATGGACCTCTTGCCGGGCCTCTTGCGGACCTCCTCGTATGAGTTTTCGAGAATCTTGCGCCGGAACCCCATGCAGCGCCAGAATCCGTGGGCTAACACCCACAGAAATGAGCCAAAATCGCCTGTTTCCACTTCCTTGGCCCATAAAATCCAACAAGCCCTCATCCAACCCCGCCGGGCAACATGGACCTCTTGCCGGGCCTCTTGCGGACCCCCTCGTATGATTTTTCGAGAATCTTGCGCCGGAACCCCATGCAGCGCCAGAATCCGTGGGCTAACACCCACAGAAATGAGCCGAAATCGCCTGTTTCCACTTCCTTGGCCCATAAAATCCAACCAGGCCTCATCCAACCCCACCGGGCAACATGGACCTCTTGCGGACCCCCTCGTATGATTTTTCGAGAATCTTGCGCCGGAACCCCATGCAACGCCAGAATCCGTGGGCTAACACCCACAGAAATGAGCCGAAATCGCCTGTTTCCACTTCCTTGGCCCATAAAATCCAACCAGGTCTCACCCAACCCCGCCGGGCAACATGGACCTCTTGCCGGGCCTCTTGCGGACCTCCTCGTATGAGTTTTCAAGAATCTTGCGCCGAAACCCCATGCAGCGCCAGAATCCGTGGGCTAACATCCACAGAAATGAGCCGAAATCGCCTGTTTCCAGTTCCTGGGCCCATAAAATCTAACCAGGCCTCATCCAACCCCGCCGCGAAACATGGACCTCTTGTCGGGCCTCTTGCGGACCCCCTTATATGATATTTCGAGAATCTTGCGCCGGAACCCCATGCAACGCCAGAATCCGTGGGCTAACACCCACAGAAATGAGCCGAAATCGCCTTTTCCACTTCCTTGGCCCATAAAATCCAACCAGGCCTCATCCAACCCCGCCGGGCAACATGGACCTCTTGCCGGGCCTCTTGCGGACCCCCTCGTGTGATTTTTTGAGAATCTTGCGCCGGAACCCCATGCAGCGCCAGAATCCGTGGGCTAACACCCACAGAAATGAGCCGAAATCGCCTGTTTCCACTTCCTTGGCCCATAAAATTCAACCAGGCCTCATCCAACCCCGCCGGGAAACATGGACCTCTTGCCAGGCCTCTTGCGGACCCCCTCGTATGATTTTTTGAGAATCTTGCGCCGGAACCCCATGCAGCACCAGAATCCGTGGGCTAACACCCACAGAAATGAGCCGAAATCGCCTGTTTCCACTTCCTTGGCCCATAAAATCCAACCAGGCCTCATCCAACCCCGCCGGGAAACATGGACCTCTTGCCGGGCCTCCTGCGGACCCCCTCGTATGATATTTCAAGAATCTTGCGCCAGAACCCCATGCAGCGCCAGAATCCGTGGGCTAACACCCACAGAAATGAGCCGAAATCGCCTGTTTCCACTTCCTTGGCCCATAAAATCCAACCAGGCCTCATCCAACCCCCAGGGGCAACATGACCTCTTGCCGGGCCTCTTGCGGACCCTCTCGTATGATTTTTCGAGAATCTTGCGCCGGAACCCCATGCAGCGCCAGAATCCGTGGGATAACACCCACAAAAATGAGCCGAAATCGCCTGTTTCCAATTCCTTGGCCCATAAAATCCAACCAGGCCTCACCCAACCCCGCCGTGCAACATGACCTCTTGCCGGGCCTCTTGCGGACCCTCTCGTATGATTTTTCGAGAATCTTGCGCCGGAACCCCATGCAGCGCCAGAATCCGTGGGCTAACACCCACAGAAATGAGCCGAAATCGCCTGTTTCCACTTCCTTGGCCCATAAAATCCAACCAGGCCTCATCCAACCCCACCGGGCAACATGGACCTCTTGCGGACCCCCTCGTATGATTTTTCGAGAATCTTGCGCCGGAACCCCATGCAACGCCAGAATCCGTGGGCTAACACCCACAGAAATGAGCCGAAATCGCCTGTTTCCACTTCCTTGGCCCATAAAATCCAACCAGGTCTCACCCAACCTCGCCGGGAAACATGGACCTCTTGCCGGGCCTCTTGCGGACCACCTCGTATGAGTTTTCGAGAATCTTGCACCGGAACCCCATGCAGCGCCAGAATCCGTGGGCTAACTCCCACAGAAATGAGCCGAAATCGCCTGTTTCCACTTCCTTGGCCTATAAAATCCAACCAGCCCTCATCCAACCCCGCCGGGCAACATGGACCTCTTGCCGGGCCTCTTGCGGACCCCCTCATATGATTTTTCGAGAATCTTCCGCCGGAACCCCATGCAGCGCCAGAATCCGTGGGCTAACACCCACAGAAATGAGCCGAAATCGCCTGTTTCCACTTCCTTGGCCCATAAAATCCAACCAGGCCTCATCAAACCCCGCCGGGCAACATGGACCTCTTGCCGGGCCTCTTGCGGACCCCCTCGTATGATTTTTCGAGAATCTTGCGCCGAAACCCCATGCAGCGCCAGAATCCGTGGGCTAACACCCACAAAAATGAGCCGAAATCGCCTGTTTCCAATTCCTTGGCCCATAAAATCCAACCAGGCCTCACCCAACCCCGCCGGGCAACATGACCTCTTGCCGAGCCTCTTGCGGACCCTCTCGTATGATTTTTCGAGAATCTTGCGCCGGAACCCCATGCAGCGCCAGAATCCGTGGGCTAACACCCACAAAAATGAGCCAAAATCGCCTGTTTCCACTTCCTTGGCCCATAAAATCCAACCAGGCCTCATCAAACCCCGCCGGGCAACATGGACCTCTTGTCGGGCCTCTTGCGGACCCCCTCGTATGATATTTCGAGAATCTTGCGCCGGAACCCCATGCAGCGCCAGAATCCGTGGGATAACACCCACAGAAATGAGCCAAAATCGCCTATTTCCACTTCCTTGGTCCATAAAATCCAACCAGGCCTCATCAAACCCCGTCGGACAACATGGACCTCTTGCCGGGCCTCTTGCGGACCCCCTCGTATGATTTTTCGAGAATCTTGTGCCGAAACCCCATGCAGCGCCAGAATCCGTGGGCTAACATCCACAGAAATGAGCCGAAATCGCCTGTTTCCAGTTCCTGGGCCCATAAAATCCAACCAGGCCTCATCCAACCCCGCCGCGAAACATGGACCTCTTGTCGGGCCTCTTGCGGACCCCCTTATATGATATTTCGAGAATCTTGCACCGGAACCCTATGCAGCGCCAGAATCCGTGGGCTAACACCCACAGAAATGAGCCGAAATCGCCTTTTCCACTTCCTTGGCCCATAAAATCCAACCAGGCTTCATCCAACCCCGCCGGGCAACATGGACCTCTTGCCGGGCCTCTTGCGGACCCCCTCGTGTGATTTTTCGAGAATCTTGCGCCGGAACCCCATGCAGCGCCAGAATCCGTGGGCTAACACCCACAGAAATGAGCCGAAATCGCCTGTTTCCACTTCCTTGGCCCATAAAATTCAACCAGGCCTCATCCAACCCCGCCGGGAAACATGGACCTCTTGCCAGGCCTCTTGCGGACCCCCTCGTATGATTTTTTGAGAATCTTGCGCCGGAACCCCATGCAGCACCAGAATCCGTGGGCTAACACCCACAGAAATGAGCCGAAATCGCCTGTTTCCACTTCCTTGGCCCATAAAATCCAACCAGGCCTCATCCAACCCCGCCGGGCAACATGACCTCTTACCGGGACTCTTGCGGAACCTCTCGTATGATTTTTCGAGAATCTTGCGCCGGAACCCCATGCAGCGCCAGAATCCGTGGGCTAACACCCACAAAAATGAGCCGAAATCGCCTGTTTCCAATTCCTTGGCCCATAAAATCCAACCAGGCCTCACCCAACCCCGCCGGGCAACATGACCTCTTGCCGGGCCTCTTGCGGACCCTCTCGTATGATTTTTCGAGAATCTTGCGCCGGAACCCCATGCAGCGCCAGAATCCGTGGGCTAACACCCACACAAATGAGCCGAAATCGCCTGTTTCCACTTCCTTGGCCCATAAAATCCAACCAGGCCTCATCCAACACCGCCGGGCAACATGGACCTCTTGTCGGGCCTCTTGCGGACCCCCTCGTATGAGTTTTCGAGAATCTTGCACCGGAACCCTATGCAGCGCCAGAATCCGTGGGCTAACACCCACAGAAATGAGCCAAAATCGCCTGTTTCCACTTCCTTGGCCCATAAAATCCAACCAGGCCTCATCAAACCCCGCCGGGCAACATGGACCTCTTGTCGGGTCTCTTGCGGACCCCCTCGTATGATTTTTCGAGAATCATGCGCCGGAACCCCATGCAGCGCCAGAATCCGTGGGATAACACCCACAGAAATGAGCCAAAATCGCCTGTTTCCACTTCCTTGGCCCATAAAATCCAACCAGGCCTCATCAAACCCCCGGACAACATGGACCTCATGCCGGGCCTCTTGCGGACCCCCTCGTATGATTTTTCGAGAATCTTGTGCCGAAACCCCATGCAGCGCCAGAATCCGTAGGCTAACATCCACAGAAATGAGCCGAAATCGCCTGTTTCCAGTTCCTGGGCCCATAAAATCCAACCAGGCCTCATCCAACCCCGCCGCGAAACATGGACCTCTTGTCGGGCCTCTTGCGGACCCCCTTATATGATATTTCGAGAATCTTGCACCGGAACCCTATGCAGCGCCAGAATCCGTGGGCTAACACCCACAGAAATGAGCCGAAATCGCCTTTTCCACTTCCTTGGCCCATAAAATCCAACCAGGCCTCATCCAACCCTGCCGGGCAACATGGACCTCTTGCCGGGCCTCTTGCGGACCCCCTCGTGTGATTTTTCGAGAATCTTGCGCCGGAACCCCATGCAGCGCCAGAATCCGTGGGCTAACACCCACAGAAATGAGCCGAAATCGCCTGTTTCCACTTCCTTGGCCCATAAAATTCAACCAGGCCTCATCCAACCTCGCCGGGCAACATGGACCTCTTGCCAGGCCTCTTGCGGACCCCCTCGTATGATTTTTTGAGAATCTTGCGCCGGAACCCCATGCAGCACCAGAATCCGTGGGCTAACACCCACAGAAATGAGCCGAAATCGCCTGTTTCCACTTCCTTGGCCCATAAAATCCAACCAGGCCTCATCCAACCCCGCCGGGAAACATGGACCTCTTGCCGGGCCTCTTGCGGACCCCCTCGTATGATATTTCAAGAATCTTGCGCCAGAACCCCATGCAGCGCCAGAATCCGTGGGCTAACACCCACAGAAATGAGCCGAAATCGCCTGTTTCCACTTCCTTGGCCCATAGAATCCAACCAGGCCTCATCCAACCCCGCCGGGCAACATGGTCCTCTTGCCGGGCCTCTTGCGGACCCCCTCGTATGATTTTTCGAGAATCTTGCGCCGGAACCCCATGCAGCGCCAGAATCCGTGGGCTAACACCCACAGAAATGAGTCGAAATCGCCTGTTTCCACTTCCTTGGCCCATAAAATCCAACCAGGCCTCATCCAATCCCGCCGGGCAACATGGACCTCTTTCCAGACCTCTTGCGGAACCCCTCGCATGATATTTCGAGAATCTTGCACCGGAACCCCATACAGCGCCAGAATCCGTGGGCTAACACCCACAGAAATGTGACGAAATCGCCTGTTTCCACTTCCCTGGCCCATAAAATCCAACCAGGCCTCATCCAACCCTGCCGGGCAGCATAGACCTCTTGCCGGGCCTCTTGCGGACCCCCTCGTATGATTTTTCGAGAATCTTGCACCAGAACCCCATGCAGCGCCAGAATCCGTGGGCTAAAACCCATAGAAATGAGCCGAAATCGCCTGTTTCCAATTCCTTGGCCCATAAAATCCAACCAGGCCTCATCCAACCCTGCCGGATAACATGGACCTCTTGCCGGGCCTCTTGCAGACTCCCTCGTATGATGTTTTGAGAATCTTGCGCCGGAACCCCATGCAGCGCCAGAATCCGTGGGCTAAAACCCATAGAAATGAGCCGAAATCGCCTGTTTCCACTTCCTTGGCCCATAAAATCCAACCAGGCCTCATCCAACCCCGCCGGGCAGCATGGACCTCTCGGCGGGCCTCTTGCGGACCCCCTCGTATGATTTTTCGAGAATCTTGCCCCGGAACCCCATGCAGCGCCGGAATCCGTGGGCTAACACCCATAGAAATTAGCGGAAATCGCCTGTTTCCACTTCCTTGGCCCATAAAATCCAACCAGGCCTCATCCAACCCCGCCGGGCAACATGAACTTCTTGCCGGGCCTCTTTTGGACCCCCTCGTATGATTTTTCAAGAATCTTGCGCCGGAACCCCATGCAGCGCCAGAATCCGTGGGCTAACACCCACAGAAATGAGCCGAAATCGCCTGTTTCCACTTCCTTGGCCCATAAAATCCAACCAGGCCTCATCCAACCCCGCCGTGCAACATGGAACTCTTGTCGGGCCTCTTACCGACCCCCTCGTATGATTTTTCGAGAATCTTTTGCCGGAACCCCATGCAGCGCTAGAATCCGTGGGCTAACACCCACTGAAATGAGCCGAAATCGCCTGTTTCCACTTCCTTGTCCCATAAAATCCAACCAGGCCTCATCCAACCCCGTCGGGTATCATGGACCTCTTGCCGGGCCCCTTGCGTACCCCTTGTATGATTTTTCGAGAATCTTGCGTCGGAACCCCAAGCAGCGCCAGAATCTGTGGGCTAACACCCACAGAAATGAGCCGAAATTGCCTGTTTCCACTTCCTTGGCCCATAAAATCCAACAAGGCCTCATCAAACCCCGCCGGGCAACATGGACCTCTTGTTGGGCCTCCTGTGGACCCTTTCGTATGATTTTTTGAGAATCTTGCGCCGAAACCCCATGCAGCGCCAGAATCCGTGGGCTAACACCCACAGAAATGAGCCGAAATCGCTTGTTTCCACTTCCTTGGCCCATAACATCCAACCAGGCCTCATCCAACCCTGCCGGGAAACATGGACCTCTTGCCGGGCCTCTTGCCGACCCCCTCGTATGATCTTTCGAGAATCTTGCGCCGGAACCCCATGCAGCGCCAGAATCCGTGGGCTAACACCCACAGAAATGAGCCGAAATCGCCTGTTTCCACTTCCTTGGCCCATAAAATCCAACCAGGCCTCATCTAACCCCGACGGGCAACATGGACCTCTTGCTGGGCCTCTTGCGGACCCCCTCGTCTCATTTTTCGAGAATCTTGCGCCGGAACCCCATGCAGCGCCAGAATCTGAGGGCTAACACCCACAGAAATGAACCGAAATCGCCTGTTTCCACTTCCTTGGCCCATAAAATCCAATCAGGCCTCATCCAACCCCGCCGGGCATCATGGAACTCTTGCCGGGCCTCTAGCAGACCCCCTCGTATGATTTTTCGAGAATCTTGCGCCGGAACCCCATGCAGTGCCAGAATCCGTGGGCTAACACCCACAGAAATGAGCCGAAATCGCCTGTTTCCACTTCCTTGGCCCATAAAATCCAACCAGGCCTCATCCAACCTCGCCAGGCAACATGGACCTCTTGCCGGGCTTCTTGCGGACCCCCTCGTATGATTTTTCGAGAATCTTGCGCCGGAACCCCATGCGGCGAAAGAATCTGTGGGCTAACACCCACAGAAATGAGCCGAAATCGCCTGTTTCCACTTCCTTTGCCCATAAAATCCAACCAGGCCTCATCCAACCCCGTCGGGCAACATGGACCTCTTGACGAGTCTCTTGCGGACCCCCTCGTATGATTTTTCGAGAATCTTCCGCCAGAACCCCATGCAGCGGCAGAATCCGTGGGTTAACACCCACAGAAATGAGCCGAAATCGCCTGTTTCCACTTCCTTGGCCCATAAAATCCAACCAGGCCTCATCCAACCCCGCCGGGCAACATGACCTCTTGCCGGGACTCTTGCGGACCCTCTCGTATGATTTTTCGAGAATCTTGCGCCAGAACACCATGCAGCGCCAGAATCCGTGGGCTAACACCCACAAAAATGAGCCGAAATCGCCTGTTTCCAATTCCTTGGCCCATAAAATCCAACCAGGCCTCACCCAACCCCGCCGGGCAACATGACCTCTTGCCGGGCCTCTTGCGGACCCTCTCGTATGATTTTTCGAGAATCTTGCGCCGGAACCCCATGCAGCGCCAGAATCCGTGGGCTAACACCCACACAAATGAGCCGAAATCGCCTGTTTCCACTTCCTTGGCCCATAAAATCCAACCAGGCCTCATCCAACACCGCCGGGCAACATGGACCTCTTGTCGGGCCTCTTGAGGACCCCCTCGTATGAGTTTTCGAGAATCTTGCACCGGAACCCTATGCAGCGCCAGAATCCGTGGGCTAACACCCACAGAAATGAGCCAAAATCGCCTGTTTCCACTTCCTTGGCCCATAAAATCCAACCAGGCCTCATCAAACCCCGCCGGGCAACATGGACCTCTTGTCGGGTCTCTTGCGGACCCCCTCGTATGATTTTTCGAGAATCATGCGCCGGAACCCCATGCAGCGCCAGAATCCGTGGGATAACACCCACAGAAATGAGCCAAAATCGCCTGTTTCCACTTCCTTGGCCCATAAAATCCAACCAGGCCTCATCAAACCCCGCCGGACAACATGGACCTCATGCCGGGCCTCTTGCGGACCCCCTCGTATGATTTTTCGAGAATCTTGTGCCGAAACCCCATGCAGCGCCAGAATCCGTGGGCTAACATCCACAGAAATGAGCCGAAATCGCCTGTTTCCAGTTCCTGGGCCCATAAAATCCAACCAGGCCTCATCCAACCCCGCCGCGAAACATGGACCTTTTGTCGGGCCTCTTGCGGACCCCCTTATATGATATTTCGAGAATCTTGCACCGGAACCCTATGCAGCGCCAGAATCCGTGGGCTAACACCCACAGAAATGAGCCGAAATCGCCTTTTCCACTTCCTTGGCCCATAAAATCCAACCAGGCCTCATCCAACCCCGCCGGGCAACATGGACCTCTTGCCGGGCCTCTTGCGGACCCCCTCGTGTGATTTTTCGAGAATCTTGCGCCGGAACCCCATGCAGCGCCAGAATCCGTGGGCTAACACCCACAGAAATGAGCCGAAATCGCCTATTTCCACTTCCTTGGCCCATAAAATCCAACCAGGCCTCATCCAACCCCGCCGGGCAACATGGAACTCTTGCCGGGCCTCTTACCGACCCCCTCGTATGATTTTTCGAGAATCTTGTGCCGGAACCCCATGCAGCGCTAGAATCCGTGGGCTAACACCCACTGAAATGAGCCGAAATCGCCTGTTTCCACTTCCTTGGCCCATAAAATCCAACAAGGCCTCATCAAACCCCGCCGGGCAACATGGACCTCTTGTTGGGCCTCCTGTGGACCCTTTCGTATGATTTTTTGAGAATCTTGCGCCGAAACCCCATGCAGCGCCAGAATCCGTGGGCTAACACCCACAGAAATGAGCCGAAATCGCTTGTTTCCACTTCCTTGGCCCATAACATCCAACCAGGCCTCATCCAACCCTGCCGGGAAACATGGACCTCTTGCCGGGCCTCTTGCCGACCCCCTCGTATGATATTTCGAGAATCTTGCGCCGGAACCCCATGCAGCGCCAGAATACGTGGGCTAACACCCACAGAAATGAGCCGAAATCGCCTGTTTCCACTTCCTTGGCCCATAAAATCCAACCAGGCCTCATCTAACCCCGACGGGCAGCATAGACCTCTTGCCGGGCCTCTTGCGGACCCCCTCGTATGATTTTTCGAGAATCTTGCGCCGGAACCCCATGCAGCGCCGGAATCCGTGGGCTAACACCCACAGAAATGAGCCGAAATCGCCTGTTTCCACTTCCTTGGCCCATAAAATCCAACCAGGCCTCATCCAACCCCGCCGAGCAACATGGACCTCTTGTCGGGCCTCTTGCGGACCCCCTCGTATGATTTTTCGAGAATCTTGCGCCGGAACCCCATGCAGCGCAAGAATCCGTGGGCTAAAACCCATAGAAATGAGCCGAAATCGCCTGTTTCCAATTCCTTGGCCCATAAAATCCAACCAGGCCTCATCCAACCATGCCGGATAACATGGACCTCTTGCCGGGCCTCTTGCAGACTCCCTCGTATGATGTTTTTAGAATCTTGCGCCGGAACCCCATGCAGCGCCGGAATCCGTGAGCTAACACCCACAGAAATGAGCCGAAATCGCCTGTTTCCACTTCCTTGGCCCATAAAATCCAACCAGGCCTCATCCAACCCCGCCGGGCAGCATGGACCTCTCGGCGGGCCTCTTATGGACCCCCTCGTATGATTTTTCAAGAATCTTGCGCCGGAACCCCATGCAGCGCCGGAATCCGTGGGCTAACACCCACAGAAATTAGCGGAAATCGCCTGTTTCCACTTCCTTGGCCCATAAAATTCAACCAGGCCTCATCCAACCCCGTCGGGAAACATGGACCTCTTGCCAAGCCTCTTGCGGACCCTCTCGTATAATTTTTTGAGAATCTTGCGCCGGAACCCCATGCAGCACCAGAATCCGTGGGCTAACACCCACAGAAATGAGCCGAAATCGCCTGTTTCCACTTCCTTGGCCCATAAAATCCAACCAGGCCTCATCAAACCCCGCCGGACAACATGGACCTCATGCCGGGCCTCTTGCGGACCCCCTCGTATGATTTTTTGAGAATCTTGTGCCGAAACCCCATGCAGCGCCAGAATCCGTGGGCTAACATCCACAGAAATGAGCCGAAATCGCCTGTTTCCAGTTCCTGGGCCCATAAAATCCAACCAGGCGTCATCCAACCCCGCCGTGAAACATGGACCTCTTGTCGGGCCTCTTGCGGACCCCCTTATATGATATTTCGAGCATCTTGCACCGGAACCCTATGCAGCGCCAGAATCCGTGGGCTAACACCCACAGAAATGAGCCGAAATCGCCTTTTCCACTTCCTTGGCCCATAAAATCCAACCAGGCCTCATCCAACCCCGCCGGGCAACATGGACCTCTTGCCGGGCCTCTTGCGGACCCCCTCGTGTGATTTTTCGAGAATCTTGCGCCGGAACCCCATGCAGCGCCAGAATCCGTGGGCTAACACCCACAGAAATGAGCCGAAATCGCTTGTTTCCACTTCCTTGGCCCATAAAATTCAACCAGGCCTCATCCCCCCGCCGGGCAACATGGACCTCTTGCCAGGCCTCTTGCGGACCCCCTCGTATGATTTTTTGAGAATCTTGCGCCGGAACCCCATGCAGCACCAGAATCCGTGGGCTAACACCCACAGAAATGAGCCGAAATCGCCTGTTTCCACTTCCTTGGCCCATAAAATCCAACCAAGCCTCATCCAACCCCGCCGGGAAACATGGACCTCTTGCCGGGCCTCTTGCGGACCCCCTCGTATGATATTTCAAGAATCTTGCGCCAGAACCCCATGCAGCGCCAGAATCCGTGGGCTAACACCCACAGAAATGAGCCGAAATCGCCTGTTTCCACTTCCTTGGCCCATAAAATCCAACCAGGCCTCATCCAACCCCGCCGGGCAACATGACCTCTTACCGGGCCTCTTGCGGACCCTCTCGTATGATTTTTCGAGAATCTTGCGCCGGAACCCCATGCAGCGCCAGAATCCGTGGGCTAACACCCACAAAAATGAGCCGAAATCGCCTGTTTCCACTTCCTTGACCCATAAAATCCAACCAGGCCTCATCCAACACCGCCGAGCAACATGGACCTCTTGCCGGGCCTCTTGCGGACCCCCTCGTATGATTTTTCGAGAATCTTGCGCCGGAACCCTATGCAGCGCCAGAATCCGTGGGCTAACACCCACAGAAATGAGCCAAAATCGCCTGTTTCCACTTCCTTGGCCCATAAAATCCAACCAGGCCTCATCAAACCCCGCAGGGCAACATGGACCTCTTGTCGGGTCTCTTACGGACCCCCTCGTATGATTTTTCGAGAATCATGCGCCGGAACCCCATGCAGCACCAGAATCCGTGGGATAACACCCACAGAAATGAGCCAAAATCGCCTGTTTCCACTTCCTTGGCCCATAAAATCCAACCAGGCCTCATCCAACCCCGCCGAGCAACATGGACCTCTTGTCAGGCCTCTTGCAGACCCCCTCGTATGATTTTTCGAGAATCTTGTGCCGGAACCCCATGCAGCGCCAGAATCCGTGGGCTAAAACCCATAGAAATGAGCCGAAATCGCCTGTTTCCAATTCCATGGCCCATAAAATCCAACCAGGCCTCATCCAACCCTGCCGGATAACTTGGACCTCTTGTCGGGCCTCTTGCAGACTCCCTCGTATGATGTTTTTAGAATCTTGCGCCGGAACCCCATGCAGCGCCGGAATCCGTGAGCTAACACCCACAGAAATGAGCCGAAATTGCCTGTTTCCACTTCCTTGGCCCATAAAATCCAACCAGGCCTCATCCAACCCCGCCGGGCAGCATGGACCTATCGGCGGGCCTCTTGCGGACCCCCTCGTATGATTTTTCGAGAATCTTGCGCCGGAACCCCATGCAGCGCCGGAATCCGTGGGCTAACACCCACAGAAATTAGCGGAAATCGCCTGATTCCACTTCCTTGGCCCATAAAATTCAACCAGGCCTCATCCAACCCCGCCGGGAAACATGGACCTCTTGCCAGGCCTCTTGCGGACCCCCTCGTATGATTTTCTGAGAATCTTGCGCCGGAACCCCATGCAGCACCAGAATCCGTGGGCTAACACCCACAGAAATGAGCCGAAATCGCCTGTTTCCACTTCCTTGGCCCATAAAATCCAACCAGGCCTCATCCAACCCCGCCGGGCAACATGACCTCTTACCGGGACTCTTGCGGACCCTCTCGTATGATTTTTCGAGAATCTTGCGCCGGAACCCCATGCAGCGCCAGAATCCGTGGGCTAACACCCACAAAAATGAGCCGAAATCGCTTGTTTCCAATTCCTTGGCCCATAAAATCCAACCAGGCCTCACCCAACCCCGCCGGGCAACATGACCTCTTGCCGGGCCTCTTGCGGACCCTCTCGTATGATTTTTCGAGAATCTTGCGCCGGAACCCCATGCAGCGCCAGAATCCGTGGGCTAACACCCACACAAATGAGCCGAAATCGCCTGTTTCCACTTCCTTGGCCCATAAAATCCAACCAGGCCTCATCCAAGACCGCCGGGCAACATGGACCTCTTGTCGGGCCTCTTGCGGACCCCCTCGTATGAGTTTTCGAGAATCTTGCACCGGAACCCTATGCAGCGCCAGAATCCGTGGGCTAACACCCACAGAAATGAGCCAAAATCGCCTGTTTCCACTTCCTTGGCCCATAAAATCCAACCAGGCCTCATCAAACCCCGCCGGGCAACATTGACCTCTTGTCGGGTCTCTTGTGGACCCCCTAGTATGATTTTTCGAGAATCATGCGCCGGAACCCCCATGCAGCGCCAGAATCCGTGGGATAACACCCACAGAAATGAGCCAAAATCGCCTGTTTCCACTTCCTTGGCCCATAAAATCCAACCAGGCCTCATCAAACCCCGCCGGACAACATGGACCTCATGCCGGGCCTCTTGCGGACACCCTCGTATGATTTTTTGAGAATCTTGTGCCGAAACCCCATGCAGCGCCAGAATCCGTGGGCTAACATCCACAGAAATGAGCCGAAATCGCCTGTTTCCAGTTCCTGGGCCCATAAAATCCAACCAGGCCTCATCCAACCCCGCCGCGAAACATGGACCTCTTGTCGGGCCTCTTGCGGACCCCCTTATATGATATTTCGAGCATCTTGCACCGGAACCCTATGCAGCGCCAGAATCCGTGGGCTAACACCCACAGAAATGAGCCGAAATCGCCTTTTCCACTTCCTTGGCCCATAAAATCCAACCAGGCCTCATCCAACCCCGCCGGGCAACATGGACCTCTTGCCGGGCCTCTTGCGGACCCCCTCGTGTGATTTTTCGAGAATCTTGCGCCGGAACCCCATGCAGCGCCAGAATCCGTGGGCTAACACCCACAGAAATGAGCCGAAATCGCTTGTTTCCACTTCCTTGGCCCATAAAATTCAACCAGGCCTCATCCCCCCGCCGGGCAACATG
The DNA here is from genome assembly GCA_029948455.1 of Solanum rostratum. NCBI lineage: Eukaryota > Viridiplantae > Streptophyta > Magnoliopsida > Solanales > Solanaceae > Solanum > Solanum rostratum. The sequence continues at coordinate 417,492 of JARACL010000162.1, read as the reverse complement.
GACCTCTTGCCAGGCCTCTTGCGGACCCCCTCGTATGATTTTTTGAGAATCTTGCGCCGGAACCCCATGCAGCACCAGAATCCGTGGGCTAACACCCACAGAAATGAGCCGAAATCGCCTGTTTCCACTTCCTTGGCCCATAAAATCCAACCAAGCCTCATCCAACCCCGCCGGGAAACATGGACCTCTTGCCGGGCCTCTTGCGGACCCCCTCGTATGATATTTCAAGAATCTTGCGCCAGAACCCCATGCAGCGCCAGAATCCGTGGGCTAACACCCACAGAAATGAGCCGAAATCGCCTGTTTCCACTTCCTTGGCCCATAGAATCCAACCAGGCCTCATCCAACCCCGCCGGGCAACATGGTCCTCTTGCCGGGCCTCTTGCGGACCCCCTCGTATGATTTTTCGAGAATCTTGCGCCGGAACCCCATGCAGCGCCAGAATCCGTGGGCTAACACCCACAGAAATGAGTCGAAATCGCCTGTTTCCACTTCCTTGGCCCATAAAATCCAACCAGGCCTCATCCAACCCCGCCGGGCAACATGGACCTCTTTCCAGACCTCTTGCGGAACCCCTCGTATGATATTTCGAGAATCTTGCACAGGAACCCCATACAGCGCCAGAATCCGTGGGCTAACACCCACAGAAATGTGCCGAAATCGCCTGTTTCCACTTCCTTGGCCCATAAAATCCAACCAGGCCTCATCCAACCCTGCCGGGCAGCATAGACCTCTTGCCGGGCCTCTTGCAGACCCCCTCGTATGATTTTTCGAGAATCTTGCACCAGAACCCCATGCAGCGTCGGAATCCGTGGGCTAACACCCACAGAAATGAGCCGAAATCGCCTGTTTCCACTTCCTGGGCCCATAAAATCCAACCAGGCCTCATCCAACCCCGCCGAGCAACATGGACCTCTTGTCGGGCCTCTTGCGGACCCCCTCGTATGATTTTTTGAGAATCTTGCGCCGGAACCCCATGCAGCGCCAGAATCCGTGGGCTAAAACCCATAGAAATGAGCCGAAATCGCCTGTTTCCAATTCCTTGGCCCATAAAATCCAACCAGGCCTCATCCAACCCTGCCGGATAACATGGACCTCTTGCCGGGCCTCTTGCAGACTCCCTCGTATGATGTTTTGAGAATCTTGCGCCGGAACCCCATGCAGCGCCGGAATCCGTGAGCTAACACCCACAGAAATGAGCCGAAATCGCCTGTTTCCACTTCCTTGGCCCATAAAATCCAACCAGGCCTCATCCAACCCCGCCGGGCAGCATGGACCTCTCGGCGGGCCTCTTGCGGACCCCCTCGTATGATTTTTCGAGAATCTTGCGCCGGAACCCCATGCAGCGCTGGAATCCGTGGGCTAACACCCACAGAAATTAGCGGAAAACGCCTGTTTCCACTTCCTTGGCCCATAAAATCCAACCAGGCCTCATCCAACCCCGCCGGGCAACATGGACTTGTTGCCGGGCCTCTTTTGGACCCCCTCGTATGATTTTTCAAGAATCTTGCGCCGGAACCCCATGCAGCGCCAGAATCCGTGGGCTAACACCCACAGAAATGAGCCGAAATCGCCTGTTTCCACTTCCTTGGCCCATAAAATCCAACCAGGCCTCATCCAACCCCGCCGGGCAACATGGAACTCTTGCCGGGCCTCTTACCGACCCCCTCGTATGATTTTTCGAGAATCTTGTGCCGGAACCCCATGCAGCGCTAGAATCCGTGGGCTAACACCCACTGAAATGAGCCGAAATTGCCTGTTTCCACTTCCTTGGCCCATAAAATCCAACAAGGCCTCATCAAACCCTGCCGGGCAACATGGACCTCTTGTTGGGCCTCCTGTGGACCCTTTCGTATGATTTTTCGAGAATCTTGCGCCGAAACCCCATGCAGCGCCAGAATCCGTGGGCTAACACCCACAGAAATGAGCCGAAATCGCTTGTTTCCACTTCCTTGGCCCATAAAATCCAACCAGGCCTCATCCAACCCTGCCGGGAAACATGGACCTCTTGCCGGGCCTCTTGCCGACCCCCTCGTATGATCTTTCGAGAATCTTGCGCCGGAACCCCATGCAGCGCCAGAATCCGTGGGCTAACACCCATAGAAATGAGCCGAAATCGCCTGTTTCCACTTCCTTGGCCCATAAAATCCAACCAGGCCTCATCTAACCCTGACGGGCAACATGGACCTCTTGCTGGGCCTCTTGCGGACCCCCTCGTCTCATTTTTCGAGAATCTTGCGCCGGAACCCCATGCAGCGCCAGAATCTGTGGGCTAACACCCACAGAAATGAACCGAAATCGCCTGTTTCCACTTCTTTGGCCCATAAAATCCAATCAGGCCTCATCCAACCCCGCCGGGCATCATGGAACTCTTGTCGGGCCTCTAGCGGACCCCCTCGTATGATTTTTCAAGAATCTTGCACCGGAACCCCATGCAGTGCCAGAATCCGTGGGCTAACACCCACAGAAATGAGCCGAAATCGCCTGTTTCCACTTCCTTGGCCCATAAAATCCAACCAGGCCTCATCCAACCTCGCCAGGCAACATGGACCTCTTGCCGGGCTTCTTGCGGACCCCCTCGTATGATTTTTCGAGAATCTTGCGCCGGAACCCCATGCGGCGAAAGAATCTGTGGGCTAACACCCACAGAAATGAGCCAAAATCGCCTGTTTCCACTTCCTTTGCCCATAAAATCCAACCAGGCCTCATCCAACCCCGTCAGGCAACATGGACCTCTTGACGAGTCTCTTGCGGACCCCCTCGTATGATTTTTCTAGAATCTTCCGCCAGAACCCCATGCAGCGGCAGAATCCGTGGGTTAACACCCACAGAAATGAGCCGAAATCGCCTGTTTCCAATTCCTTGGCCCATAAAATCCAACCAGGCCTCATCCAACCCCGCCGGGCAACATGGACCTCTTTCCTGGCCTCTTGCGGACCCCCTCGTATGATTTTTCGAGAATCTTACGCCGGAACCCCATGCAGCGCCAGAATCCGTGGGCTAACACCCACAGAAATGAGCTGAAATTGCCTGTTTCCACTTCCTGGGCCTATAAAATCCAACCAGGCTTCATCCAACCCTGCCGAGCAACATGGACCTCTTGCCGGGCCTCTTGCGGACCCCCTCGTATGATTGTTTGTGAATCTTGTGCCGGAACCCCATGCAGTGATAGAATCCGTGGGCTAACACCCACAGTAATGAGCCGAAATTGCCTATTTCCACTTCCTTGGCCCATAAAATCCAACCAGGCCTCATCCATCCCCGCCGGGTAACATGGGCCTCTTGCCGGGCCTCTTGCGGACCCCCTCGTATGATTTTTCGAGAATCTTGCGCCGGAACCCCATGCAGCGCCAGAATCCGTGGGCTAACACCCACAGAAATGAGCCGAAATCGCCTGTTTCCACTTCCTTGGCCCATAAAATCCACCAGGACTCATCCAACCCCGCCGGACAACATGGACCTCTTGCCGGGCCTCTTGCGGACCCCCTCATATGAGTTTTCGAGAATCTTGCGCCGGAACCCCATGTAGCGCCAGAATCCGTGGGCGAACACCCACAGAAATGAGCCGAAATCGCCTGTTTCAACTTTCTTTGCCCATAAAATCCAACCAGGCCTCATCCAACCCCGCCGGGCAACATGGACCTCTTGCCGGGCCTCTTGCGGACCCCCCCATATGATTTTTCGAGAATATTGCACCGGAACCCCATGCAGCGCAAGAATCCGTAGGCTAACACCCACAGAAATGAGCCGAAATCGCCTGTTTCGACTTCCTTGGCCCATAAAATCCAACCAGGCCTCATCCGACCTCGCCGGGCAACATGGACCTCTTGCCGGACCTCTAGCGGACCCCCTCGTATAATTTTTCGAGAATCTTGCGCCGGATCCCCATGCAGTGCCAGAATCCGTGGGCTAACACCCACAGAAATGAGCCGAAATCGCCTGTTTCCAATTCCTTGGCCCATAAAATCCAACCAGGCCTGATCCAACCCCGTCGGGCATCATGGACCTCTTGCCGGGCCTCTTGCGGACCCCCTCGTATGATATTTCGAGAATCTTGCGCCGGAACCCCATGCAGCGCCAGAATCCGTGGGCTAACACCAACAGAAATAAGCCGAAATCGCATGTTTCCACTTCCTTCGCCCATAAAATCCAACCAGGCCACATCCAACCCCGCCGGGCAACATGGACCTCTTGCCGGGCCTCTTGCGGACCCCCTCGTATGATTTTTCGAGAATCTTGCGCCGGAACCCCATGCAACGCCAGAATCCGTGGGCTAACACCCACAGAAATGAGCCGAAATCGCCTGTTTCCACTTCCTTGGCCCATAAAATCCAACCAGGCCTCATCCAACCCCGCCGGCTTACATGGACCTCTTGTCGGGCCTCATGCGGACCCCCTCGTATGATTTTTCGAGAATTTTGTGCCGGAACCCCATGCAGCGCCAGAATCAGTGGGCTAACACCCACAGAAATAAGCCGAAATCGCCTGTTTCCACTTCCTTGGCCTATAAAATCCAACCAGGCCTAATCCAACCCCGCCGGGCAACATGGACCTCTTGCCGGGCCTCTTGCGGACCCCCTCGTATGATTTTTCGAGAATCTTGTGCCGGAACCCCATGCAACGCCAGAATTCGTGGGCTAACACCCACAAAAATGAGCCGAAATCGCCTGTTTCCACTTCCTTGGCCCATAAAATCCAACCAGGCCTCATCCAACCCCGCCGGGCAACATGGACCTTTTGCCGGGCCTCTTGTGGATCCCCTCATATGATTTTTCGAGAATTGTGCGCCGGAACCCCATGTAGCGCCAGAATCCGTGGGCTAACACCTACAGAAATGAGCCGAAATCGCCTGTTTCCACTTCCTTGGCCCATAAAATCAACCCAGGCCTCATCCAACCCCACCGGGCATCATGGACCTCTTACCGGGCCTCTTTCGAACCCCCTCGTATGGTTTTTCGAGAATCTTGCACCGGAGCCCCATGCGGCGCCAGAATTCGTGGGTTAACACCCACTGAAATGAGCCGAAATCGCCTGTTTCCACTTCCTTGGCCCATAAAATCCAACCAGGCCTCATCCAACCCCGCCGGGCAACATGGACCTCTTGCGGGCCTCTTGCGGACCCCGTTGTATGATATTTCGAGAATCTTGCACCGGAACCCCATGCAGCGCCAGAATCCGTAGGCTAACACCCACAGAAATGAGCCGAAATCGCCTGTTTCCACTTCCTTGGCCCATAAATTCCAACCAGGCCTCATCCAACCCCGCCGGGCAACGTGGACCTCTTGCCGGGCCTCTTGCGGACCCCCTCGTATGATTTTTCGAGAATCTTGCGCCGGAACCCCATGCAGCGCTAGAATCCGTGGGCTAACACCCACAGAAATGAGCCGAAATCGCCTGTTTCCACTTCCTTGGCCCATAAAATCCAACCAGGCCTCATCCAACCCTGCCGGGCATCATGGACCTCTTGCCGGGCCTCTTGCGGACCCCCTCGTATGAGTATTCGATAATCTTGCACCGGAACCCCATGCAGCGCCAGAATCCGTGGGCTAACACCCACAGAAATGAGCCGAAATCGCCTGTTTCCACTTCCTTGGCCCATAAAGTCCAACCAGGCCTCATCCAACCCCGCCGGGCAACATGGACCTCTTGCCGGGCCTCTTGCGGACCCCCTCGTATTATTTTTTGAGAATCTTGCGCCGGAACCCCATGCAGCACTAGAATACGTGGGCTAACACCCACAGAAATGAGCCGAAATCGCCTGTTTCCACTTCCTTGGCCCATAAAATCCAACCAGGCCTCATCCAACCCCGCCGGGCAACATGGACCTCTTGCCGGGCCTCTTGCGGACCCCCTCGTATGAGTTTTCGAGAATCTTGCGCCGAAACCCAATGCAACGATAGAATCCGTGCGCTAAAACCCACAGAAATGAGCCGAAATCGCCTGTTTCCACTTCCTTGGCCCATAAAATCCAACCAGGCTTCATCCAACCCCACCGGGCAATATGGACCTCTTGCCGGGCCTCCTGCGGACCCCCTCGTATGAATTTTCGATAATCTTGCGCCGGAACCCCATGCAGCGCCAGAATCCGTGGGCTAACACCCACAGAAATGAGCCGAAATCGCCTATTTCCACTTCCTTGGCCTATAAAATCCAACCAGGCCTCATCCAACCCCGCCGGGCAACATGGACCTCTTACCGGGACTCTTGCGGACCCCCTCGTATGAATTTTCAAGAATCTTGCCCCGGAACCCCATGCAGCGCCATAATCCGTGGGCTAACACCCACAGAAATGAGTCGAAATCGCCTGTTTCCACTTCCTTGGCCTATAAAATCCAACCAGGCCTCATCCAACCCCGCCGGGCAACATGGACCTCTTGCCGGGCCTCTTGCGGACCCCCTCGTATGATTTTTCGAGAATCTTGCGCCGGAACCCCATGCAGCGCCATAATCCGTGGGCTAACACCCACAGAAATGAGCCGAAATCGCCTGTTTCAACTTCCGTGGCCTATAAAATCCAACGAGGCCTCATCCAACCCCGCCGGGCAACATGGACCTCTTTCCTGGCCTCTTGCGGACCCCCTCGTATGATTTTTCGAGAATATTACGCCGGAACCCCATGCAGCGCCAGAATCCGTGGGCTAACACCCACAGAAATGAGCTGAAATCGCCTGTTTCCACTTCCTGGGCCCATAAAATCCAACCAGGCCTCATCCAACCCTGCCGAGCAACATGGACCTCTTGCCGGGCCTCTTGCGGACCCCCTCGTATGATTGTTTGTGAATCTTGTGCCGGAACCCCATGCAGTGACAGAATCCGTGGGCTAACACCCACAGTAATGAGCCGAAATTGCCTGTTTCCACTTCCTTGGCCCATAAAATCCAACCAGGCCTCATCCAGCCCCGCCGGGTAACATGGGCCTCTTGCCGGGCCTCTTGCGGACCCCCTCGTATGATTTTTCGAGAATCTTGCGCCGGAACCCCATGCAGCGCCAGAATCCGTGGGCTAACACCCACAGAAATGAGCCGAAATCGCCTGTTTCCACTTCCTTGGCCCATAAAATCCACCAGGCCTCATCTAACCCCGCCGGACAACATGGACCTCTTGCCGGGCCTCTTGCGGACCCCCTCGTATGATTTTTCGAGAATCTTGCGCCGGAACGCCATGCAGCGCCAGAATCCGTGGGCTAACATCCACAGAAATGAGCCGAAATCGCCTGTTTCCACTTCATTGGCCCATAAAATCCAACCAGGCCTCATCCAACCCCACCGGGCAATATGGACCTCTTGCCGGGCCTCTTGCGGACCCCCTCGTATGATTTTTCGTGAATCTTGCGCCGGAACCCCATGCAGCGCCTGAATCCGTGGGCTAACACCCACAGAAATGAGCCAAAATCGCCTGTTTCCACTTCCTTGGCCCATAAAATCCAACCAGGCCTCATCCAACCCCGCCGGGCAACATGACCTCTTTCCGGGCCTCTTGCAGACCCCCTCGTATGATTTTTTCGAGAATCTTGCACCGGAACCCCATGCAGTGACAAAATCCGTGGGCTAACACCCACAAAAATGAGCCGAAATCGCCTATTTCCACTTCCTTGGCCCATAAAATCCAACCAGGCCTCATCCAACCCCACCGGGCAACATGGACCTCTTTTCGGGCCTTTTGCGGACCCCGTCGTATGATTTTTCGAGAATCTTGAACCGGAACCCCATGCAGCGCCAGAATCCGTGGGCTAACACCCACAGAAATGAGCCGAAATCGCCTGTTTCCACTTCCTTGGCCCATAAAATCCAACCAGGCCTCATCCAACCCCGCCGGCCAACATGGACCTCTTGCCGGGCCTCTTGCGGACCCCCTCGTATGAGTTTTCGAGAATCTTGCACCGGAACCCCATGCAGCGCCAGAATCCGTGGGCTAACACCCACATAAATGAGCCGAAATAGCCTGTTTCCACTTCCTTGGCCCATAAAATCCAACCAGGCCTCATCTAACCCTGCCAGACAACATGGACCTCTTGCCAGGCCTCTTGCGGACCCCGTCGTATGATTTTTCTAGAATCTTGCGCCGGAACCCCATGCAGCGCCAGATTCCGTGGGCTAACACCCACAGAAATGAGCCGAAATCGCCTGTTTCCACTTCCTTGGCCCATAAAATCCAACCAGGCCTCATCCAACCCCGCCAGGAAATATGGACCTCTTGCCGGACCTCTTGCAGACCCCCTCGTATGATTTTTCGAGAATCTTGCGCCGGAACCCCATGCAGCGCCAGAATCCGTGGGCTAACACCCACAGAATTGAGCCGAACTCGCCTGTTTCCACTTCCTTGGCCCATAAAATCCAACCAGGCCTCATCAAAACCCGCCGGGCAACATGGACCTCTTGCCGGGCCTCTTGCGGACCCCCACGTATGATTTTTTGAGAATCTTGCGTCGGAACCCCATGCAGCGCCAGAAACCGTGGGCTAACACCCACAGAAATGAGCCGAAATCGCCTGTGTCCACTTCCTTTGCCCATAAAATCCAACCAGGCCTCATCCAACCCCGCCGGGCAACATGACCTCTTGCCGGGCCTCTTGCGGACCCCCTCGTATGATTTTTCGAGAATCTTGCACCGGAACCCCATGCAGTGACAAAATCCGTGGGCTAACACCCACAGAAATGAGCCGAAATCGCCTGTGTCCACATCGTTGGCCCATTAAATCCAACCAGGCCACATCTAACCCCTCCGGGCAACATGGACCTCTTGTCGGGCCTCTTGCGGACCCCCTCGTATGATTTTTCGAGAATCATGAACCGGAACCCCATGCAGCGCCAGAATCCGTGGGCTAACACCCACAGAAATGAGCCGAAATCGCCTGTTTCCACTTCCTTGGCCCATAAAATCCAACCAGGCCTCATCCAACCCTGCCGGGCAACATGGACCTCTTTGCGGGCCTCTTGCGGACCCCCTCGTATGATTTTTCGAGAATCTTGCACCGGAACCCCATGCAGTGCCAGAATCCGTGGGCTAACACCCACAGAAATGAGCCGAAATCGCCTGTTTCCACTTCCTTGGCCCATAAACTCCAACCAGGCCTCATCCAACCCCGCCGGACATCATGGACCTCTTGCCAGGCCTCTTGCGGACCCCCTCGTATGATTTTTCAAGAATCTTGCGCCGGAACCCCATGCAGCGCCAGATTCCTTGGGCTAACACCCACAGAAATGAGCGGAAATCGCCTGTTTCCACTTCCTTGGCCCATAAAATCCAACCAGGACTCATCCAACCCCGCCGGGAAACATGGACCTCTTGCCGGACCTCTTGCAGACCCCCTCGTATGAGTTTTCGAGAATCTTGTGCCAGAACCCCATGCAGCGCCAGAATCCGTGGGCTAACACCCAAAGAAATGAGCCGAAATTGCCTGTTTCCACTTCCTTGGCCCATAAATTCCAACCAGGCCTCATCAAACCCCGCCGGGCAACATGGACCTCTTGCTGGGCCTCTTGCAGACCCCCTCGTATGATATTTCGAGAATCTTGCGCCGGAACCCCATGCAGCGCCAGAATCCGTGGGCTAACACCCACAGAAATGAGCCGAAATCGCCTGTTTCCACTTCTTTGGCCCATAAAATCCAACCAGGCCTCATCCAACCCCGCCGGGCAACATGGACCTCTTGCCGGGCCTCTTGCGGACCCCCTCGTATGACTTTTTGAGAATCTTGCGCCGGAACCCCATGCAGCGCCTGAATCCGTGGGCTAACACCCACAGAAATGAGCCGAAATCGCCTGTTTCCACTTCCTTGGCCCATAAAATCCAACCAGGCCTCATCCAACCCCGCCGGGCAACGTGGACGTCTTGCCGGGCCTCTTGCGGACCCCCTCGTATGATTTTTCGAGAATCTTGCGCCAGAACCCCATGCAGCGCCAGAATCCCTGGGCTAACACCCACAGAAAATGAGCCGAAATCGCCTGTTTCCACTTCCTTGGCCCATAAAATCCAACCAGGCCTCATCCAACCCCGCCGGACAACATGGACCTCTTGCCGAGCCTCTTGCGGACTCCCTCGTATGATTTTTCGAGAATGTTGCGCCGGAACCCCATGCAGCGCCAGAAACCGTGGGCTAACACCTAAAGAAATGAGCCGAAATTGCCTGTTTCCACTTCCTTGGCCCATAAATTCCAACCAGGCCTCATCCAACCCCGCCGGGCAACATGGACCTCTTGCCGGGCCTCTTGCGAACCCCCTCGTATGATCTTTCGAGAATCCTGCGCCGTAACCCCATGCAGCGCCAGAATCCGTGGGCTAACACCCATAGAAATGAGCCGAAATCGCCTGTTTCCACTTCTTTGGCCAATAAATTCCAACCAGGCCTCATCCAACCCCGCCGGGCAATATGGACCTTTTGCCGGGCCTCTTGCCGACCCCCTCGTATGATTTTTCGAGAATCTTGTGCCGGAACCCCATGCAGCACCAGAATCCGTGGGCTAACACCCACAGAAATGAGCCGAAATCGCCTGTTTCCACTTCCTTGGCCCATAAAATTCAACCAGGCCTCATCCAACCCCGCCGGGAAACATGGAGTTCTTGCCGGGCCTCTTGCGAACCCCCTCGTATGATTTTTCGAGAGTCTTGCGCCGGAACCCCATGCAGCGCCAGAATCCGTGGGCTAACACCCACAGAAATGAGCCGAAATCGCCTGTTTCCACTTCCTTGGCCCATAAAATCCAACCAGGCCTCATCCAACCCCGCCGGCCAACATGGACCTCTTGCCGGGCCTCTTGCGGACTCCCTCGTATTATTTTTCGAGAATCTTGCGCCGGAACCCCATGTAGCGCCAGAATCCGTGGGCTAACACCCACAGAAATGAGCCGAAATCGCCTGTTTCCACTTCCTTGGCCCATAAATTCCAACCAGGCCTCATCCAACCCCGCCGAGCAATATGGACCTCTTGCTGGGCGTCTTGCGGACACCCTCGTATGATTTTTCGAGAATCTTGCGTCGGAACCCCATGCAGCGCCAGAATCCGTGGGCTAACACCGACAGAAATGAGCCGAAATCGCCTGTTTCCACTTCCTTGGCCCATAAAATCCAACTTGGCCTCATCCAACCCCGCCGGGCAACATGGACCTCTTGCCGGGCCTCTTGGTGGACCCCCTCGTATGAGTTTTCGAGAATCTTGCGCTGGAACCCCATGCAGCGCCATAATCCGTGGGCTAACACCCACAGAAATGAGCCGAAATCGCCTGTTTCAACTTCCTTGGCCCATAAATTCCAACCAGGCCTCATCCAACCCCGTCGGGAAACATGGACCTCTTGCCGGGCCTCCTGCGGACCCCCTCGTATGATTTTTCAAGAATCTTGCACCGAAACCCCATGCAGCGCCAGAATCCGTGGGCTAACACCCACAGAAATGAGCCGAAATCGCCTGTTTCCACTTCCTTGGCCAATAAAATCCAACCAGGCCTCATCCAACCCCGCCGGACAACATGGACCTCTTGCCGGGCCTCTTGCGGACCCCCTCGTATGAGTTTTCAAGAATCTTGCGCCGGAACCCCATGCAGCGCCAGAATCTGTGGGCTAAGGCCCACACAAATGAGCTGAAATCGCCTGTTTCCACTTCCTTGGCCCATAAATTCCAACCAGGCCTCATCCAACCCCGCCGGGCAACATGGACCTCTTGCCGAGCCTCTTGCGGACCCCCTCATATGATTTTTCGAGAATCTTGCGCCGGAACCCCATGCAACGCCAGAATCCGTGGGCTAACACCGAAAGAAATGAGCCGAAATCGCCTGTTTCCACTTCCTTGGCCCATAAAATCCAACCAGGCCTCATCCAACCCCGCCGGGCAACATGGACCTCTTTCCGGGCCTCTTGCGGACCCCCTCGTATGATTTTTCGAGAATCTTACGCCGAAACCCCATGCAGCGCCAGAATTCATGGGCTAACACCCACAGAAATGAGCCGAAATCGCCTGTTTCCACTTCCTTGGCCCATAAAATCCAACCAGGCCTCATCCAACCCCGCCGGGCAACATGGACCTCTTGCCGGGCCTCTTGGTGGACCCCCTCATATGAGTTTTTGAGAATCTTGCGCCGGAACCCCATGCAGCGCCAGAATCCGTGGGCTAACACCCACAGAAATGAGCCGAAGTCGCCTGTTTCCACTTCCTTGGCCCATAAATTCCAACCAGGCCTCATCCAACCCCACCGGGCAACATGGACCTCTTGCCGGGCCTCTTGCGGACCCCCTCGTATGATTTTTCGAGAATCTTGCGCCGGAACCCCATGCAACGCCAGAATCCGTGGGCTAACACCCACAGAAATGTGCCGAAATCGATTGTTTCCACTTCCTTGGCCCATAAATTCCAACCAGGCCACATCCAACCCCGCCGAGCAACATGGACCTCTTGCCGGGCCTCTTGCGGACCCCCTCGTATGATTTTTCGAGAATCTTGCGCCGGAACCCCATGCAGCGCCAGAATCCGTGGGCTAACACACACAGAAATGAGCCGAAATCGCCTGTTTCCACTTCCTTGGCCCATAAATTCCAACCAGGCCTCATCCAACCCCGCCGAGCAATATGGACCTCTTGCCGGGCCTCTTGCGAACTCCCTCGTATGATTTTTCGAGAATCTTGCGCCGGAACCCCATGTAGCGCTAGAATCCGTGGGCTAACACCCACAGAAATGAGCCGAAATCGCCTGTTTCCACTTCCTTGGCCCATAAACTCCAACCAGGCCTCATCCAACCCCGCCGGACAACATGGACCTCTTGCCAAGCCTCTTGCGGACCCCCTCGTATGATTTTTCGAGAATCTTGCGCCGGAACCCCATGCAGCGCCAGATTCCTTGGGCTAACACCCACAGAAATGAGCAGAAATCGCCTGTTTCCACTTCCTTGGCCCATAAAATCCAACCAGGACTCATCCAACCCCGCCAGGCATCATGAACCTCTTGTCGGGCCTCTTGCGGACCCCCTCGTATGATTCTTCGAGAATCTTGCGCCGGAACCCCATGCAGCGCCAGAATCCGTGGGCTAACACCCACAGAAATGAGCCGAAAATGCCTGTTTCCACTTCCTTGGCCCATAAAATCCAACCAGGCCTCATCCAACCCCGCCGGGCAACATGGACCTCTTGCCGAGCCTCTTGCAGACCCCCTCGTATGATTTTTTGAGAATCTTGCGCCGAATCCCCATGCAGCGCCAGAATCCGTGGGCTAACACCCACAGAAATGAGCAGAAATCGCCTGATTCCACTTCCTTGGCCCATAAAATCAACCAGGCCTCATCCAACCCCGCCGGGCAACATGGACCTCTTGCCGGGCCTCTTGCAGACCCCCTCGTATGATTTTTCAAGAATCTTGCGCCGGAACCCCATGCAGCGCCTATATCTGTGGGCTAACACCCACAGAAATGAGCCGAAATCGCCTGTTCCCACTTCCTTGGCCCATAAAATCCAACCAGGCCTCATCCAACCCCGCCGGGAAACATGGACCTCTTGCCGGGCCTCTTGCGGACCCCCTCGTATGATTTTTCGAGAATCTTGCGCCGGAACCCCATGCAGCGCTAGAATCCGTGGGCTAACACCCAGAGAAATGAGCCGAAATCGCCTATTTCCACTTCCTTGGCCCATAAATTCCAACCAGGCCTCATCCAACCCCGCCGGGCAACATGGACCTCTTCCCGAGCCTCTTGCGGACCCCCTCGTATGATTTTTCGAGAATCATGCGCCGGAACCCCATGCAGCGCCAGAATCCGTGGGCTAACACCGAAAGAAATGAACCGAAATCGCCTGTTTCCACTTCCTTGGCCTATAAATTCCAACCAGGCCTCATCCAACCCCGCCGAGCCACATGGACCTCTTGCTGGGCCTCTTGCGGACCCCCTCGTATGACTTTTCGAGAATCTTGCGCCGGAACCCCATGTAGCGCCAGAATCCGTGGGCTAACACCCACAGAAATGAGCCGAAATCGCCTGTTTCCACTTCCTTGGCCCATAAAATCCAACCAGGCCTCATCCAACCCCGCCGGACAACATGGACCTCTTGCCGGGCCTCTTACAGACCCCCTCGTATGAGTTTTCGAGAATCTTGCGCCGAAACCCCATACAGCGCCAGAATCCGTGGGCTAACGCCCACAGAAATGAGCCGAAATCGCCTGTTTCCACTTCCTTGGCCCATAAAACCCAACCAGGCCTCATCCAACCTCGTCGGGCAACATGGACCTCTTGCCGGGCTTCTTGCGGACCCCCTAGTATGATTTTTCGAGAATTTTGCGCCGGAACCCCATGCAGCGCCAGAATTCGTGGGCTAACACCCACAGAAATGAGCCGAAATCGCCTGTTTCCACTTCCTTGGCCCATAAAATCCAACCAGGCCTCATCCAACCCCGCCGGGCAACATGGACCTCTTGCCGGGCCTCTTGGTGGACCCCCTCGTATGAGTTTTCGAGAATCTTGCGCCAGAACCCCATGCAGCGCCATAATCCGTGGGCTAACACCCAAAGAAATGAGCCGAAATCGCCTGTTTCAACTTCCTTGGCCCATAAATTCCAACCAGGCCTCATCCAACCCCGCTGGGCAACATGGACCTCTTGCCGGGCCTCCTGCGGACCCCCTCGTATGAATTTTCGAGAATCTTGTGCCGGAACCCCATGCAGCGCCAGAATTCGTGGGCTAACACCGACAGAAATGACCCAAAATCGCCTGTTTCCACTTCCTTGGCCCATTAACTCCAACCAGGCCTCATCCAACCCCGCCGGGCAACATGGACCTCTTTCCGGGCCTCTTGCGGACCCCCTCGTATGATATTTTGAGAATCTTGCGCCGGAACCCCATGCAGCGCCAGAATCCGTAGGCTAACACCCACAGAAATGAGCCGAAATCGCCTTTTCCACTTCCTTGGCCCATAAAATCCAACCAGGCCTCATCCAACCCCGCCGGGCAACATGGACCTCTTGCCGGGCCTCTTGCGGACCCCCTTGTATGATCTTTTGAGAATCTTGCGCCAGAACCCCATGCAGCGCCAGAATCCTTGGGCTAACACCCAAAGAAATGAGCCTAAATCGCCTGTTTCCACTTCCTTGGCCCATAAAATCCAACCAGGCCTCATCCAACCCTGCCGGGCAACATGGACCTCTTGCCGGGCCTCTTGCGGACTCCCTTGTATGATTTTTCGAGAATCTATCTCCGGAACCCCATCTAGCGCCAGAATTCGTGGGCTAGCACCCATAGAAATGAGCCCAAATCGCCGGTTTCCACTTCCTTGGCCCATAAAATCCAACCAGGCGTCATCCAACCCCGCCAGGCAACATGGACCTCTTGCCGGGCCTCTTGCGGACCCCCTCGTATGATTTTTTGAAAATCTTTCGCTGGAACCCCATGCAGCGCCAGAATCCGTAGGCTAACACCCAAAGAAATGAGCCGAAATCGCCTGTTTCCACTTCCTTGGCCAATAAAATCCAACCAGGCCTTATCCAACCCCGTCGGGCAACATGGACCTCTTGCCGGGCCTCTTGCGGACCCCCTCGTATGATATTTCGAGAATCTTGCGCCGGAATCCCATGCAGCGCAAGAATCCATGGGCTAACACCCACAGAAATGAGCCGAAATCGCCTGTTTCCACTTCTTTGGTCAATAAAATCCAACCAGGCCTCATCAAACCCCGCCGGGCAACATGGACCTCTTTCCCGGCCTCTTGCGGACCCCCTCGTATGATTTTTCGAGAATCTTGCGCTGGAACCCCTTGCAGCGCCAGAATCCGTGGGCTAACACCCACAGAAATGAGCCGAAATCGCCTGTTTCCACTTCCTTGGCCCATAAAATCCAACCAGGCCTCATCCAACCCCGCCGGGCAATATGGACCTCTTGCCGGGCCTCTTGCGGACTCCCTCGTATGATTTTTTGAGAATCTTGCGCCGGAACCCCATGTAGCGCTAGAATCAGTGGGCTAACACCCACAGAAATAAGCCCAAATCGCCTGTTTCCACTTCCTTGGCCAATAAAATCAAACCAGGCATCATCCAACCCCGCCAGGCAACATGGACCTCTTGCCGGGCCTCTTGCGGACCCCCTCGTATGATTTTTTGAAAATCTTTCGCCGGAACCCCATGCAGCGCCAGAATCCGTGGGCTAACACCCACAGAAATGAGCCGAAATCGCCTGTTTCCACTTCCTTGGCCCATAAAATCCAACCAGGCCTCATCCAACCCCGTCGGGCAACATGAACCTCTTGCCGGGCCTCTTGCAGACCCCCTCGTATGATTTTTCGAGAATCTTGCGCCGAAACCCCATGCAGCGCCAGAATCCGTGGGCTAACACCCACGGAAATGAGCCGAAATCGCCTGTTTCCACTTCCTTGACCCATAAAATCAAACAAGGCCTCATCCAACCTCGCCGGGCAACATGGACCTCTAGCCGGGCCTCTTGCGTACCCCCACGTATGATTTTTCGAGAATCTTGCGCCGGAACCCCATGCAGCGCCAGAATCCGTGGGCTAACACCCACAGAAATGAGCAGAAATCGCCTGTTTCCACTTCCTTGGCCCATAAAATCCAACCAGGCCTTATCCAACCCCGCCGGACAACATGGACCTCTTGCCGGGCCTCTTGCGGACCCCCTCGTATGATATTTCGAGAATCTTGCGCCGGAATCCCATGCAGCGCCAGAATCCGTGGGCTAACACCCACAGAAATGAGCCGAAATCGCCTGTTTCCACTTCTTTGGCCAATAAAATCCAACCAGGCCTCATCAAACCCCGCCGAGCAACATGGACCTCTTGCACGGCCTCTTGTGGACCCCCTCGTATGAGTTTTTGAGAATCCTGCGCCAGAACCCCTTGCAGCGCCAGAATCCGTGGGCTAACACCCACAGAAATGAGCCGAAATCTCCTGTTTCCACTTCCTTGGCCCATAAAATCCAACCAGGCCTAATCCAACCCCGCCGAGCAATATGGACCTCTTGCCGGGCCTCTTGCGAACTCCCTCGTATGATTTTTCGAGAATCTTGCGCCGGAACCCCATGTAGCGCTAGAATCCGTGGGCTAACACCCACAGAAATGAGCCGAAATCGCCTGTTTCCACTTCCTTGGCCCATAAAATCGAACCAGGCCTCATCCAACCCCGCCAGGCATCATGAACCTCTTGCCGGGCCTCTTGCGGACCCCCTCGTATGATTCTTCGAGAATCTTGCGCCGGAACCCCATGCAGCGCCAGAATCCGTGGGCTAACACCCACAGAAATGAGCCGAAAATGCCTGTTTCCACTTCCTTGGCCCATAAAATCCAACCAGGCCTCATCCAACCCCGCCGGGCAACATGGACCTCTTGCCGAGCCTCTTGCAGACCCCCTCGTATGATTTTTCGAGAATCTTGTGCCGAATCCCCATGCAGCGCCAGAATCCGTGGGCTAACACCCACAGAAATGAGCAGAAATCGCCTGTTTCCACTTCCTTGGCCCATAAAATCAACCAGGCCTCATCCAACCCTGCCGGGCAACATGGACCTCTTGCCGGGCCTCTTGCAGACCCCCTCGTATGATTTTTCGAGAATCTTGCGCCGGAACCCCATGCAGCGCCTATATCTGTGGGCTAACACCCACAGAAATGAGCCGAAATCGCCTGTTCCCACTTCCTTGGCCTATAAAATCCAACCAGGCCTCATCCAACCCCGCTGGGCAACATGGACCTCTTGCCGGGCCTCTTGCGGACCCCCTCGTATGATTTTTCGAGAATCTTGCGTCGGAACCCCATGCAACGCTAGAATCCGTGGGCTAACACCCAGAGAAATGAGCCGAAATCGCCTATTTCCACTTCCTTGGCCCATAAAATCCAACCGGGCCTCATCCAACCCCGCCGGGCAACATAGACCTCTTTCCGGGCCTCTTGCGGTCCCCCTCGTATGAGTTTTCGAGAATATTGCGCCGGAACCCCATGCAGCGCCAGAATCCATGGGCTAACACCCACGGAAATGAGCCGAAATCGCCTGTTTCCACTTCTTTGGCCCATAAAATCCAACAAGGCCTCATCCAACCCTGCCGGGCAACATGGACCTCTTGCCGGGCCTCTTGCGTACCCCCTCGTATGATTTTTCGAGAATCTTGCGCCGGAACCCCATGCAGCGCCAGAATCCGTGGGCTAACATCCACAGAAATGAGCCGAAATCGCCTGTTTCCACTTCCTTGGCCTATAAAATCCAACCAGGCCTTATCCAACCCCGCCGGGCAACATGGACCTCTTGCCGGGCCTCTTGCGGACCCCCTCGTATGATATTTCGAGAATCTTGCACCGGAATCCCATGCAGCGCCAGAATCCGTGGGCTAACACCCACAGAAATGAGCCGAAATCGCCTGTTTCCACTTCTTTGGCCAATAAAATCCAACCAGGCCTCATCAAACCCCGCCGGGCAACATGGACCTCTTGCCCGGCCTCTTGCGGACCCCCTCGTATGATTTTTCGAGAATCTTGCGCCGGAACCCCTTGCAGCGCCAGAATCCGTGGGCTAACACCCACAGAAATGAGCCGAAATCGCCTGTTTCCACTTCCTTGGCCCATAAAATCTAACCAGGCCTAATCCAACCCCGCCGGGCAATATGGACCTCTTGCCGGGCCTCTTGCGAACTCCCTCGTATGATTTTTCGAGAATCTTGCGTCGGAACCCCATGTAGCACTAGAATCGGTGGGCTAACACCCATAGAAATGAGCCAAAATCGCCTGTTTCCACTTCCTTGGCCCATAAAATCCAACATGGCCTCATCCAACCCTGCCTGGCAACATGGACCTCTTACCGAGCCTCTTGATGACCCCCTCGTATGATTTTTCGAGAATCTTGCGCCGGAACCCCATGCAGCGCCAGAATCCGTGGGCTAACACCCACAGAAATGAGCCGAAATCGCCTGTTTCCACTTCCTTGGCCCATAAAATCCAACCAGGCCTCATCCAACCCCGCCGGGCAACATGGACCTCTTGCCGAGCCTCTTGCAGACCCCCTCGTATGATTTTTCGAGAATCTTGCGCCGGAACCCCATGCAGCGCCAGAATCCGTGGGCTAACACCCACAGAAATGAGCCGAAATCGCCTGTTTCCACTTCCTTGGCCCATAAAATCCAACCAGGCCTCATCCAACCCGCCGGACAACATGGACCTCTTGCCGGGCCTCTTGCGGACCCCCTCGTATGAGTTTTCGAGAATCTTGCGCCGGAACCCCAGGCAGCGCCAGAATCCGTGGGCTAACACCCACAGAAATGAGCCGAAATCGCCTATTCCCACTTCCTTGGCCCATAAATTCCAACCAGGCCTCATCCAACCCCGCCGGGCAACATGGACCTCTTGCCGAGCCTCTTGCGGACCCCCTCGTATGATTTTTCGAGAATCTTGCGTCGGAACCCCATGCAGCGCCAGAATCCGTGGGCTAACACTGACAGAAATTAGCCGAAATAGCCTGTTTACACTTCCTCGGCCCATAAAATCCAACCAGGCCTCATCCAACCCCACCGGGTAACATGGACCTCTTGCCGAGCCTCTTTTGGACCCCCTCGTATGATTTTTCGAGAATATTGTGCCGGAACCCCATGTAGCGCCAGAATCCGTGCGCTAACACCCACAAAAATGAGCCGAAATCGCCTGTTTCCACTTCCTTGGCCAGCCAGGCCTCATCCAACCCCGCTGGACATCATGGACCTCTTGCCGGGCCTCTTGCGGACCCCCTCGTATGATTTTTCGAGAATCTTGCTCCGGAACCCCATGCAGCGCCAGAATCCAAGGGCTAACACCCATAGAAATGAGCCGAAATCGCCTGTTTCCACTTCCTTGGCCCGTAAAATCCAACCAGGCCTCATCCAACCCTGCCGAGCAACATGGACCTCTTGCTGGGCCTCTTGCGGACCCCCTCGTATGAGTTTTCGAGAATCTTTCATTGGAACCCCATGCAGCGCCAGAATCCGTGGGCTAACACCCTCAGAAATGAGCCAAAATCGCCTTTTTCCACTTCCATGGCCCATAAAATCCAACCAGGCCTCATCCAACCCCGCCGGGCAACTTGGACCTCTTGCCAGGCCAATTACGGAACCCCTCGTATGATTTTTCGAGAATCTGGCGCCGGAACCCCATGCAGCGCTAGAATACGTGGGCTAACACCCACAGAAATGAGCCGAAATCGCCTGTTTCCACTTCCGTGGCCCATAAAATCCAACCAGGCCTCATCCAACCCCGCCGGGCAACTGGACCTCTTGCCGAGCCTCTTACGGACCCCCTCATATGAATTTTTGAGAATCTTGCGCTGGAACCCCATGCAGCGCTAGAATCCGTGGGCTAACACCCACAGAAATGAGTCGAAATCGCCTGTTTCCACTTCCTTGGCCCATAAAATCCAACCAGGCCTCATCCAACCCCGCTGGGCAACATGGACCTCTTCTCGGGCCTCTTTCGGACCCCCTCATATGATTTTTCAAGAATCTTGCGCCGGAACCCCATGCAGCGCAAGAATCTGTGGGCTAACACCCACAAAAATGAGCCGAAATCACCTGTTTCCACTTCCTTGGCCCATAAAATCCAACCAGGCCTCATCCAACCCCGCCGGGCATCATGGACCTCTTGCCGGGCCTCTTGCGGACCCCCTCGTATGATTTTTTGAGAATCTTGCGCCGGAACCCCATGCAGCGCCAGAATCCGTGGGCTAACACCCACAGAAATGAGCCAAAATCGCCTGTTTCCACTTCCTTGGCCCATAAAATCCAACCACGCCTCATCCGACCCCGCCGGGCAACATGGACCTCTTGCCGGGCCTCTTGCGGACCCCCTCGTATGATTTTTTGAGAATCTTGCGCTGGAACCCCATGCAGCGCCAGAATCCGTGGGCTAACACCCACAGAAATGAGCCGAAATCGCCTGTTTCCACTTCCTTGGCCCATAAAATCCAACCACGCCTCATCCGACCTCGCCGGGCAACATGGACCTCTTGCCGGGCCTCTTGCGGACCCCCTCGTATGATTTTTCGAGAATCTTGCGCCCGAACCCCATGCAGTGACAAAATCCGTGGGCTAACACCCACAGAAATGAGCCGAAATCGCCTGTTTCCACTTCCTTGGCCCATAAAATCCAACCAAGCCTCATCCAACCCCGCAGGGCAACATGGACCTCTTGTCGGGCCTCTTGCGGACCCCCTCGTATGATTTTTCGAGAATCTTGCGCCGGAACCCCATGCAGCGCCAGAATCCGTGGGCTAACACCCACAGAAATGAGCTGAAATCGCCTGTTACCACTTCCTTGGCCCATAAAATCAAACCAGGCCTCATCCAACCCTGCCGAGCAACATGGACCTCTTGCTGGGCCTCTTGCGGACCCCCTCGTATGAGTTTTCGAGAATCTTTCATTGGAACCCCATGCAGCGCCAGAATCCGTGGGCTAACACCCTCAGAAATGAGCCAAAATCGCCTTTTTCCACTTCCATGGCCCATAAAATCCAACCAGGCCTCATCCAACCCCGCCGGGCAACTTGGACCTCTTGCCAGGCCAATTACGGAACCCCTCGTATGATTTTTCGAGAATCTGGCGCCGGAACCCCATGCAGCGCTAGAATACGTGGGCTAACACCCACAGAAATGAGCCGAAATCGCCTGTTTCCACTTCCGTGGCCCATAAAATCCAACCAGGCCTCATCCAACCCCGCCGGGCAACTGGACCTCTTGCCGAGCCTCTTACGGACCCCCTCATATGAATTTTTGAGAATCTTGCGCTGGAACCCCATGCAGCGCTAGAATCCGTGGGCTAACACCCACAGAAATGAGTCGAAATCGCCTGTTTCCACTTCCTTGGCCCATAAAATCCAACCAGGCCTCATCCAACCCCGCTGGGCAACATGGACCTCTTCTCGGGCCTCTTTCGGACCCCCTCATATGATTTTTCAAGAATCTTGCGCCGGAACCCCATGCAGCGCCAGAATCTGTGGGCTAACACCCACAAAAATGAGCCGAAATCACCTGTTTCCACTTCCTTGGCCCATAAAATCCAACCAGGCCTCATCCAACCCCGCCGGGCATCATGGACCTCTTGCCGGGCCTCTTGCGGACCCCCTCGTATGATTTTTTGAGAATCTTGCGCCGGAACCCCATGCAGCGCCAGAATCCGTGGGCTAACACCCACAGAAATGAGCCGAAATCGCCTGTTTCCACTTCCTTGGCCCATAAAATCCAACCACGCCTCATCCGACCCCGCCGGGCAACATGGACCTCTTGCCGGGCCTCTTGCGGACCCCCTCGTATGATTTTTTGAGAATCTTGCGCTGGAACCCCATGCAGCGCCAGAATCCGTGGGCTAACACCCACAGAAATGAGCCGAAATCGCCTGTTTCCACTTCCTTGGCCCATAAAATCCAACCACGCCTCATCCGACCCCGCCGGGCAACATGGACCTCTTGCCGGGCCTCTTGCGGACCCCCTCGTATGATTTTTCGAGAATCTTGCGCCCGAACCCCATGCAGTGACAAAATCCGTGGGCTAACACCCACAGAAATGAGCCGAAATCGCCTGTTTCCACTTCCTTGGCCCATAAAATCCAACCAAGCCTCATCCAACCCCGCAGGGCAACATGGACCTCTTGTCGGGCCTCTTGCGGACCCCCTCGTATGATTTTTCGAGAATCTTGCGCCGGAACCCCATGCAGCGCCAGAATCCGTGGGCTAACACCCACAGAAATGAGCTGAAATCGCCTGTTACCACTTCCTTGGCCCATAAAATCAAACCAGGCCTCATCCAACTCCGCCGGACAACATGGACCTCTTGCCGGGCCTCTTGCGGACCCCCTCGTATGATTTTTCGAGAGTCTTGCGCCGGAACCCCATGCAGCACAATAATCCGTGGGCTAACACCCACAGAAATGAGCCGAAATCGCCTGTTTCCACTTCCTTGGCCCATAAAATCCAACCAGGCCTCATCCCACCCCGCCGGGCAACATGGACCTCTTGCCGGGCCTCTTGCGGACCCCCTCGTATGATTTTTCGAGAATCTTGCGCTGGAACCCCATGCAGCGCAAGAATCCGTGGGCTAACACCCACAGAAATGAGCCGAAATCGCCTGTTTCCACTTCCTTGCCCAAAAAATCCAACCAGGCCTCATCTAACCCCGCCGCGCAACATGGACCTCTTGCCGGGCCTCTTGCGGACCCCCTAGTATGATTTTTTGAGAATCTTGCGCCGGAACCCCATGCAGCGCCAGAATCCGTGGGCTAACACTCACAGAAATTAGCCGAAATCGCCTGTTTCCACTTCCTTGGCCCATAAAATCCAACCAGGCGTCATCCAACCCCGCCGGGCAACATGGACCACTTACCAGGCCTCTTGCAGACCCCCTCGTATGATTTTTCGAGAATCTTACGCCGGAACCCCATGCAGCGCCAGAATCCGTGGGCTAACACCCACAGAAATGAGCCGAAATCGCCTGTTTCCACTTCCTTGGCCCATAAAATCCAACCAGGCCTCATCCAACCCCGCCGGGCAACATGGACCTCTTGCAGAGCCTCTTGCGGACCCCCTCGTATGATTTTTCGAGAATCTTGTGCCGAAACCCCATGCAGCGCCAGAATCCGTGGGCTAACACCCACAGAAATGAGGCGAAATCGCCTGTTTCCACTTCCTTGGCCAACCAGGCCTCATCCAACCCCGTTGGGCATCATGGACCTCTTGCCGGGCCTCTTGCGGACCCCCTCGTATGATTTTTCGAGAATCTTGCGCCAGAACCCCATGCAGCGCCAGAATCCGTGGGCTAACACCCAAAGAAATGAGCCGAAATCGCCTGTTTCCACTTCCTTGGCCCATAAAATCCAACCAGGCCTCATCCAACCCCGCCGGGCATCATGGACCTCTTGACGGGCCTCTTATGGACCCCCTCGTATGATTTTTCGAGAATCTTGCACCGGAACCCCATGCAGTGCCAGAATCCATGGGCTAACACCCACAGAAATGAGCCGAAATCGCCTGTTTCCACTCCCTTGGCCCATAAAATCCAACCAGGCCTCATCCAACCCCGCCGGGTAACATGGACCTCTTTCCAGGCCTCTTGCGGACCCCCTCATATGATTTTTCGAGAATCTTGCGCCGGAACCCCATGCAGCGCTAGAATCCGTGGGCTAACACCCACAGAAATGAGCCGAAATCGCCTGTTTCCACTTCCTTGGCGCATAAAATCCAACCAGGCCTCATCCAACCCCGCCGGGCAACATGGAACTCTTGCCGGGTCTCTTGCGGACCCCCTCGTATGATTTTTCGACAATCTTGCGCCGGAACCCCATGCAGCGCCAGAATCCGTGGGCTAGCACCCACAGAAATGAGCCGAAATCGCCTGTTTCCACTTCCTTGGCATGTAATATCCAACCAGGCCTCATCCAACCCCGCCGGGCAACATGGACCTCTTGCCGGGCCTCTTGCGGACCCCCTCGTATGAATTTTCGAGAATCTTGCACCGGAACCCCATGCAGCGCCAGAATCCGTGGGCTAACACCCACAGAAATGAGCCGAAATCGCCTGTTTCCACTTCCTTGGCCCATAAAATCAAACCAGGCCTCATCCGACCTTGTCGGGCAACATGGACCTCTTGCCGGGCCTCATGCGGACCCCCTCGTATGATTTTTCGAGAATCTTGCACCGGAACCCCAAGCAGCGCCAGAATCCGTGGGCTAACACCCACAGAAATGAGCCGAAATCGCCTGTTTCCACTTCCTTGTCCCATAAAATCCAACCAGGCCTCATCCAACCCCGCCGGGCAACATGGACCTCTTGCCGGGCCTCTTGCGGACCCCTCGTATGATTTTTCGAGAATCTTGCGCCGGAACCCCATGCAGCGCCAGAATCCGTGGGCTAACACCCACAGAAATGAGCCGAAATCGCCTGTTTCCACTTCCTTGCCCATTAAATCCAACCAGGCCTCATCCAACCCTGCCGGGCAACATGGACATCTTGCCAGGACTCTTGCGGACCCCCTAGTATGATTTTTCGAGAATCTTGCACCGGAACCCCATGCAGCGCCAGAATCCGTGGGCTAACACCCACAGAAATGAGTCGAAATCGCCTGTATCCACTTCCTTGGCCCATAAAATCCAACCAGGCCTCATCCAACCCCGCCGGGCAACATGGACCTCTTGCCGGGCCTCTTGCGGACCCCCTCGTATGATTTTTCGAGAATCTTGCGCCGGAACCCCATGCAGCGCCAGAATCCGTGGGCTAACACCCACAGAAATGAGCCGAAATCGCCTTTTTCCACTTCCTTGGCCCATAAAATCCAACCAGGCCTCATCCAACCCCGCCGGGAAACATGGACCTCTTGCCGAGCCTCTTGCGGACCCCCTCGTATGATTTTTCGAGAATCTTGTGCCGGAACCCCATGTAGCGCCAGAATCCGTGGGCTAACACCCACAGAAATGAGCCGAAATCGCCTTTTTCCACTTCCTTGGCCAACCAGGCCTCATCCAACCCCGCCGGACATCATGGACCTCTTGCCGGGCCTCTTGCGGACCCCCTCGTTTGATTTTTCGAGAATCTTGCTCCGGAACCCCATGCAACGCCAGAATCCGTGGGCTAACACCCACAGAAATGAGCCGAAATCGCCTGTTTCCACTTCCTTGGTCCATAAAATCCAACCAGGCCTCATCCAACCCCGCCGGGCAACATGGACCTCTTGCCAGGCCTCTTGCGGACCCCCTCGTATGATTTTTCGAGAATCTTGTGCCGGAACCCCATGCAGCGACAGAATCCGTGGGCTAACACCCACAGAAATGAGCCGAAATCGCCTGTTTCCACTTCCTTGGCCCATAAAATCCAACCAGGCCTCATCCAACCCCGCCGGGCAACATGGACCTCTTGCCGGGCCTCTTGCGGACCCCCTAGTTTGATTTTTCGAGAATCTTGCACCGGAACCCCAAGCAGCACCAGAATCCGTAGGCTAACACCCACAGAAATGAGCCGAAATCGCCTGTTTCCACTTCTTGTCCCATAAAATCCAACAAGGCCTCATCCAACCCCGCCGGACAACATGGACCTCTTGCCGCGCCTCTTGCGGACCCCCTCGTATGATTTTTCGAGAATCTTGCGCCGGAACCCCATGCAGCGCCAGAATCCGTGGGCTAACACCCACAGAAATGAGCCGAAATCGCCTGTTTCCACTTCCTTTCCCATAAAATCCAACCAGGCCTCATCCAACCCCGCCGGGCAACATGGACCTCTTGCCGGGCCTCTTGCGGACCCCCTAGTATGATTTTTCGAGAATCTTGCGCCGGAACCCCATGCAGCGCCAGAATCCGTGGGCTAACACCCACAGAAATGAGCCAAAATCGCCTGTTTCCACTTCCTTGGCCCATAAAATCCAACCAGGCCTCATCCAACCCCGACGGGCAACATGGACCTCTTACCGGGCCTCTTGCGGACCCCCTCGTATGATTTTTCGAGAATCTTGCGTCGGAACCCCATGCAACGCCAGAATCCGTGGGCTAACACCCACAGAAATGAGCCAAAATCGCCTGTTTCCACTTCCTTGGCCCATAATATCACACAAGGCCTCATCCAACCCCGTCAGGCAACATGGACCTCTTGCCGGGCATCTTGCGGACCCCCTCGTATGATTTTTCGAGAATCTTGCGTCGGAACCCATGCAGCGCCAGAATCCGTGGGCTGACACCCACAGAAATGAGCCGAAATCGCCTGTTTCCACTTCCTTGGCCCATAAAATCCAACCAGGCCTCATCCAACCCCGCCGGGCAACATGGACCTCTTACCGGGCCACTTGCGGACCCACTCGTATGATTTTTCGAGAATCTTGCGTCGGAACCCCATGCAGCGCCAGAATCCGTGGGCTAACACCCATAGAAATGAGCCGAAATCGCCTGTTTCCACTTCCTTGGCCTATAAAATCCAACCAGGCCTCATCCAACCCCGCCGGGCAACATGGATCTCTTGCCGGGCCTCTTGCGGACCCCCTCGTATGAGTTTTTGAGAATCTTGCGCCGGAACCCCATGCAGCGCCAGAATCCGTGGGCTAGCACCCACAGAAATGAGCCGAAATCGCCTATTTCCACTTCCTTGGCCCATAATATCACACCAGACCTCATCCAACCCCGTCGGGCAACATGGACCTCTTTCCGGACCTCTTGCAAACCCCCTCATATGATTGTTCCAGAAACATGCGCCGGAACCCCATGCAGCGCCAGAATCCGTTGGCTAACACCCACAGAAATGAGTCGAAATCGGCTGTTTCCACTTCCTTGGCCCATAAAATCTAACCAAGACTCATCCAACCTCGCCGGGCAACATGGACCTTTTGCCGGGCCTCTTGCGGACCCCCTAGTATGATTTTTCGAGAATCTTGCGCCGGAACCCCATGCAGCACCAGAATCCGTGGGCTAACACCCACAGAAATGAGCGGAAATCGCCTGTTTCCACTTCCTTGGCCCATAAAATCCAACCAGGCCTCATCCAACCCCGCCGGGCAACATGGACCTCTTGCCGGGCCTCTTGCGGACCCCCTCGTTTGATTTTTCGAGAATCTTGCTCCGGAACCCCATGCAACGCCAGAATCCGTGGGCTAACACCCACAGAAATGAGCCGAAATCGCCTGTTTCCACTTCCTTGGTCCATAAAATCCAACCAGGCCTCATCCAACCCCGCCGGGCAACATGGACCTCTTGCCAGGCCTCTTGCGGACCCCCTCGTATGATTTTTCGAGAATCTTGTGCCGGAACCCCATGCAGCGACAGAATCCGTGGGCTAACACCCACAGAAATGAGCCGAAATCGCCTGTTTCCACTTCCTTGGCCCATAAAATCCAACCAGGCCTCATCCAACCCCGCCGGGCAACATGGACCTCTTGCCGGGCCTCTTGCGGACCCCCTAGTTTGATTTTTCGAGAATCTTGCACCGGAACCCCAAGCAGCACCAGAATCCGTAGGCTAACACCCACAGAAATGAGCCGAAATCGCCTGTTTCCACTTCTTGTCCCATAAAATCCAACAAGGCCTCATCCAACCCCGCCGGACAACATGGACCTCTTGCCGCGCCTCTTGCGGACCCCCTCGTATGATTTTTCGAGAATCTTGCGCCGGAACCCCATGCAGCGCCAGAATCCGTGGGCTAACACCCACAGAAATGAGCCGAAATCGCCTGTTTCCACTTCCTTTCCCATAAAATCCAACCAGGCCTCATCCAACCCCGCCGGGCAACATGGACCTCTTGCCGGGCCTCTTGCGGACCCCCTAGTATGATTTTTCGAGAATCTTGCGCCGGAACCCCATGCAGCGCCAGAATCCGTGGGCTAACACCCACAGAAATGAGCCAAAATCGCCTGTTTCCACTTCCTTGGCCCATAAAATCCAACCAGGCCTCATCCAACCCCGACGGGCAACATGGACCTCTTACCGGGCCTCTTGCGGACCCCCTCGTATGATTTTTCGAGAATCTTGCGTCGGAACCCCATGCAACGCCAGAATCCGTGGGCTAACACCCACAGAAATGAGCCAAAATCGCCTGTTTCCACTTCCTTGGCCCATAATATCACACAAGGCCTCATCCAACCCCGTCAGGCAACATGGACCTCTTGCCGGGCATCTTGCGGACCCCCTCGTATGATTTTTCGAGAATCTTGCGTCGGAACCCATGCAGCGCCAGAATCCGTGGGCTGACACCCACAGAAATGAGCCGAAATCGCCTGTTTCCACTTCCTTGGCCCATAAAATCCAACCAGGCCTCATCCAACCCCGCCGGGCAACATGGACCTCTTACCGGGCCACTTGCGGACCCACTCGTATGATTTTTCGAGAATCTTGCGTCGGAACCCCATGCAGCGCCAGAATCCGTGGGCTAACACCCATAGAAATGAGCCGAAATCGCCTGTTTCCACTTCCTTGGCCTATAAAATCCAACCAGGCCTCATCCAACCCCGCCGGGCAACATGGATCTCTTGCCGGGCCTCTTGCGGACCCCCTCGTATGAGTTTTTGAGAATCTTGCGCCGGAACCCCATGCAGCGCCAGAATCCGTGGGCTAGCACCCACAGAAATGAGCCGAAATCGCCTATTTCCACTTCCTTGGCCCATAATATCACACCAGACCTCATCCAACCCCGTCGGGCAACATGGACCTCTTTCCGGACCTCTTGCAAACCCCCTCATATGATTGTTCCAGAAACATGCGCCGGAACCCCATGCAGCGCCAGAATCCGTTGGCTAACACCCACAGAAATGAGTCGAAATCGGCTGTTTCCACTTCCTTGGCCCATAAAATCTAACCAAGACTCATCCAACCTCGCCGGGCAACATGGACCTTTTGCCGGGCCTCTTGCGGACCCCCTAGTATGATTTTTCGAGAATCTTGCGCCGGAACCCCATGCAGCACCAGAATCCGTGGGCTAACACCCACAGAAATGAGCGGAAATCGCCTGTTTCCACTTCCTTGGCCCATAAAATCCAACCAGGCCTCATCCAACCCCGCCGGGCAACATGGACCTCTTGCCGAGCCTCTTGCGGACCCCCTCGTATGATTTTTTGAGAATCTTGTGCCGGAACCCCATGCAGCGCCAGAATCCATGGGCTAACACCCACAGAAATGAGCCGAAATCGCTTGTTTCCACTTCCTTGGCCCATAAAATCCAACCAGGCCTCATCCAACCCCGCCGGGAAACATGGACCTCTTGCCGGGCCTCTTGCGGATCCCCTCGTATGATTTTTCGAGAATCTTGCGCCGGAACCCCATGCAGCGCCAGAATCCGTGGGCTAACACCCACAGAAATGAGCCGAAATCGCCTGTTTCCATTTCCTTGGCCCATAAAATCCAACAAGGCCTCATCCAACCCCGCCGGGCAACATGGACCTCTTGCTGGGCCTCTTGCGGACTCCCTCGTATGATTTTTCGAGAATCTTGCGCCGGAACCCCATGCAGCGACAGAATCCGTGGGCTAACACCCACAGAAATGAGCCGAAATCACCTGTTTCCACTTCCTTGGCCCATAAAGTCCAACCAGGCCTCATCCAACCCCGCCGGGCAACATGGACCTCTTGCCGGGCCTCTTGCGGACCCCCTCGTATGATTTTTCGAGAATCTTGCGCCGGAACCCCATGCAGCGCCAGAATCCGTGGGCTAACACCCACAGAAATGAGCCGAAATCGCCTATTTCCACTTCCTTGGCCCATAAAATCCAACCAGGCCTCATCCAACCCCGCCGGGCAACATGGACCTCTTGCCGGGCCTCTTGTGGACCCCCTTGTATGATTTTTTGAGAATCTTGCGCCGGAACCCCATGCAGCGCCAGAATCCGTGGGCTAACACCCACAGAAATGAGCTGAAATCGCCTGTTTCAACTTCCTTGGCCCATAAAATCCAACCAGGCCTCATCCAACCCAGCCGGGAAATATGGACCTCTTGTCAGGCCTCTTGCGGACCCCCTCGTATGATTTTTTGAGAATCTTGCGCCGGAACCCCATGCACCGCCAGAATCCGTGGGCTAACACACACAGAAATGAGCCGAAATCGCCTGTTTCCACTTCCTTGGCCCATAAAATCCAACCAGGCCTCATCCAACCCCGGCGGGCAAGATGGACCTCTTGCCGGGCCTCTTTCGGACCCCCTCGTATGATTTTTCGTGAATCTTGCGCCGGAACCCCATGCAGCACCAGAATCGGTGGGCTAACACCCACAGAAATGAGCCGAAATCGCCTGTTCCCACTTCCTTGGCCCATAAAATCCAACCAGGCCTCATCCAACACCGTCGCGCAAGATGGACCTCTTGCCGGGCCTCTTGCGGACCCCCTTGTATGATTTTTCGAGAATCTTGCGCCGGAACCCCTTGCAGCGCCAGAATCCGTGGGCTAACACCCACAGAAATGAGCCGAAATCGCCTGTTTCCACTTCCTTACCAGGCCTCATCCAACCCTGCCGGGCAACATGGACCTCTTGCCGAGCCTCTTGATGACCCCCTCATATGATTTTTCGAGAATCTTGCGCCGGAACCCCATGCAGCGCCAGAATCCGTGGGCTAACACCCACAAAAATGAGCTGAAATCACATGTTTCCACTTCCTTGGCCCATAAAATCCAACCAGGCCTTATCGGGCAACATGGACCTCTTGCCGGGCCTCTTGCGGACCCCCTCGTATGATTTTTTGAGAATCTTGCGCCGGAACCCCATGCAGCGCCATAATCTGTGGGCTAACACCCACAGAAATGAGCCGAAATCGCCTGTTTCCACTTCCTTGGCCCATAAAATCCAACCAGGCCTCATCCAACCCCGCCGGGCAACATGGACCTCTTGCCGGGCCTCTTGCGGACCCCCTCGTATGATTTTTCGAGAATCTTGCGCCGGAACCCCATGCAGCACCAAAATCCGTGGGCTAATACCCACAGAAATGAGCCGAAATCGCCTGTTTCCACTTCCTTGGCCCATAAAATCCAACCAGGCCTCATCCAACACCGTCGGGCAACATGGACCTCTTGCCGGGCCTCCGGACCCCCTCGTATGATTTTTCGAGAATCTTGCGTCGGAACCCCATGCAGCGCCAGAATCCGTGGGCTAACACCCACAGAAATGAGCCGAAATCGCCTGTTTCCACTTCCTTGGCCCATAAAATCGAACCAGGCCTCATCCAACCCCGCCGGGCAACATGGACCTCTTGCCGGGCCTCTTGCGGACCCCCTCGTATGATTTTTCGAGAATCTTGCGCCGGAACCCCATGCAGCGCCAGAATCCGTGGGCTAACACCCACAGAAATAAGCCGAAATCGCCTGTTTCCACTTCCTTGTCCCATAAAATCCAACCAGGCCTCATCCAACCCCGCCGGGCAACATGGACCTCTTGCCGGGCCTCTTGTGGACCCCCTCGTATGATGTTTCGAGAATCTTGCGCCGGAACCTCATACAGCGCTAGAATCCGTGGGCTAACACCCACAGAAATGGGCCGAAATCGCCTGTTTCCACTTCGTTGGCCCATAAAATCGAACCAGGCCTCATCCAACCCCGCCGGGCAACATGGACCTCTTGCCGGGCCTCTTGCGGACCCCCTCGTATGAATTTTTGAGAATCTTCGTCGGAACCCCATGCAGCGCCAGAATCCGTGGGCTAACACACACAGAAATGAGCCGAAATCGCCTGTTTCCACTTCCTTGGCCCATAAAATCTAACCAGGCCTCATCCAACCCCGCCGGGCAACATGGACCTCTTGTCGGGCCTCTTGCGGACCCCCTCGTATGATTTTTCAAGAATCTTGCGCCGGAACCCCATAGAGCGCCAGAATCCGTGGGCTAACACCCACAGAAATGAGCCAAAATCGCCTATTTCCACTTCCTTGGCCAATAAAATCCAATCAGGCCTCATCCAACCCCACCGGGCAACATGGACCTCTTCCCTGGCCTCTTGCGGACCCCCTCGTATGATATTTTGAGAATCTTGCGCCGGAACCCCATGCAGCGCCAGAATCCGTGGGCTAACACCCACAGAAATGAGCCAAAATCGCCTGTTTCCACTTCCTTGGCCAATAAAATCCAACCAGGCCTCATCCAACCACGCCGGGCAACATGGACCTCTTGCCGGGCCTCTTGTAGACCCCCTCGTATGATTTTTTGAGAATCTTGCGCCGGAACCCCATGCAGCGCCAGAATCTGTGGGCCAACACCCACAGAAATGAGCCGAAATCGCCTGTTACCACTTCCTTGGCCCATAAAATCCAACCAGGCCTCATCCAACCCCGCCGGGCAATATGGACATCTTGCCGGGCCTCTTGCGGACCCCCTCGTATTATTTTTCGAGAATCTTTTGCCGGAACCCCATGCAGCGCAAGAATCCGTGGGCTAACACCCACAGAAATGAGCCGAAATCGCCTGTTTCAACTTCCTTGGCCCATAAAATCCAACCAGGCCTCATCCAACCCCGCCGGGCAACATGGACCTCTTGCCAGGCCTCTTTCGGACCCCCTCGTATGATATTTCGAGAATCTTGCGCCGGAACCCCATGCACCACCAGAATCCGTGGGCTAACACCCACAGAAATGAGCCGAAATCGCCTGTTTCCACTTCCTTGGCCAATAAAATCCAACTAGGCCTCATCCAACACCGTCGGGCAACATGGACCTCTTGTCGGGCCTCTTGCGGACCCCCTCGTATGATTTTTTGAGAATCTTGAACCGGAACCCCATGCAGCGCCAGAATCCGTGGGCTAACACCCATAGAAATGAGGTGAAAACGCCTATTTCCACTTCCTTGGCCCATAAAATCCAACCAGGCCTCATCCAACCCCGCCGAGCAATATGGACCTCCTGCCGGGCCTCTTGCGGACCCCCTCGTATGATGTTTCGAGAATCTTGCGCCGGAACCCCATGCAGCGCCAGAATCCGTGGGCTAACACCCACAGAAATGTGCCGAAATCGCCTGTTTCCACTTCCTTGGCCCATAAATTCCAACCAAGCCTCATCTAACCCCGCCGGGCAACATGGACCTCTTGTCGGGCCTCTTGCGAACCCCCTCGTATGAGTATTCGAGAATCTTGCGCCGGAACCCCATGCAGCGCCAGAATCCGTGGGCTAACACCCACAGAAATGAGCCGAAATCGCCTGTTTCCACTTCCTTGGCCCATAAAATCCAACCAGGCCTCATCCAACCCCGTCGGGCAACATGGACCTCTTGCCGGGCCTCTTGCAGACCCCCTAGTATGATTTTTCGAGAATTTTGCGCCAGAACCCCATGCAGCGCCAGAATCCGTGGGCTAACACCCACAGAAATGAGCCGAAATCGCCTATTTCCACTTCCTTGGCCCATAAAATCCAACCAGGCCTCATCCAACCCCGCCGGGCAACATGGACCTCTTGCCGGGCCTCTTGCAGACCCCCTCGTATGATTTTTCGAGAATTTTGCGCCAGAACCCCATGCAGCGCAAGAATCCGTGGGCTAACACCCACAGAAATGAGCCGAAATCGCCTATTTCCACTTCCTTGGCCCATAAAATCCAACCAGGCCTCATCCAACCCGCCGGGCAACATGGACCTCTTTCCGGGCCTCTTGCAGACCCCCTCGTATGATTTTTCGAGAATTTTGCGCCAGAACCCCATGCAGCGCCAGAATCCGTGGGCCAACACCCACAGAAATGAGCCGAAATCGCCTGTTTCCACTTCCTTGGCCCATAAAATCCAACCAGGCCTCATCCAACCCAGCCGGGCAACATGGACCTCTTGCCGGGCCTCTTGCGGACCCCCTCGTATGATTTTTCGAGAATCTTGCACCGGAACCACATG
Source organism: Solanum rostratum (assembly GCA_029948455.1). Classification (NCBI taxonomy): domain Eukaryota; kingdom Viridiplantae; phylum Streptophyta; class Magnoliopsida; order Solanales; family Solanaceae; genus Solanum; species Solanum rostratum. The sequence goes on along the minus strand of JARACL010000162.1, from coordinate 383,282 downwards.
CAGCGCCAGAATCCGTGGGCTAACACCCACAGAAATGAGCCGAAATCGCCTGTTTCCACTTCCTTGGCCCATAAAATCCAACCAGGCCTCATCTAACCCCGCCGGGCAACATGGACCTCTTGCCGGGCCTCTTGCGGACCCCCTCGTATGAGTTTTCGAGAATCTTGCGCCGGAACCCCATGCAGCGCCAGAATCCGTGGGCTAACACCCACAGAAATGAGCCGAAATCGCCTATTTCCACTTCCTTGGCCCATAAAATCCAACCAGGCCTCATCCAACCCCACCGGGCAACATGGACCTCTTGCCGAGCCTCTTGCGGACCCCCTCGTATGATTTTTCGAGAATCTTGCGCCAGAACCCAATGCAGCGCCAGAATTCGTGGGCTAACACCCACAGAAATGAGCCGAAATCGCCTGTTTCCACTTCCTTGGCGCATAAAATCCAACCAGCCCTCATCCAATCCCGCCGGGCAACATGGACCTCTTGCCGGGCCTCTTGCGGACCCCCTCGTATGATTTTTCGAGAATCTTGCAACGGAACCCCATGCAGCGCCAGAATCCGTGGGCTAACACCCACATAAATGAGCCGAAATTGCCTGTTTCCACTTCCTTGGCCCATAAAATCCAACCACGGCTCATCCAACCCCGCCGGGCAACATGGACCTCTTGCCGACCCCCTCGTATGATTTTTCGAGAATATTGCGCCGGAACCCCATGCAGCGCCAGAATCCATGGGCTAACACCCACAGAAATGAGCCAAAATCGCCTGTTTCCACTTCCTTGGCCCATAAAATCTAACCAGGCCTCATCCAACCCTGCCGGGCAACATGGACCTCTTGCCGGGCCTCTTGCGGACCCCCTCGTATGATTTTTTGAGAATATTGCGCCGGAACCCCATGCAGCGCCAGAATCCATGGGCTAACACCCACAGAAATCAGCCGAAATCGCCTGTTTCCACTTCCTTGGCCCATAAACTCCAACCAGGCCTCATCCAACCGCGCCAGGCAACATGGACCTCTTGCCGGGCCTCTTTCGGACCCCCTCGTATGATTTTTCGAGAATCTTGCGCAAGAACCCCATGCAGCGCCAGAATCCGTGGGCTAACACCCACAAAAATGAGCCGAAATCGCCTGTTTCCACTTCCTTGGCCCATAGAATCCACCCAGGCCTCATCCAACCCCGCCGGGCAATATGTACCTCTTGCCGGGCCTATTGCGGACCCCCTCGTAGGATTTTTCGAGAATCTTGCGCCGGAACCTAATGCAGCGCCAGAATCCGTGGGCTAACACCCACAGAAATGAGCCGAAATCGCCTGTTTCCACTTCCTTGGCCCATAAAATCTAACCAGGCCTCATCCAACCCGGCCGGGCAGCATGGACCTCTTGCCGGGCCTCTTGCGGACCCCCTCGTATGATTTTTCGAGAATCTTGCGCCGGAACCCCATGCAGCGCCAGAATCCGTGGGCTAACACCCACAGAAATTAGCCGAAATCGCCTGTTGCCACTTCCTTGGCCTATAAAATCCATCCAGGCCTCATCCAACCCCGCCGGGCAACATGGACCTCTTGCCGGGCCTCTTGCGGACCCCCTCGTATGATTTTTCGAGAATCTTGCAACGGAACCCCATGCAACGCCAGAATCCGTGGGCTAACACCCATAGAAATGAGCCGAAATCGCCTGTTTCCACTTCCTTGGCCCATAAAATCCAACCAGGCCTCATCCAACCCCGCCGGGCAACATGGACCTCTTTCTGGGCCTCTTGCAGACCCCCTCGTATGATTTTTCGAGAATCTTGCGCCGGAACCCCATGCAGCGCCAGAATCCGTGGGCTAACACCCACAGAAATGAGCCGAAATCGCCTGTTTCCACTTCCTTGGCCCATAAAATCCAACCAGGCCTCATCCAATCCCGACGGGCAACATGGCCCTCATGCCGGGCCTCTTGCGGACCCCCTCGTATGATTTTTTGAGAATCTTGTGCCGGAACCCCATGCAGCGCCAGAATCCGTGGGCTAACACCCACATAAATGAGCCAAAATTGTCTGTTTCCACTTCCTTGGCCCATAAAATCCAACCAGGGCTCATCCAACCCCGCCGGGCAACATGGACCTCTTGCCGACCCCCTCGTATGATTTTTCGAGAATATTGCGCCGGAACCCCATGCAGCGCCAGAATCCATGGGCTAACACCCACAGAAATGAGCAAAAATCGCCTGTTTCCACTTCCTTGGCCCATAAAATCCAACCAGGCCTCATCCAACCCTGCCGGGCAACATGTACCTCTTGCCGGGCCTATTGCGGACCCCCTCGTAGGATTTTTTGAGAATCTTGCGCCGGAACCCCATGCAGCGCCAGAATCCGTGGGCTAACACCCACAGAAATGAGCCGAAATCGCCTGTTTCCACTTCCTTGGCCCATAAAATCCAACCAGGCCACATCCAACCCGGCCGGGCAACATGGACCTCTTGCCGGGCCTCTTGCGGACCCCCTCGTATGATTTTTCGAGAATCTTGCGCCGGAACCCCATGCAGCGCCAGAATCCGTGGGCTAACACCCACAGAAATTAGCCGAAATCACCTGTTTCCACTTCCTTGGCCCATAAAATCCAACCAGGCCTCATCCAACCCCGCCGGGCAACATGGACCTCTTGCCGGGCCTCTTGCGGACCCCCTCGTATGATTTTTCGAGAATCTTGCACCGGAACCCCATGCAACGCAAGAATCCGTGGGCTAACACCCATAGAAATGAGCCGAAATCGCCTGTTTCCACTTCGTTGGCCCATAAAATCCAACCAGGCCTCATCCAACCCCGCCGGGCAACATGGACCTCTTGCCAACCCCCTCGTATGATTTTTCGAGAATCTTGCGCCGGAACCCCATGCAGCGCCATAATCCGTGGGCTAACACCCACAGAAATGAGCCGAAATCGCCTGTTTCCACTTCCTTGGCCCATAAAATCCAACCAGGACTCATCCAACACCGTCGGGCAACATGGACCTCTTGTCGGGCCTCTTGCGGATCCCCTCGTATGATTTTTTGAGAATCTTGCGCCGGAACCCCATGCAGCGCCAGAATCCGTGGGCTAACACCCACAGAAATGAGGTGAAATCGCCTGTTTCCACTTCCTTGGCCCATGAAATCCAACCAGGCCTCATCCAACCCCGCCGAGCAACGTGGACCTCCTGCCGGGCCTCTTGCGGACCCCCTCGTATGATTTTTCGAGAATCATGCGCCGGAACACCATGCAACCCCGCCGGGCAGCATGGACCTCTTGCCGGGCCTTTTGCGGACCCCCTCGTATGACTTTTCGAGAATCTTGCGCCGGAACCCCATGCAGCGCCAAAATCCGTGGGCTAACACCCAAAGAAATGAGCCGAAATCGCCTGTTTCCACTTCCTTGGCCTAAAAAATCCATCCAAGCCTCATCCAACCCTACCGGGCAACATGGACCTCTTGCCGGGCCTCTTGCGGACCCCCTCGTATGATTTTTCGAGAATCTTGCGCCGGAACCCCATGCAGCGCCAGAATCCGTAGGCTAACACCCACAGAAATGAGCCGAAATCGCCTGTTTCCACTTCCTTGGCCCATAAAATCCAATCAGGCCTCATCCAACCCCGTCGGAAAACATGGACCTCTTGTCGGGCCTCTTGCGGACCCCCTCGTATGATTTTTGAGAATCTTGCACCGGAACCCCATGCAGGGCAAAAATCTGTGGGCTAACACACATAGAAATGAGCCGAAATCGCCTGTTTCCACTTCCTTGCCCCATAAAATCCAACCAGGCCTCATCAAACCCCGCCGGGCAACATGGACCTCTTGCCGGGCCTCTTGCGGACCCCCTCGTATGATTTTTCGAGAATCTTGCGCCGGAACCCCATGCAGCGCTAGAATCCGTGGGCTAACACCCACAGAAATGAGCCGAAATCGCCTGTTTCCACTTCATTGGCCCATAAATTCCAACCAGGCCTCATCCAACCCCGCCGGGCAACATGGACCTCTTGCCGGGCCTCTTGCGGACCCCTTCGTATGATTTTTTGAGAATCTTGCGCCGTAACCCCATGCAGCGCCAGAATCCGTGGGCTAACACCCACAGAAATGAGCCGAAATCGCCTGTTTCCACTTCCTTGGCCCATAAAATCAAACCAGGCCTCATCCAACCCCGCCGGGCAACATGGACCTCTTGCCGGGCCTCTTGCGGACCCTCTCGTATGATTTTTCGAGAATCTTGCGCCGGAACCCCATGCAGCGCCAGAATCCGTGGGCTAACACCCACAAAAATGAGCCGAAATCGCCTGTTTCCACTTCCTTCGCCCATAAAATCCAACCAGGCCTCATCCAACCCCGTCGGGAAACATGGACCTCTTGCCGGGCCTCTTGCGGACCCTCTCGTATGATTTTTTGAGAATCTTGCGTCGGAATCCCTGCAGCACCAGAATCCGTGGGCTAACACCCACAGAAATGAGCCGAAATCGCCTGTTTCCACTTCCTTGGCCCATAAAATCCAACCAGGCCTCATCCAACCCCGCCGGGTAACATGGACCTCTTGCCGGGCCTCTTGCGGACCCCCTCGTATGATATTTCAAGAATCTTGCGCCGGAACCCCATGCAGCGCCAGAATCCGTGGGCTAACACCCACAGAAATGAGCCGAAATCGCCTGTTTCCACTTCCGTGGCCCATAAAATCTAACCAGGCCTCATCAAACCCCGCCGGGCAGCATGGACCTCTTGCCGGGCCTTTTGCGGACCCCCTCGTATGACTTTTCGAGAATCTTGCGCCGGAACCCCATGCAGCGCCAAAATCCGTGGGCTAACACCCAAAGAAATGAGCCGAAATCGCCTGTTTCCACTTCCTTTGCCTAAAAAATCCAACCAGGCCTCATCCAACCCCGCCGGGCAACATGGACCTCTTGCCGGGCCTCTTGCGGATCCCCTCGTATGATTTTTCGAGAATCTTGCACCGGAACCCCATGCAGCGCTAGAATCCGTGGGCAAACACCCACAGAAGTGAGCCGAAATCGCCTGTTTCCACTTCCTTGGCCCATAAAATCCAATCAGGCCTCATCCAACCCCGTCGGGAAACATGGACCTCTTGCCGGGCCTCTTGCGGACCCCCTCGTATGATTTTTGAGAATCTTGCGCCGGAACCCCATGCAGCGCCAGAATCCGTGGGCTAACACCCATAGAAATGAGCTGAAATCGCCTGTTTCCACATCCTTGGCCCATAAAATCCAACCAGGCATCATCCAACCCCGCCGGGCAGCATGGACCTCTTGCCGGGCCTTTTGCGGATCCCCTCGTATGATTTTTCGAGAATCTTGCGCCGGAACCCCATGCAGCGCCAGAATCCGTGGGCTAACACCCACAGAAATGATCCGAAATCGCCTGTTTCCACTTCCTTGGCCCATAAATTCCAACCAGGCCTCATCCAACCCCGTCGAGCACCATGGACCTCTTTCCGGGTCTCTTGCGGACCCCCTCGTATGATTTTTTGAGAATCTTGCACCGGAACCCCATGCAGCGCCAAAATCCGTGGGCTAACACCCACAGAAATGAGCTGAAATTGCCTGTTTCCACTTCCTTGGCCTATAAAATCCAACCAGGCCTCATGAAACCCCGCCGGGCAACATGGACCTCTTGCCGGGCCTCTTGCGGACCCCCTCGTATGATTTTTCGAGAATCTTGCGCCGGAACCCCATGCAGCGCCAGAATCCGTGGGCTAACACCCACAGAAATGAGCCGAAATCGCCTGTTTCCACTTCCTTGGCCCATAAAATCCAACCAGGCCTCATCCAACCCCGCCGGGCAACTTGGACCTCTTGTCGGGCCTCTTGCGGACCCCTTGGTATGATCTTTTGAGAATCTTGCGTCGGAACCCCATGCAGCGCCAGAATCCGTGGGCTAACACTTACAGAAATGAGCCAAAATCGCCTGTTTCCACTTCCTTGGCCCATAAAATCCAACCAGGCCTCATCCAACCCCGCCGGGCAACATGGACCTCTTGCCGGGCCTCTTGCGGACCCCTTCGTATGATTTTCTGAGAATCTTGCGCCGGAACCCCATGCAGCGCCAGAATCCGTGGGCTAACACCCACAGAAATGAGCCGAAATCGCCTGTTTCCACTTCCTTGGCCCATAAAATCTAACCAGGCCTCATCCAACCCCGCCGGGCAACATGGACCTCTTGCCGGGCCTCTTGCGGACCCCCTCGTATGAATTTTCGAGAATCTTGCGCCGGAACCCCATGCAGCGCCAGAATCCGTGGGCTAACACCCACAGAAATGAGCCGAAATCGCCTGTTTCCACTTCCTTCGCCCATAAAATCCAACCAGGCCTCATCCAACCCCGTCGGGAAACATGGACCTCTTGCCGGGCCTCTTGCGGACCCCCTCTTATGATTTTTTGACAATCTTGCGTCGGAATCCCTGCAGCACCAGAATCCGTGGGCTAACACCCACAGAAATGAGCCGAAATCGCCTGTTTCCACTTCCTTGGCCCATAAAATCCAACCAGGCCTCATCCAACCCCACCGATTAACATGGACCTCTTGCCGGGCCTCTTGCGGACCCCCTCGTATGATATTTCAAGAATCTTGCGCCAGAACCCCATGCAGCGCCAGAATCCGTGGGCTAACACCCAAGAAAATGAGCCGAAATCGCCTGTTTCCACTTCCTTGGCCCATAAAATCTAACAAGGCCTCATCCAACCCCGCCGGGCAGCATGGACCTCTTGCCGGGCCTTTTGCGTACCCCCTCGTATGACTTTTCGAGAATCTTGTGTCGGAACCCCATGCAGCGCCAAAATCCGTGGGCTAACACCCAAAGAAATGAGCCGAAATCGCCTATTTCCACTTCCTTGGCCTATAAAATCCAACCAGGCCTCATCCAACCCCGCTGGGAAACATGGACCTCTTGTCGGTCCTCTTGCGGACCCCCTCGTATGATTTTTCGAGAATCTTGCGCCTGAACCCCATGCAGCGCCAGAATCCGTGGGCTAACACCCACAGAAATGAGCCGAAATCGCCTGTTTCCACTTCCTTGGCCCATAAAATCAAACCAGGCCTCATCCAACCCCGCCGGGCAACATGGACCTCTTGCCGGGCCTCTTGCCGACCCTCTCGTATGATTTTTTGAGAATCTTGCGCCGGAACCCCATGCAGCGCCAGAATCCGTGGGCTAACACCCACAAAAATGAGCCGAAATCGCCTGTTTCCACTTCCTTCGCCCATAAAATCCAACCAGGCCTCATCCAACCCCGTCGGGAAACATGGACCTCTTGCCGGGCCTCTTGCGGACCCCCTCGTATGATTTTTTGAGAATCTTGCGTCGGAATCCCTGCAGCACCAGAATCCGTGGGCTAACACCCACAGAAATGAGCCGAAATCGCCTGTTTCCACTTCCTTGGCCCATAAAATCCAACCAGGCCTCATCCAACCCCGCCGGGTAACATGGACCTCTTGCCGGGCCTCTTGCGGACCCCCTCGTATGATATTTCAAGAATCTTGCGCCGGAACCCCATGCAGCGCCAGAATCCGTGGGCTAACACCCACAGAAATGAGCCGAAATCGCCTGTTTCCACTTCCTTGGCCCATAAAATCTAACCAGGCCTCATCAAACCCCGCCGGGCAGCATGGACCTCTTGCCGGGCCTTTTGCGGACCCCCTCGTATGACTTTTCGAGAATCTTGCGCCGGAACCCCATGCAGCGCCAAAATCCGTGGGCTAACACCCAAAGAAATGAGCCGAAATCGCCTGTTTCCACTTCCTTTGCCTAAAAAATCCAACCAGGCCTCATCCAACCCCGCCGGGCAACATGGACCTCTTGCCGGGCCTCTTGCGGATCCCCTCGTATGATTTTTCGAGAATCTTGCACCAGAACCCCATGCAGCGCCAGAATCCGTGGGCAAACACCCACAGAAGTGAGCCGAAATCGCCTGTTTCCACTTCCTTGGCCCATAAAATCCAATCAAGCCTCATCCAACCCCGTCGGGAAACATGGACCTCTTGCCGGGCCTCTTGCGGACCCCCTCGTATGATTTTTGAGAATCTTGCGCTGGAACCCCTACAGCGCCAGAATCCGTGGGCTAACACCCACTGAAATGAGCCGAAATCGCCTGTTTCCACATCCTTGGCCCATAAAATCCAACCAGGCATCATCCAACCCCGCCGGGCAGCATGGACCTCTTGCCGGGCCTTTTGCGGACCCCCTCGTATGATTTTTCGAGAATCTTGCGCCGGAACCCCATGCAGCGCCAGAATCCGTGGGCTAAAACCAACAGAAATGAGCCGAAATCTCCTGTTTCCACTTCCTTGGCCCATAAATTCCAACTAGGCCTCATCCAACCCCGTCGGGCACCATGGACCTCTTGCCGGGTCTCTTGGCGGACCCCCTCGTATGATTTTTTGAGAATCTTGCACCGTAACCCCATGCAGCGCCAAAATTCGTGGGCTAACACCCACAGAAATGAGCTGAAATTGCTTGTTTCCACTTCCTTGGCCCATAAAATCCAACCAGGCCTCATGAAACCCCGCCGGGCAACATGGACCTCTTGCCGGGCCTCTTGCGGACCCCCTCGTATGATTTTTCGAGAATCTTGCGCCGGAACCCCATGCAGCGCCAGAATCCGTGGGCTAACACCCACAGAAATGAGCCGAAATCGCCTGTTTCCACTTCCTTGGCCCATAAAATCCAACCAGGCCTCATCCAACCCCGCCGGGCAACTTGGACCTCTTGTCGGGCCTCTTGCGGACCCCTTGGTATGATCTTTTGAGAATCTTGCGTCGGAACCCCATGCAGCGCCAGAATCCGTGGGCTAACACCCACAGAAATGAGCCAAAATCGCCTGTTTCCACTTCCTTGGCCCATAAAATCCAACCAGGCCTCATCCAACCCCGCCGGGCAACATGGACCTCTTGACGGGCCTCTTGCGGACCCCTTCGTATGATTTTCTGAGAATCTTGCGCCGGAACCCCATGCAGCGCCAGAATCCGTGGGCTAACACCCACAGAAATGAGCCGAAATCGCCTGTTTCCACTTCCTTGGCCCATAAAATCTAACGGGGCCTCATCCAACCCCGCCGGGCAACATGGACCTCTTGCCGGGCCTCTTGCGGACCCCCTCGTATGAATTTTCGAGAATCTTGCGCCGGAACCCCATGCAGCGCCAGAATCCGTGGGCTAACACCCACAGAAATGAGCCGAAATCGCCTGTCTCCACTTCCTTGGCCCATAAAATCCAACCAGGCTTCATCCAACCTCGCCGGGCAGCATGGACCTCTTGCCGGGCCTCTTGCGGACCCCCTCGTATGATTTTTCGAGAATTTTGCGCCGGAACCCCATGCAGCGCCAGAATCCGTGGGCTAACACCCACAGAAATGAGCCGAAATCGCCTGTTTCCACTTCCTTGGCCCATAAAATCCAACCAGGCCTCATCCAACCCCGCCGGGCAACATGGACCTCTTGCCGGGCCTCTTGCGGACCCCCTCGTAAGATATTTCAAGAATCTTGCGCCGGAACCCCATGCAGCGCCAGAATCCGTGGGCTAAAACCCACAATAATGAGCCGAAATCGCTTGTTTCCACTTCCTTGGCCAATAAAATCCAACCAGGCCTCATCCAACCCCGCCGGGCAACATGGACCTCTTGCCGGGCCTCTTGCAGACCCCCTCGTATCCGTTTTTGAGAATCTTGCGCCAGAATCCGTGGTCTAACACCCACAGAAATGAGCCCAAGTCGCTTGTTTCCACTTCCTTGGCCCATAAAATCCAACCAGGCCTCATCCAACCGCGCCGGGAAACATGGACCTCTTGCCGGGCCTTTTGCAGACCCCCTCGTATGATTTTTCGAGAATCTTGCGCCGGAACCCCATGCAGCGCCAGAATTCGTGGGCTAACACCCACGGAAATGAGCTGAAATCGCCTGTTTCCACTTCCTTGGCCCATAAAATCCAACCAGGCCTCATCCAACCCCGCCAAGCAACATGGACCTCTTTCTGGGCCTCTTGCAGACCCCCTCGTATGATTTTTCGAGAATCTTGCGCCGGAACCCCATGCAGCGCCAGAATCCGTGGGCTAACACCCACAGAAATAAGCCGAAATCGCCTGTTTCCACTTCCTTGGCCCATAAAATCCAACCAGGCCTCATCCAACCCCGCCGGGCAACATGGACCTCTTGACGGGCCTCTTGCGGACTCCCTCGTATGAGTCTTCGAGAATCTTGCGCCGGAACCCCATGCAGCGCCAGAATCCGTGGGCTAACACCCACAGAAATGAGCCGAAATCGCCTGTTTCCACTTCCTTGGCCCATAAATCCAACCAGGCCTCATCCAACCCCGCCGGCCAGTATGGACCTCTTGCCGAGCCTCTTGCGGACCCCCTCGTATGATATTTCGAGAATCTTGCGCCGGAACCCCATGCAGCGCCAGAATCTGTGGGCTAACACCCACAGAAATGAGCCCAAATCGCCTGTTTCCACTTCCTTGGCCCATAAAATCCAACCAGGCCTCATCCAACCCCGCCGGGCAGCATGGACCTCTTGCCGGGCCTCTTGCGGACCCCCTCGTATAATTTTTCGAGAATCCTGCGCCGGAACCCCATGCAGCGCCAGAATCCGTGGGCTAACACCCACAGAAATGAGCCCAAATCGCCTGTTTCCACTTCCTTGGCCCATAAAATCCAACCAGGCCTCATCCAACCCCGCCGGGAAACATGGACCTCTTGCCGGGCCTCTTGCGGACCCCCTCGTATGATTTTTCGAGAATCTTGCACCGGAACCCCATGCAGCGCCAGAATCCGTGGGCTAACAACCATAGAAATGAGCCGAATCGCCTGTTTCACTTCCTTGGCTCATAAAATCCAACCAGGCCCCATCCAACCTCGTCGGGCAGCATGGACCTCTTGCCGGGCCTCTTGCGGACCCCCTCGTATGATTTTTCGAGAATCTTGCGCCGGAACCCCATGCAGCGCCAGAATCCGTGGGCTAAGACCCACAGAAATGAGTCGAAATTGCCTGTTTCCACTTCCTTGGCCCATAAATCCAACAAGGCCTCATCCAACCCCGCCGGGCAGCATGGACCTCATGCCGAGCCTCTTAAGGACCCCCTCGTATGATATTTTGAGAATCTTGCGCCGGAACCCCATGCAGCGCCAGAATCCGTGGGCTAACACCCACAGAAATGAGCCAAAATCGCCTGTTTCAACTTCCTTGGCCCATAAAATCCAACCAGGCATCATCCAACCCTGCCGGGCAGCATGGACCTCTTGCCGGGCCTCTTGCGGACCCCCTCGTATGATTTTTCGAGAATCTTGCGCCGGAACCCCATGCAGCGCCAGAATCCGTGGGCTAACACCCACAGAAATGAGCCGAATCACCTGTTTCCACTTCCTTGGCCCATAAAATCCAACCAGGCCTCATCCAACCCCGCCGGGCAGCATGGACCTCTTTTCGGGCCTCTTGCGAACCCCCTCGTATGATTTTTCGAGAATCTTGCGCCGGAACCCCATGCAGCGCCAGAATTCGTGGGCTAAGACCCACAGAAATGAGCCGAAATCGCCTGTTTCCACTTCCTTGGCCCATAAAATCCAACAAGGCCTCATCCAACCCCGCCGGGCAACATGGACCTCTTGCCGGGCCTCTTGCAGACCCCCTCGTATGATTTTTCGAGAATCTTGCGCCGGAACTGCATGCAGCGCCAAAATCCGTGGGCTAACAACCACAGAAATGAGCCAAAATCGCCTGTTTCCACTTCCTTGGCCCATAAAATCCAACCAGGCCTCATCCAACCCCGCCGGGTAACATGGACCTCTTGCCGGGCCTCTTGCGGACCCCCTCGTAAGATATTTCGAGAATCTTGCACCGGAACCCCATGATGCGCCAGATTCCGTGGGCTAACACCCACAGAAATGAGCCGAAATCGCTTGTTTCCACTTCCTTGGCCAATAAAATCCAACCAGGCCTCATCCAACCCCGCCGGGCAACATGGACCTCTTGCCGGGCCTCTTGCAGACCCCCTCGTATGCATTTTCAAGAATCTTGCGCCAGAACCCCATGCAGCGCCAGAATCCGTGGGCTAACACCCACAGAAATGAGCCCAAATCGCCTGTTTCCACTTCCTTGGCCAATAAAATCCAACCAGGCCTCATCCAACCCCGCCGGGCAGCATGGACCTCTTGCCGGGCCTCTTGCGGACCCCCTCGTATGATTTTTCGAGAATCTTGCGTCGGAACCCCATGCAGCGCCAGAATCCGTGGGCTAACACCCACAGATATGAGCCCAAATCGCCTGTTTCCACTTCCTTGACCCATAAAATCCAACCAGGCCTCATCCAACCCCGCCGGGAAACATGGACCTCTTTCCGGGCCTCTTGCGGACCCCCTCGTATGATTTTTTGAGAATCTTGCGCCGGAACCCCATGCAGCGCCAGAATCCGTGGGCTAACACCCACAGAAATGAGCCAAAATCGCCTTTTTCCACTTCCTTGGCCCATAAACTCCAACCAGGCCTCATCAAACCCCGCCGGGCAGCATGGACCTCTTGCCGGGCCTCTTGTGGACCCCCTCGTATGATTTTTCAAGAATCTTGCGCCGGAACCCCATGCAGCGCCAGAATCTGTGGGCTAACACCCACAGAAATGAGCCGAAATTGCCTGTTTCCACTTCCTTGGCCCATAAATCCAACAAGGCCTCATCCAACCTAACCGGGCAGCATGGACCTCTTGCCGAGCCTCTTGAGGACCCCCTCGTATGATATTTTGAGAATCATGCGCCGGAACCCCATGCAGCGCCAGAATCCGTGGGCTAACACCCACAGAAATGAGCCAAAATCGCCTGTTTCAACTTCCTTGGCCCATAAAATCCAACCAGGCCTCATCCAACCCTGCCGGGCAGCATGGACCTATTGTCGGGCCTCTTGCGGACCCCCTCGTATGATTTTTCGAGAATCTTGCGCCGGAACCCCATGCAGCGCCAGAATCCGTGGGCTAACACCCACAGAAATGAGCCGAATCGCCTGTTTCCACTTCCTTGGCCCATAAAATCCAACCAGGCCTCATCCAACCCCGCCGGGCAGCATGGACCTCTTTTCGGGCCTCTTGCGGACCCCCTCGTATGAGTTTTCGAGAATCTTGCGCCGGAACCCCATGCAGCGCCAGAATCCGTGGGCGTTACCCACAGAAATGAGCCGAAATCGCCTGTTTCCACTTCCTTGGACCATAAAATCCAACCAGGCCTCATCCAACCCCGCCGGGCAACAAGGACCTCTTGCCGGGCCTCTTGCGGACCCCCTCGTATGAGTTTTTGAGAATCTTGCGCCGGAACCCCATGCAGCGCCAGAATCTGTGGGCTAACACCCACAGAAATGAGCCGAATCGCCTGTTTCCACTTCCTTGGCCCATAAAATCCAACCAGGCCTCATCCAACCCCGCCGGGCAGCATGGACCTCTTTTCGGGCCTCTTGCGGACCCCCTCGTATGAGTTTTCGAGAATCTTGCGCCGGAACCCCATGCAGCGCCAGAATTCGTGGGCGTTACCCACAGAAATGAGCCGAAATCGCCTTTTTCCACTTCCTTGGCCCATAAAATCCAACCAGGCCTCATCCAACCCCGCCGGGCAACATGGACCTCTTTCCGGGCCTCTTGCGGACCCCCTTGTATGATTTTTCGAGAATCTTGCACCGGAACCCCATGCAGCGCCAGAATCCGTGGGCTAACAACCATAGAAATGAGCCGAATCGCCTGTTTCCACTTCCTTGGCTCATAAAATCCAACCATGCCTCATCCAACCTCGCCGGGCAGCATGGACCTCTTGCCGGGCCTCTTGCGGACCCCCTCGTATGATTTTTTGAGAATCATGCGCCGAAACCCCATGCAGCGCCAGAATCCGTGGGCTAAGACCCACAGAAATGAGTAGAAATTGCCTGTTTCCACTTCCTTGGCCCATAAAATCCAACCAGGCCTCATCCAACCCCACCGGGCAACATGGACCTCTTGCCGGGCCTCTTGCGGACCCCCTCGTATGATTTTTCGAGAATCTTGCACCGGAACCCCATGCAGCGCCAGAATCTGTGGGCTAACAACCACAAAAATGAGCCGAATCGCCTGTTTCCACTTCCTTGGCCCATAAAATCCAACCAGGCCTCATCCAACCCCGCCGGGCAGCATGGACCTCATGCTGCGCCTCTTGCAGACCCCCTCGTATGACTTGTCGAGAATCTTGCCCCGGAACCCCGTGCAGCGCCAGAATCCGTGGGCTAACACCCATAGAAATGAGCCGAAATCGCCTGTTTCCACTTCCTTGGCCCATAAAATCCATCCAGGCCTCATCCAACCCCGCTGGGCAACATGGACCTCTTGACGGGCCTCTTGCGAATCCCCTCGTATGATTTTTCGAGAATCTTGTGCCGTAACCCCACGCAGCGCCAGAATCCGTGGGCTAACACCCACAGAAATGAGCCGAAATCGCATGTTTCCACTTCCTTAGCCCATAAACTCCAACCAGGCCTCATCCAACCCCGTCGGGCAACATGGACCTCTTTCCGGGCCTCTTGCGGACCCCCTCGTATGAGTCTTCGAGAATCTTGCGCCGGAACCCCATGCAGCGCCAGAATCCGTGGGCTAACACCCACAGAAATGAGCCGAAATCGCCTGTTTCCACTTCCTTGGCCCATAAATCCAACCAGGCCTCATCCAACCCCGCCGGCCAGTATGGACCTCTTTCCGAGCCTCTTGCGGACCCCCTCGTATGATATTTCGAGAATCTTGCGCCGGAACCCCATGCAGCGCTAGAATCCGTGGGCTAACACCCACAGAAATGAGCCAAAATCGCCTGTTTCAACTTCCTTGGCCCATAAAATCCAACCAGGCCTCATCCAACCCTGCCGGGCAGCATGGACCTCTTGCCGGGCCTCTTGCGGACCCCCTCGTATGATTTTTTGAGAATCTTGCGCCGGAACCCCATGCAGCGCCAGAATCCGCGGGCTAACGCCCACAGAAATGAGCCGAAATCGCCTGTTTCCACTTCCTTGGCCCATATAATCCAACCAGGCCTCATCCAACCCCGCCGGGCAACATGGACCTCTTTCCGGGCCTCTTGCGGACCCCCTCGTATGATTTTTCGAGAATCTTGCGCCGGAACCCCATGCAGCGCCAGAATCCGTGGGCTAACACCCACAGAAATGAGCCGAAATTGCCTGTTTCCACTTCCTTGGCCCATAAAATCCAACCAGGCCTCATCCAACCCCACTGGGCAACATGGACCTCTTGTCGGGCCTCTTGCGGACCCCCTCGTATGATTTTTCGAGAATCTTGCGCTGGAACCCCATGCAGCGCCAGAATTCGTGGGCTAACACCCACGGAAATGAGCTGAAATCGCCTGTTTCCACTTCCTTGGCCCATAAAATCCAACCAGGCCTCATCCAACCCCGCCAAGCAACATGGACCTCTTTCCCGGCCTCTTGCAGACCCCCTCGTATGATTTTTCGAGTATCTTGCGCCGGAACCCCATGCAGTGCCAGAATCCGTGGGCTAACACCCATAGAAATAAGCCGAAATCGCCTGTTTCCACTTCCTTGGCCCATAAAATCCAACCAGGCCTCATCCAACCCCGCCGGGCAACATGGACCTCTTGACGGGCCTCTTGCGGACCCCCTCGTATGATTTTTCGAGAATCTTGTGCCGGAACCCCATGCAGCGCCAGAATCCGTGGGCTAACACCCACAGAAATGAGCCAAAATCGCATGTTTCCACTTCCTTGGCCCATAAACTCCAACCAGGCCTCATCCAACCCCGTCGGGCAACATGGACCTCTTTCCGGGCCTCTTGCGGACCCCCTCGTATGAGTCTTCGAGAATCTTGCGCCGGAACCCCATGCAGCGCCAGAATCCGTGGGCTAACACCCACAGAAATGAGCCGAAATTGCCTGTTTCCACTTCCTTGGCCCATAAATCCAACCAGGCCTCATCCAACCCCGCCGGCCAGTATGAACCTCTTGCCGAGCCTCTTGCGGACCCCCTCGTATGATATTTCGAGAATCTTACGCCGGAACCCCATGCAGCGCCAGAATCCGTGGGCTAACACCCACGGAAATGAGCTGAAATCGCCTGTTTCCACTTCCTTGGCCCATAAAATCCAACCAGGCCTCATCCAACCCCGCCAAGCAACATGGACCTCTTTCCGGGCCTCTTGCGAACCCCCTCGTATGATTTACCGAGAATCATGCGCCGGAACCCCATGCAGCGCCAGAATCCGTGGGCTAACACCCACAGAAATAAGCCGAAATCGCCTGTTTCCACTTCCTTGGCCCATAAAATCCAACCAGGCCTCATCCAACCCCGCCGGGCAACATGGACCTCTTGACGGGCCTCTTGCGGACCCCCTCGTATGATTTTTCGAGAATCTTGTGCCGGAACCCCATGCAGCGCCAGAATCCGTGGGCTAACACCCACAGAAATGAGCCGAAATCGCATGTTTCCACTTCCTTGGCCCATAAACTCCAACCAAGCCTCATCCAACCCCGTCGGGCAACATGGACCTCTTGATGGGCCTCTTGCGGACCCCCTCGTATGATTTTTCAAGAATCTTGCGCCGGAATCCCATGCAGCGCCAGAATCCGTGGGCTAACACCCACAGAAATAAGCCGAAATCGCCTGTTTCCACTTCCTTGGCCCATAAAATCCAACCAGGCCTCATCCAACCCCGCCGGGCAACATGGACCTCTTGACGGGCCTCTTGCGGACCCCCTCGTATGATTTTTTGAGAATCTTGTGCTGGAACCCCATGCAGCGCCAGAATACGTGGGCTAACACCCACAGAAATGAGCCGAAATCGCATGTTTCCACTTCCTTGGCCCATAAACTCCAACCAGGCCTCATCCAACCCCGTCGGGCAACATGGACCTCTTTCCGGGCCTCTTGCGGACCCCCTCGTATGAGTCTTCGAGAATCTTGTGTCGGAACCCCATGCAGCGCCAGAATCAGTGGGCTAACACCCACAGAAAAATGAGCCGAAATCGCCTGTTTCCACTTCCTTGGCCCATAAATCCAACCAGGCCTCATCCAACCCCGTCGGGCAACAAGGACCTCTTGCCGGGCCTCTTGCGGACCCCTCGTATGAGTTTTTGAGAATCTTGCGCCGGAACCCCATGCAGCGCCAGAATCCGTGGGCTAACACCCACAGAAATGAGCCAAAATCGCCTGTTTTCACTTCCTTGGCCCATAAAATCCAACCAGGCCTCATCCAACCCCGCCGGGCAACATGGACCTCTTGCCGGGCCTCTTGTGGACCCCCTCGTATGATTTTTCGAGAATCTTGCTCCGGAACCCCATGCAGCGCCAGAATCCGTGGGCTAACACCCACAGAAATGAGCCGAAATTGCCTGTTTCCACTTCCTTGGCCCATAAAATCCAACCAGGCCTCATCCAACCCCGCTGGGCAACATGGACCTCTTGTCGGGCCTCTTGCGGACCCCCTCGTATGATTTTTCGAGAATCTTGCGCTGGAACCCCATGCAGCGCCAGAATTCGTGGGCTAACACCCACGGAAATGAGCTGAAATCGCCTGTTTCCACTTCCTTGGCCCATAAAATCCAACCAGGCCTCATCCAACCCCGCCAAGCAACATGGACCTCTTTCCGGGCCTCTTGCAGACCCCCTCGTATGATTTTTCGAGAATCTTGCGCCGGAACCCCATGCAGCGCCAGAATCCGTGGGCTAACACCCACAGAAATAAGCCGAAATCGCCTGTTTCCACTTCCTTGGCCCATAAAATCCAACCAGGCCTCATCCAACCCCGCCGGGCAACATGGACCTCTTGACGGGCCTCTTGCGGACCCCCTCGTATGATTTTTCGAGAATCTTGTGCCGGAACCCCATGCAGCGCCAGAATCCGTGGGCTAACACCCACAGAAATGAGCCAAAATCGCATGTTTCCACTTCCTTGGCCCATAAACTCCAACCAGGCCTCATCCAACCCCGTCGGGCAACATGGACCTCTTTCCGGGCCTCTTGCGGACCCCCTCGTATGAGTCTTCGAGAATCTTGCGCCGGAACCCCATGCAGCGCCAGAATCCGTGGGCTAACACCCACAGAAATGAGCCGAAATTGCCTGTTTCCACTTCCTTGGCCCATAAATCCAACCAGGCCTCATCCAACCCCGCCGGCCAGTATGGACCTCTTGCCGAGCCTCTTGCGGACCCCCTCGTATGATATTTCGAGAATCTTGCGCCGGAACCCCATGCAGCGCCAGAATCCGTGGGCTAACACCCACGGAAATGAGCTGAAATCGCCTGTTTCCACTTCCTTGGCCCATAAAATCCAACCAGGCCTCATCTAACCCCGCCAAGCAACATGGACCTCTTTCCGGGCCTCTTGCGGACCCCCTCGTATGATTTACCGAGAATCATGCGCCGGAACCCCATGCAGCGCCAGAATCCGTGGGCTAACACCCACAGAAATAAGCCGAAATCGCCTGTTTCCACTTCCTTGGCCCATAAAATCCAACCAGGCCTCATCCAACCCCGCCGGGCAACATGGACCTCTTGACGGGCCTCTTGCGGACCCCCTCGTATGATTTTTCGAGAATCTTGTGCCGGAACCCCATGCAGCGCCAGAATCCGTGGGCTAACACCCACAGAAATGAGCCGAAATCGCATGTTTCCACTTCCTTGGCCCATAAACTCCAACCAGGCCTCATCCAACCCCGTCGGGCAACATGGACCTCTTGACGGGCCTCTTGCGGACCCCCTCGTATGATTTTTCAAGAATCTTGCGCCGGAATCCCATGCAGCGCCAGAATCCGTGGGCTAACACCCACAGAAATAAGCCGAAATCGCCTGTTTCCACTTCCTTGGCCCATAAAATCCAACCAGGCCTCATCCAACCCCGCCGGGCAACATGGACCTCTTGACGGGCCTCTTGCGGACCCCCTCGTATGATTTTTCGAGAATCTTGTGCCGGAACCCCATGCAGCGCCAGAATCCGTGGGCTAACACCCACAGAAATGAGCCAAAATCGCATGTTTCCACTTCCTTGGCCCATAAACTCCAACCAGGCCTCATCCAACCCCGTTGGGCAACATGGACCTCTTTCCGGGCCTCTTGCGGACCCCCTCGTATGAGTCTTCGAGAATCTTGCGCCGGAACCCCATGCAGCGCCAGAATCCGTGGGCTAACACCCACAGAAATGAGCCGAAATTGCCTGTTTCCACTTCCTTGGCCCATAAATCCAACCAGGCCTCATCCAACCCCGCCGGCCAGTATGAACCTCTTGCCGAGCCTCTTGCGGACCCCCTCGTATGATATTTCGAGAATCTTACGCCGGAACCCCATGCAGCGCCAGAATCCGTGGGCTAACACCCACGGAAATGAGCTGAAATCGCCTGTTTCCACTTCCTTGGCCCATAAAATCCAACCAGGCCTCATCCAACCCCGCCAAGCAACATGGACCTCTTTCCGGGCCTCTTGCGAACCCCCTCGTATGATTTACCGAGAATCATGCGCCGGAACCCCATGCAGCGCCAGAATCCGTGGGCTAACACCCACAGAAATAAGCCGAAATCGCCTGTTTCCACTTCCTTGGCCCATAAAATCCAACCAGGCCTCATCCAACCCCGCCGGGCAACATGGACCTCTTGACGGGCCTCTTGCGGACCCCCTCGTATGATTTTTCGAGAATCTTGTGCCGGAACCCCATGCAGCGCCAGAATCCGTGGGCTAACACCCACAGAAATGAGCCGAAATCGCATGTTTCCACTTCCTTGGCCCATAAACTCCAACCAAGCCTCATCCAACCCCGTCGGGCAACATGGACCTCTTGATGGGCCTCTTGCGGACCCCCTCGTATGATTTTTCAAGAATCTTGCGCCGGAATCCCATGCAGCGCCAGAATCCGTGGGCTAACACCCACAGAAATAAGCCGAAATCGCCTGTTTCCACTTCCTTGGCCCATAAAATCCAACCAGGCCTCATCCAACCCCGCCGGGCAACATGGACCTCTTGACGGGCCTCTTGCGGACCCCCTCGTATGATTTTTTGAGAATCTTGTGCTGGAACCCCATGCAGCGCCAGAATACGTGGGCTAACACCCACAGAAATGAGCCGAAATCGCATGTTTCCACTTCCTTGGCCCATAAACTCCAACCAGGCCTCATCCAACCCCGTCGGGCAACATGGACCTCTTTCCGGGCCTCTTGCGGACCCCCTCGTATGAGTCTTCGAGAATCTTGTGTCGGAACCCCATGCAGCGCCAGAATCAGTGGGCTAACACCCACAGAAAAATGAGCCGAAATCGCCTGTTTCCACTTCCTTGGCCCATAAATCCAACCAGGCCTCATCCAACCCCGTCGGGCAACAAGGACCTCTTGCCGGGCCTCTTGCGGACCCCTCGTATGAGTTTTTGAGAATCTTGCGCCGGAACCCCATGCAGCGCCAGAATCCGTGGGCTAACACCCACAGAAATGAGCCAAAATCGCCTGTTTTCACTTCCTTGGCCCATAAATCCAACCAGGCCTCATCCAACCCCGCCAAGCAACATGGACCTCTTTCCGGGCCTCTTGCAGACCCCCTCGTATGATTTTTCGAGAATCTTGCGCCGGAACCCCATGCAGCGCCAGAATCCGTGGGCTAACACCCACAGAAATAAGCCGAAATCGCCTGTTTCCACTTCCTTGGCCCATAAAATCCAACCAGGCCTCATCCAACCCCGCCGGGCAACATGGACCTCTTGACGGGCCTCTTGCGGACCCCCTCGTATGATTTTTCGAGAATCTTGTGCCGGAACCCCATGCAGCGCCAGAATCCGTGGGCTAACACCCACAGAAATGAGCCAAAATCGCATGTTTCCACTTCCTTGGCCCATAAACTCCAACCAGGCCTCATCCAACCCCGTCGGGCAACATGGACCTCTTTCCGGGCCTCTTGCGGACCCCCTCGTATGAGTCTTCGAGAATCTTGCGCCGGAACCCCATGCAGCGCCAGAATCCGTGGGCTAACACCCACAGAAATGAGCCGAAATTGCCTGTTTCCACTTCCTTGGCCCATAAATCCAACCAGGCCTCATCCAACCCCGCCGGCCAGTATGGACCTCTTGCCGAGCCTCTTGCGGACCCCCTCGTATGATATTTCGAGAATCTTGCGCCGGAACCCCATGCAGCGCCAGAATCCGTGGGCTAACACCCACGGAAATGAGCTGAAATCGCCTGTTTCCACTTCCTTGGCCCATAAAATCCAACCAGGCCTCATCTAACCCCGCCAAGCAACATGGACCTCTTTCCGGGCCTCTTGCGGACCCCCTCGTATGATTTACCGAGAATCATGCGCCGGAACCCCATGCAGCGCCAGAATCCGTGGGCTAACACCCACAGAAATAAGCCGAAATCGCCTGTTTCCACTTCCTTGGCCCATAAAATCCAACCAGGCCTCATCCAACCCCGCCGGGCAACATGGACCTCTTGACGGGCCTCTTGCGGACCCCCTCGTATGATTTTTCGAGAATCTTGTGCCGGAACCCCATGCAGCGCCAGAATCCGTGGGCTAACACCCACAGAAATGAGCCGAAATCGCATGTTTCCACTTCCTTGGCCCATAAACTCCAACCAGGCCTCATCCAACCCCGTCGGGCAACATGGACCTCTTGACGGGCCTCTTGCGGACCCCCTCGTATGATTTTTCAAGAATCTTGCGCCGGAATCCCATGCAGCGCCAGAATCCGTGGGCTAACACCCACAGAAATAAGCCGAAATCGCCTGTTTCCACTTCCTTGGCCCATAAAATCCAACCAGGCCTCATCCAACCCCGCCGGGCAACATGGACCTCTTGACGGGCCTCTTGCGGACCCCCTCGTATGATTTTTCGAGAATCTTGTGCCGGAACCCCATGCAGCGCCAGAATCCGTGGGCTAACACCCACAGAAATGAGCCGAAATCGCATGTTTCCACTTCCTTGGCCCATAAACTCCAACCAGGCCTCATCCAACCCCGTCGGGCAACATGGACCTCTTTCCGGGCCTCTTGCGGACCCCCTCGTATGAGTCTTCGAGAATCTAGCGCCGGAACCCCATGCAGCGCCAGAATCCGTGGGCTAACACTTACAGAAATGAGCCGAAATCGCCTGTTTCCACTTCCTTAGCCCATAAATCCAACCAGGCCTCATCCAACCCCGTCGGGCAACAAGGACCTCTTGCCGGGCCTCTTGCGGACCCCCTCGTATGAGTTTTTGAGAATCTTGCGCCGGAACCCCATGCAGCGCCAGAATCCGTGGGCTAACACCCACAGAAATGAGCCGAAATCGCCTTTTTCCACTTCCTTGGCCCATAAAATCCAACCAGGCCTCATCCAACCCCGCCGGGCAACATGGACCTCTTTCCGGGCCTCTTGCGGACCCCCCTATATGATTTTTCGAGAATCTTGCACCGGAACCCCATGCAGCGCCAGAATCCGTGGGCTAACAACCATAGAAATGAGCCGAATCGCCTGTTTCCACTTCCTTGGCTCATAAAATCCAACCAGGCCTCATCCAACCTCGCCGGGCAGCATGGACCTCTTGCCGGGCCTCTTGCGGACCCCCTCGTATGATTTTTTGAGAATCTTGCGCCGGAACCCCATGCAGCGCCAGAATCCGTGGGCTAAGACCCACAGAAATGAGTAGAAATTGCCTGTTTCCACTTCCTTGGCCCATAAAAGCCAACCAGGCCTCATCGAACCCCACCGGGCAACATGGAACTCTTGCCGGGCCTCTTGCGGACCCCCTCGTATGATTTTTCGAGAATCTTGCACCGGAACCCCATGCAGCGCCAGAATCTGTGGGCTAACAACCACAGAAATGAGCCGAATCGCCTGTTTCCACTTCCTTGGCCCATAAAATCCAACCAGGCCTCATCCAACCCCGCCGGGCAGCATGGACCTCTTGTTGCGCCTCTTGCGGACCCCCTCGTATGACTTGTCGAGAATCTTGCCCCGGAACCCCGTGCAGCGCCAGAATCCGTGGGCTAACACCCATAGAAATGAGCCAAAATCGCCTGTTTCCACTTCCTTGGCCCATAAAATCCAACCAGGCCTCATCCAACCCCGCCGGGCAACATGGACCTCTTGACGGGCCTCTTGCGGACCCCCTCGTATGATTTTTTGAGAATCTTGTGCCGGAACCCCATGCAGCGCCAGAATCCGTGGGCTAACACCCACAGAAATGAGCCGAAATCGCATGTTTCCACTTCCTTGGCCCATAAACTCCAACCAGGCCTCATCCAACCCCGCCGGGCAACATGGACCTCTTTCCGGGCCTCTTGCGGACCCCCTCGTATGAGTCATCGAGAATCTTGCGCCGGAACCCCATGCAGCGCCAGAATCCGTGGGCTAACACCCACAGAAATGAGCCGAAATCGCCTGTTTCCACTTCCTTGGCCCATAAATCCAACCAGGCCTCATCCAACCCTGCCGGCCAGTATGGACCTCTTGCCGAGCCTCTTGCGGACCCCCTCGTATGATATTTCGAGAATCTTGCGCCGGAACCCCATGCAGCGCCAGAATCCGTGGGCTAACACCCACAGAAATGAGCCAAAATCGCCTGTTTCAAATTCCTTGGCCCATAAAATCCAACCAGGCCTCATCCAACCCTGCCGGGCAGCATGGACCTCTTGCCGGGCCTCTTACGGACCCCCTCGTATGATTTTTTGAGAATCTTGCGCCGGAACCCCATGCAGCGCCAGAATCCGTGGGCTAACGCCCACAGAAATGAGCCGAAATCGCCTGTTTCCACTTCCTTGGCCCATAAAATCCAACCAGGCCTCATCTAACCCCGCCGGGCAACATGGTCCTCTTGCCGGGCCTCTTGCGGATCCCCTCGTATGATTTTTCGAGAATCTTGCGCCGGAACCCCATGCAGCGCCAGAATCCGTGGGCTAACACCCACAGAAATGAGCCGAAATTGCCTGTTTCCACTTCCTTGGCCCATAAAATCCAACCAGGACTCATCCAACCCCGCTGGGCAACATGGACCTCTTGTCGGGCCTCTTGCGGACCCCCTCGTATGATTTTTCGAGAATCTTGCGCCGGAACCCCATGCAGCGCCAGAATTCGTGTGCTAACACCCACGGAAATGAGCTGAAATCGCCTGTTTCCACTTCCTTGGCCCATAAAATCCAACCAGGCCTCATCCAACCCCGCCAAGCAACTTGGACCTCTTTCCGGGCCTCTTGCGGACCCCCTCGTATGATTTTTCGAGAATCTTGCGCCGGAACCCCATGCAGCGCCAGAATCCGTGGGCTAACACCTACAGAAATAAGCCGAAATCGCCTGTTTCCACTTCCTTGGCCCATAAAATCCAACCAGGCCTCATCCAACCCCGCCGGGCAACATGGACCTCTTGCCGGGCCTCTTGCGGCCCCCCTCGTATGATTCTTCGAGAATCTTGCGCCGGAACCCCATGCAGCGCCATAATCCGTGGGCTAACACCCACAGAAATGAGCCGAAATCGCCTGTTTCCACTTCCTTGGCCCATAAAATCCAACCAGGCCTCATCCAACCCCGCCGGGCAACATGGACCTCTTGCCGACCCTCTTGCGGACCCCCTTGTATCATTTTTCTAGAATCTTGCACCGGTACCCCATGCAGCGCCAGAATCCGTGGGCTAACAACCACAGAAATGAGCCGAATCGCCTGTTTCCACTTCCTTGGCCCATAAAATCCAACCAAGCCTCATCCAACCCCGCCGGGCAACATGGACCTCTTGCCGGGCCTCTTGCGGACCCCCTCGTATGATTTTTCGAGAATCTTGCGCCGGAACCCCATGCAACGCCAGAATCCGTGGGCTAACACCCACAGAAATGAGCCGAAATCGCCTGTTTCCACTTCCTTGGCCCATAAAATCCAACCAGGCCTGATCCAACCCCACTGGGCAACATCGACCTCTTGTCGGGCCTCTTGCGGACCCCCTCGTATGATTTTTCGAGAATCTTGCGCCGGAACCCCATGCAGCGCCAGAATTCGTGGGCTAACACCCACGGAAATGAGCCGAAATCGCCTGTTTCCACTTCCTTGTCCCATAAAATCCAACCAGGCCTCATCCAACCCCGCCGCGCAGCATGGACCTCTTGCCGGGCCTCTTGCGGACCCCCTCGTATGATTTTTAGAGAATCTTGCGCCGGAACCCCATGCAGCGCCAGAATCCGTGGGCTAACACCCACAGAAATGAGCCAAAATCGCCTGTTTCCACTTCCTTGGACCACAAAATCCAACCAGACCTCATCCAACCCCGCCGGACAACATGGACCTCTTGCCGGGCCTCTTGCGGACCCCCTCGTATGATATTTCGAGAATCTTTCGCCGGAACCCCATGCAGCGCCAGAATCCGTGGGCTAACACCCACAGAAATGTGCCGAAATCGCCTGTTTCCACTTCCTTGGCCCATAAAATCCAACCAGGCCACATCCAACCCCGCCGGGCAGCATGGACATCTTGCCGAGCCTCTTGCGGACCCCCTCGTATGATTTTTCGAGAATCTTGCGCCAGAACCCCATGCAGCGCCGGAATCCGTGGGCTAACACCCACAGAAATGAGCCGAAATCGCCTGTTTCCACTTCCTTGGCCCATAAAATCCAACAAGGCCTCATCCAACCCTGCCGAGCAACATGGACCTCTTGTTGGGCCTCTTGCGGACCCCCTCGTATGATTTTTCGAGAATCTTGCGCCGGAATCCCATGCAGCGCCAGAATCCGTGGGCTAACACCCACAGAAATGAGCCGAAATCGCATGTTTCCACTTCCTTGGCCCATAAACTCCAACCAGGCCTCATCCAACCCCGTCGGGCAACATGGACCTCTTTCCGGGCCTCTTGCGGACCCCCTCGTATGAGTCTTCGAGAATCTTGCGCCGGAACCCCATGCAGCGCCAGAATCTGTGGGCTAACACCCACAGAAATGAGCCAAAATCGCCTGTTTCCACTTCCTTGGCCCATTAAATCTAACCAGGCCTCATCCAACCCCGCTGGGCAGCATGGACCTCTTGTCGGGCCTCTTGCGGACCCCCTCGTATGATTTTTTGAGAATCTTGCGCCGGAACCCCATGCAGCGCCAGAATCCGTGGGCTAACACCCACAGAAATAAGCCGAAATCGCCTGTTTCCACTTCCTTGGCCCATAAAATCCAACCAGGCCTCATCCAACCCCGCCGGGCAACATGGACCTCTTGCCGAGCCTCTTGCGGACCCCCTCGTATGATTTTTCGAGAATCTTGCGCCAGAACCCCATGCAGCGCCGGAATCCGTGGCCTAACACCCACAGAAATGAGCCGAAATCGCCTGTTTCCACTTCCTTGGCCCATAAATCCAACCAGGCCTCATCCAACCCCGCCGGCCTGTATGGACCTCTTGCCGAGCCTCTTGCGGACCCCCTCGTATGATATTTCGAGATTCTTGCGCCGGAACCCCATGCAGCGCCAGAATCCGTGGGCTAACACCCACAGAAATGAGCCAAAATCGCCTGTTTCAACTTCCTTGGCCCATAAAATCCAACCAGGCCTCATCCAACCCTACCGGGCAGCATGGACCTCTTGCCGGGCCTCTTGCGGACCCCCACGTATGATTTTTTGAGAATCTTGCGTCGGAACCCCATGCAGCGCCAGAATCCGTGGGCTAACGCCCACAGAAATGAGCCAAAATCGCCTGTTTCCACTTCCTTGGCCCATAAAATCCAACCAGGCCTCATCCAACCCCGCCGGGCAACATGGACCTCTTGCCGGGCCTCTTGCGGACCCCCTCATATGATTTTTCGAGAATCTTGCGCCGGAACCCCATGCAGCGCCAGAATCTGTGGGCTAACACCCACAGAAATGAGCCAAAATCGCCTGTTTCCACTTCCTTGGCCCATTAAATCCAACCAGGCCTCATCCAACCCCGCTGGGCAGCATGGACCTCTTGCCGGGCCTCTTGCGGACCCCATCGTATGATTTTTTGAGAATCTTGCGCCGGAACCCCATGCAGCGCCAGAATCCGTGGGCTAACACCCACAGAAATAAGCCGAAATCGCCTGTTTCCACTTCCTTGGCCCATAAAATCCAACCAGGCCTCATCCAACCCCGCCGGGCAACATGGACCTCTTGTCGGGCCTCTTGCGGCCCATCTCGTATGATTTTTCGAGAATCTTGCGCCGGAACCCCATGCAGCGCCAGAATCTGTGGGCTAACACCCATAGAAATGAGCAGAAATCGCCTGTTTCCACTTCCTTGGCCCATAAAATCCAACCAGGCCTCATCCAACCCCGCCGGGCAACATGGACCTCTTGCCGGGCCTCTTGCGGACCCCCTCGTATGATTTTTCGAGAATCCTGCGCCGGAACCCTAATCCGTGGGCTAACACCCACAGAAATGAGCCGAAATCGCCTGTTTCCACTTCCTTGGCCCATAAAATCCAACCAGGCCTCATCCAACCCCGCCGGGCAGCATGGACCTCTTACCGGGTCTCTTGCGGACCCCCTCGTATGATATTTTGAGAATCTTGCGCCGGAACCCCATGCAACGCCAGAATCCGTGGGCTAACACCCAAAGAAATAAGCCGAAATCTCCTGTTTCCACTTCCTTGGCCCATAAAATCCAACCAGGCCTCATCCAACCCTACCGGGCAGCATGGACCTCTTGCCGGGCCTCTTGCGGACCCCCACGTATGATTTTTTGAGAATCTTGCGCCGGAACCCCATGCAGCGCCAGAATCCGTGGGCTAACGCCCACAGAAATGTGCCAAAATCGCCTGTTTCCACTTCCTTGGCCCATAAAATCCAACC
Source organism: Solanum rostratum (assembly GCA_029948455.1). Lineage (NCBI taxonomy): Eukaryota > Viridiplantae > Streptophyta > Magnoliopsida > Solanales > Solanaceae > Solanum > Solanum rostratum. The sequence continues at coordinate 355,542 of JARACL010000162.1, read as the reverse complement.
AGGTCTCATCCAACCCCACCGGGCAACATGGACCTCTTGCGGAACCCCTGGTATGATTTTTCGAGAATCTTGCGCTGGAACCCCATGCAGCGCCAGAATCCGTGGGCTAACACCCACAGAAATGAGCCGAAATCGCCTGTTTCCACTTCCTTGGCCCATAAAATCCAACCAGGCCTCATCCAACCCTGCCGGGCAACATGGACCTCTTGTCGGGCCTCTTGCAGACCCCCTCGTATGATTTTTCGAGAATCTTGCGCTGAAACCCCATGCAGCGCCAGAATCCGTGGGCTAACACTCACAGAAATGAGCCAAAATCGCCTGTTTCCACTTCCTTGGCCCACAAAATCCAACCAGGCCTCATCAAACCCCGCCGAGCAACATGGACCTCTTGCCAGGCCTCTTGCGGACTCCCTCGTATGATTGTTTGAGAATCTTGCGCCGGAACCCCATGCAGCGCCAGAATCCGTGGGCTAACACCCATAGAAATGAGCCGAAATCGCCTGTTTCCACTTCCTTGGCCCATAAAATCAAACCAGGCCTCATCCAACCCCGCCGGGCAACATAGACCTCTTGCCAGGCCTCTTGCGGACCCCCTCGTATGATTTTTCGAGAATCTTGCGCCGGAACCCCATGCAGCACCATAATCCGTGGGCTAACACCCACAGAAATGAGCCAAAATCGCCTGTTTCCACTTCCTTGGCCCATAAAATCCAACCAGGCCTCATCCAACCCCGCCGGGCAACATGGACCTCTTGCCGGGCCTCTTGCGGACCCCCTCGTATGATTTTTCGAGAATCTTGCGCCGGAACCCCATGCAGCGCCAGAATCTGTGGGCTAAAACCCACAGAAATGAGCCGAAATTGCCTGTTTCCACTTCCTTGGCCCATAAAATCCAACCAGGCCTCTTCCAACCCTGCCGGGCAACATGGACCTCTTGCCGGGCCTCTTGCAGACTCCCTTGTATGATTTTTCGAGAATCTTGCGCCGGAACCCCATGCAGCGCCAGAATCCGTGGGCTAACACCCACAGAAATGAGCCGAAATCGCCTGTTTCCACTTCCTTGGCCCGTAAAATCAAACCAGGCCTCATCCAACCCCGCCGGGCAACATGGACCTCTTGCCGGGCTTCTTGTGGACCCCCTCGTATGAGTTTTCGAGAATCTTGCAACGGAACCCCATGCAGCACTAGAATCCGTGGGCTAACACCCACAGAAATGAGCCGAAATCGCTTGTTACCACTTCCTTGGCCCATAAAATCCAACCAGGCCTCATCCGACCCCGCCAGGCAACATGGACCTCTTGCCGGGCCTCTTGCGGACCCCCTCGTATGATTTTTCGAGAATCTTGAGCCGGAACCCTATGCAGCGCCAGAATCCGTGGGCTAACACCCACAGAAATGAGCCGAAATCGCCTGTTTCCACTTCCTTGGCCCATAAAATCCAACCAGGCCTCATCCAACCCCACTGGGAAACATGGACCTCTTGCCGGGCCTCTTGTGGACCAACTCGTATGATTTTTTGAGAATCTTGCGTCGGAACCCCATGCAGCGCCAGAATCCGTGGGCTAACACCCACAGAAATGAGCCGAAATCGCCTATTTCCACTTCCTTGGCCCATAAAATCCAACCAGGTCTCATCCAACCCCACCGGGAAACATGGACCTCTTGCGGACCCCCTCGTATGATTTTTCGAGAATCTTGCGCCGGAACCCCATGCAGCGCCAGAATCCGTGGGCTAACACCCACAGAAATGAGCCGAAATCGCCTGTTTCCACTTCCTTGGCCCATAAAATCCAACCAGGCCTCATCCAACCCCGCCGGGCAGCATGGACCTCTTGCCGGGCCTCTTGCGGACCCCTTCGTATGATTTTTCGAGAATCTTGCGTTGGAACCCCATGCAGCGCCAGAATCCGTGGGCTAACACCCACTGAAATGAGCCGAAATCGCCTGTTTCTACTTCCTTGGCCCATAAAATCCAACCAGGCCTCATCCGACCCCGTCGGGCATCATGGACCTCTTGCCGGGCCTCTTGCGGACCCCTCGTATGATTTTTCAAGAATCTTGCGCCGAAACCCCATGCAGCGCCAGAATCCGTGGGCTAACACCCACAGAAATGAGCCGAAATTGCCTGTTTCCACTTCCTTGGCCCATAAAATCCAACAAGGCCTCATCCAACCCCGCCGGGCAACATGGACCTCTTGCTGGGCCTCTTGCGGACCCCCTTCGTATGATTTTTCGAGAATCTTGCGCCGGAACCCCATGCAGCGCCAGAATCCGTGGGCTAACACCCACAGAAATGAGCCGAAATCGCCTGTTTCCACTTCCTTGGCCCATAAAATCCAACCAGACCTCATCCAACCCCGCCGAACAACATGGACCTCTTGCCGGGCCTCTTGCGGACCCCCTCGTATGATATTTCGAGAATCGTGCGCCGGAACCCCATGCAGCGCCGGAATCCGTGGGCTAACACCCACAGAAATGAGCCGAAATCGCCTGTTTCCACTTCCTTGGCCCATAAAATCCAACCAGGCCTCATCAAACCCCGTCGAGCAACATGGACCTCTTGCCAGGCCTCTTGCCGACCCCCTCGTATGATATTTCGAGAATCTTGCGCCGGAACCCCATGCAGCGCCGGAATCCGTGGGCTAACACCCACAGAAATGAGCGAAAATCGCCTGTTTCAACTTCCTTGGCCCATAAAATCCAACCAGGCCTCATCCAACCCCGCCGGGCAACATGGACTTCTTTTCGGGCCTCTTTTGGACCCCCTCGTATCATTTTTCGAGAATCTTGCGCCGGAACCCCATGCAGCGCCAGAATCCGTGGGCTAACACCCACAGAAATGAGCCGAAATCGCCTGTTTCCACTTCCTTGGCAAATAAAATCCAACCAGGCCTCATCCAACCCCGCCGGGCAACATGGACCTTTTGCCGGGCCTCTTGCCAACCCCCTCGTATGATTTTTCGAGAATCTTGCGCTGGAACCCCATGCAGCGCCAGAATCCGTGGGCTAACACCCACAGAAATGAGCCGAAATCGCCTGTTTCCACTTCCTTGGCCCATAAAATCCAACCAGGCCTCATCAAACCCCGTCGGGCAACATGGACCTCTTGCCAGGCCTCTTGCCGACCCCCTCGTATGATATTTCGAGAATCTTGCGCCGGAACCCCATGCAGCGCCGGAATCCGTGGGCTAACACCCACAGAAATGAGCGGAAATCGCCTGTTTCAACTTCCTTGGCCCATAAAATCCAACCAGGCCTCATCCAACCCCGCCGGGCAACATGGACTTCTTTTCGGGCCTCTTTTGGACCCCCTCGTATCATTTTTCGAGAATCTTGCGCCGGAACCCCATGCAGCGCCAGAATCCGTGGGCTAACACCCACAGAAATGAGCCGAAATCGCCTGTTTCCACTTCCTTGGCAAATAAAATCCAACCAGGCCTCATCCAACCCCGCCGGGCAACATGGACCTCTTGCCGGGCCTCTTGCCAACCCCCTCGTATGATTTTTCGAGAATCTTGCGCTGGAACCCCATGCAGCGCCAGAATCCGTGGGCTAACACCCACTGAAATGAGCCGAAATCGCCTGTTTCCACTTCCTTGGCCCATAAAATCCAACCAGGCCTCATCCAACCCCGTCTGGCATCATGGACCTCTTGCCGGGCCTCTTGCAGACCCCTCGTATGATTTTTCGAGAATCTTGCGCCGGAACCCCATGCAGCGCCAGAATTCGTGGGCTAACACCCACAGAAATGAGCCGAAATTGCCTGTTTCCACTTCCTTGGCCAATAAAATCCAACAAGGCCTCATCCAACCCCGCCGGGCAACATGGACCTCTTGCTGGGCCTCTTGCGGACCCCTTTCGTATGATTTTTCGAGAATCATGCGCCGGAACCCCATGCAGCGCCAGAATCCGTGGGGTAACACCCACAGATATGAGCCGAAATCACCTGTTTCCACTTTCTTGGCCCATAAAATCCAACCAGGCCTCATCCAACCCTGCCGGGCAACATGGACCTCTTGCAAGGCCTTTTGCGGACCCCCCCCGTATGATTTTTTGAGAATCTTGCGCCGGAACCCCATGCAGCGCCAGAATCCGTGGGCTAACACCCACAGAAATGAGCCGAAATCGCCTGTTTCCACTTCCTTGGCCCATAAAATCCAACCAGGCCTCATCAAACCCCGTCGGGCAACATGGACCTCTTGCCAGGCCTCTTGCCGACCCCCTCGTATGATCTTTCGAGAATCTTGCGCCGGAACCCCATGCAGCGCCAGAATCCGTGGGCTAACACCCACAGAAATGAGCCGAAATCGCCTATTTCCACTTTCTTGGCCCATAAAATCCAACCAGGCCTCATCTAACCCCGCCGGGCAAAATGGACCTCTTGCTGGGCCTCTTGCGGACCCCCTCGTATCATTTTTCGAGAATCTTGCGTCGGAACCCCATGCAGCGCCAGAATCCGTGGGCTAACACCCACATAAATGAGGCAAAATTGCCTGTTTCCACTTCCTTGGCTCATAAAATCCAACCAGGCCTCATCCAACCCCGCCGGGCATCATGGAACTCTTGCCGGGCCTCTAGCGGACCCCCTCGTATGATTTTTCGAGAATCATGCGCCAAAACCCCATGCAGTGCCAGAATCCGTTGGCTAACACCCACAGAAATGAGCCGAAATCGCCTGTTTCCACTTGGCCCATAAAATCCAACCAGGCCTCATCCAACCCCGCTGGGCAACATGGACCTCTTGCCGGGCCTCTTTCGGACCCCCTCGTATGATTTTTCGAGAATCGTGCGCCGGAACCCCATGTAGCGACAGAATCCGTGGGCTAACACCCAAAGAAATGAGCCGAAATCGCCTGTTTCCACTTCCTTGGCCCATAAAATCCAACCAGGCCTCATCCAACCCCGCCGGACAACATGGACCTCTTGCCGCGCCTCTTGCGGACCCCCTCGTATGATTTTTTGAGAATCTTGCGCTGGAACCCCATGCAGCGGCAGAATCCGTGGGCTAACACCCACAGAAATGAGCCGAAATCGCCTGTTTCCACTTCCTTGGCCCATAAATTCCAACCAGGCCTCATCCAACCCCGCGGGCAACATGGACCTCTTGTCGGGCCTCTTGCGGACCCCCTCATATGATTTTTCGAGAATCTTGCGCCGGAACCCCATGCAGCGCCAGAATCCGTGGGGTAACACCCACAGAAATGAGCCGAAATCGCCTATTTCCACTTCCTTGGCCCATAAAATCCAACCAGGCCTCATCCAACCCCGCCGGGCAACATGGAACTCTTGCCGGGCCTCTTGCGGACCCCCTCGTATGATTTTTCGAGAATCTTGCACCGGAACCCCATGCAGCGCCAGAATCCGTGGGCTAACACCCACAGAAATGAGCCGAAATTGCCTGTTTCCACTTCCTTGGCCCATAAAATCCAACCAGGCCTCATCCAACCCCGCCGGGCAACATGGACCTCTTGCCGGGCCTCTTGCCAACCCCCTCGTATGATTTTTCGAGTATCTTGCGCTGGAACCCCATGCAGCGCCAGAATCCGTGGGCTAACACCCACTGAAATGAGCCGAAATCGCCTGTTTCCACTTCCTTGGCCCATAAAATCCAACCAGGCCTCATCCAACCCCGTCTGGCATCATGGACCTCTTGCCGGGCCTCTTGCAGACCCCTCGTATGATTTTTCGAGAATCTTGCGCCGGAACCCCATGCAGCGCCAGAATACGTGGGCTAACACCCACAGAAATGAGCCGAAATTGCCTGTTTCCATTTCCTTGGCCAATAAAATCCAACCAGGCCTCATCCAACCCCGCCGGGCAACATGGAACTCTTGCCGGGCCTCTTGCGGACCCCCTCGTATGATTTTTCGAGAATCTTGCACCGGAACCCCATGCAGCGCCAGAATCCGTGGGCTAACACCCACAGAAATGAGCCGAAATTGCCTGTTTCCACTTCCTTGGCCCATAAAATCCAACCAGGCCTCATCCAACCCCGCCGGGCAACATGGACCTCTTGCCGGGCCTCTTGCCAACCCCCTCGTATGATTTTTCGAGTATCTTGCGCTGGAACCCCATGCAGCGCCAGAATCCGTGGGCTAACACCCACTGAAATGAGCCGAAATCGCCTGTTTCCACTTCCTTGGCCCATAAAATCCAACCAGGCCTCATCCAACCCCGTCTGGCATCATGGACCTCTTGCCGGGCCTCTTGCAGACCCCTCGTATGATTTTTCGAGAATCTTGCGCCGGAACCCCATGCAGCGCCAGAATACGTGGGCTAACACCCACAGAAATGAGCCGAAATTGCCTGTTTCCATTTCCTTGGCCAATAAAATCCAACAAGGCCTCATCCAACCCCGCCGGGCAACATGGACCTCTTGCTGGGCCTCTTGCGGACTCCCTTCGTATGATTTTTCGAGAATCTTGCGCCGGAACCCCATGCAGCGCCAGAATCCGTGGGGTAACACCCACAGAAATGAGCCGAAATCGCCTGTTTCCACTTCCTTGGCCCATAAAATCCAACCAGGCCTCATCCAACCCTGCCGGGCAACATGGACCTCTTGCCGGGCCTTTTGCGGACCCCTCCCCCCCGAATGATTTTTCGAGAATCTTGCGCCGGAACCCCATGCAGCGCCAGAATCCGTGGGCTAACACCCACAGAAATGAGCCGAAATCGCCTGTTTCCACTTCCTTGGCCCATAAAATCCAACCAGGCCTCATCAAACCCCGTCGGGCAACATGGACCTCTTGCCAGGCCTCTTGCCGACCCCCTCGTATGATCTTTCGAGAATCTTGCGCCGGAACCCCATGCAGCGCCAGAATCTGTGGGCTAACACCCACAGAAATGAGCCGAAATCGCCTATTTCCACTTTCTTGGCCCATAAAATCCAACCAGGCCTCATCTAACCCCGCCGGGCAAAATGGACCTCTTGCTGGGCCTCTTGCGGACCCCCTTGTATCATTTTTCGAGAATCTTGCGTCGGAACCCCATGCAGCGCCAGAATCCGTGGGCTAACACCCACATAAATGAGCCAAAATTGCCTGTTTCCACTTCCTTGGCCCATAAAATCCAACCAGGCCTCATCCAACCCCGCCGGGCATCATGGAACTCTTGCCGGGCCTCTAGCGGACCCCCTCGTATGATTTTTCGAGAATCTTGCGCCAAAACCCCATGCAGTGCCAGAATCGTTGGCTAACACCCACAGAAATGAGCCGAAATCGCCTGTTTCCACTTGGCCCATAAAATCCAACCAGGCCTCATCCAACCCCGCCGGGCAACATGGACCTCTTGCCGGGCCTCTTGCGGACCCCCCTCGTATGATTTTTCGCGAATCTTGCGCCGGAACCCCATGTAGCGACAGAATCCGTGGGCTAACACCCACAGAAATGAGCCGAAATCGCCTGTTTCCACTTCCTTGGCCCATAAAATCCAACCAGGCCTCATCCAACCCCGCCGGGCAACATGGACCTCTTGCCGCGCCTCTTGCGGACCCCCTCGTATGATTTTTTGAGAATCTTGCGCTGGAACCCCATGCAGCGGCAGAATCCGTGGGCTAACACCCACAGAAAAGAGCCGAAATCGCCTGTTTCCACTTCCTTGGCCCATAAATTCCAACCAGGCCTCATCCAACCCCGCGGGCAACATGGACCTCTTGTCGGGCCTCTTGCGGACCCCCTCGTATGATTTTTCGAGAATCTTGCACCGGAACCCCATGCAGCGCCAGAATCCGTGGGCTAACACCCACAGAAATGAGCCGAAATTGCCTGTTTCCACTTCCTTGGCCCATAAAATCCAACCAGGCCTCATCCAACCCCGCTGGGCAACATGGACCTCTTGCCGGGCCTCTTGCGGACCTCCTCGTATGATTTTTCGAGAATCTTGCGCCGGAACCCCATGCAGCGCCAGAATCCGTGGGCTAACGCCCACAGAAATGATTCAAAATCGCCTGTTTCCACTTCCTTGGCCCATAAAATCCAACCAGGCCTCATCCAACCCCGCCGGGCAACATGGACCTCTTGCCGGGCCTCTTGCGGACCCCCTCATATGATTTTTCGAGAATCTTGCGCCGGAACCCCATGCAGCGCCAGAATCCGGGTGCTAACACCCACAGAAATGAGCCGAAATCGCCTGTTTCCACTTCCTTGGCCCATAAAATCCAACCAGGCCTCATCCAACCCCGCCGGGCATTATGGACCTCTTGCCAGGCCTCTTGCGGACCCCCTCGTATGAGTTTTCCAGAATCTTGCGCCGGAACCCCATGCAGCGCCAGAATCCGTGGGCTAACACACCCACAGAAATGAGCCGAAATCGCCTGTTTCCACTTTCTTGGCCCATAAAATCCATCCAGGCCTAATCCAACCCCGCCGGGCAACATGGACCTCTTGCCGGGCCTCTTGCGGACCCCCTCGTATGATTTTTCAAGAATCTTGCGCCGGAACCCCATGCATTGCCAGAATCCGTGGGCTAACACCCACAGAAATGAGCCGAAATCGCCTGTTTCCACTTCCTTGGCCCATAAAATCCAACCAGGCCTCATCCAACCCCGCCGGGAAACATGGACCTCTTGCCGGGCCTCTTGCGGACCCCCTCGTATGATTTTTCGAGAATCTTGCGCCGGAACCCCATGCAACGCCAGAATCCGTGGGCTAACACCCATAGAAATGAGCCGAAATCGCCTGTTTCCACTTCCTTGGCCAACCAGGCCTCATCCAACCCCGCCGGGCATCATAGACCTCTTGCCGGGCCTCTTTCGGACCCCCTCGTATGATTTTTCGAGAATCTTGCGCCGGAACCCCATGCAGCGCCAGAATCCATGGGCTAACACCCACAGAAATGAGCCGAAATCGCCTGTTTCCACTTCCTTGGCCCATAAAATCCAACCAGGCCTCATCCAACCTCGCCGTGCAACATGGACCTCTTTCTAGGCCTCTTGCGAACCCCCTCGTATGATTTTTCGAGAATCTTGCGCCGGAACCCCATGCAGCGACAGAATCCGTGGGCTAACACCCACAGAAATGAGCCGAAATCGCCTGTTTCCACTTCCTTGGCCCATAAAATCTAACCAGGCTTCATCCAACCCCGCCGGGCAACATGGACCTCTTGCCGGGCCTCTTTCGGACCCCCTCGTATGATATTTCGAGAATCTTGCGCCGGAACCTCATGCAGCGCCAGAATCCGTGGGCCAACACCCACAGAAATGAGCCGAAATCGCCTGTTTCCACTTCCTTGGCCCATAAAATCCAACTAGGACTCATCCAACCCCGCCGGGCATCATGGACCTCTTGCCGGGCCTCTTATGGACCCCCTCGTATGATTTTTCGAGAATCTTGTGCCGGAACCCCATGCAGCGCCAGAATCCGTGGGCTAACATCCACAGAAATGATCCAAAATCGCCTGTTTCCACTTCCTTGGCCCATAAAATCCAACCAGGCCTCATCCAACCCCGCCGGGCAACATGGACCTCTTGTCGGGCCTCTTGCGGACCCCCTCGTATGATTTTTCGAGGATCTTGCTCCGGAACCCCATGCAGCGCCAGAATCCATGGGCTAACACCCACAGAAATGAGCCGATATTGCCTGTTTCCACTTCCGTGGCCCATAAAATCCAACCAGGCCTCATCCAACCCCGCTGAGCAACATGGACCTCTTGCCGGGCCTCTTGCGGACCCCCTCGTATGATTTTTCGAGAATCTTGCGCTGGAACCCCATGCAGCGCCAGAATCCGTGGGCTAACACCCACAGAATTGAGCTGAAATCGCCTCTTTCCACTTCCTTGGCCCATAAAATCCAACTAGGCCTCATCCAACCCCGCCGGGCAACATGGACCTCTTGCCGGGCCTCTTGCGGACCCCCTCATATGATTTTTTGAAAATCTTGCGCCGGAACCCCATGCAGCGCCAGAATCCGTGGGCTAACACCCACAGAAATGAGCCGAAATCGCCTGTTTCCACTCCCTTGGCCCATAAAATCCAACCAGGCTTCATCCAACCCCGCCGGGCAACATGGACCTCTTGTCGGGCCTCTTGCGGATCCCCTTGTATGATATTTCTAGAATCTTGCGGCGGAACCCCATGCAGCGCCAGAATCCATGGGCTAACACCCACAGAAATGAGCCGAAATCGCCTGTTTCCACTTCCTTGGCCCATAAAAACCAACCAGGCCTCATCCAACCCCGCCGGGCAACATGGACCTCTTGCCGGGCGTCTTGCAGACCCCCTCGTATGAATTTTTGAGAATCTTGCGCCGGAACCCCATGCAGCGCCAGCATCCGTGTGCTAACCCCCATAGAAATGTGCCGAAATCGCCTGTTTCCACTTCCTTGGCCCATAAAATCCAACCAGGCCTCATCCAACCCCGCCGGGCAACATGGACCTCTTGTCGGGCCTCTTGCGGACCCCCTCGTATGATTATTCGAGAATCTTGCGCCGGAACCCCATGCAGCGCCAGAATCCGTGTGCTAACACCCACAGAAATGAGCCGAAATCGCCTATTTCCACTTCCTTGGCCCATAAAATCCAACCAGGCCACATCCAACCCCGCCGGGCATCATGGACCTCTTGCCAGGCCTCTTGCGGACCCCCTCGTATGAGTTTCCGAGAATCTTGCGCCGGAACCCCATGCAGCGCCAGAATCCGTGGGCTAACACCCACAGAAATGAGCCGAAATCGCCTGTTTCCACTTCCTTGGCCCATAAAATCCAACCAGGCTTCATCCAACCCCGCCGGACAACATGGACCTCTTGCCGGGCCTTTTGCGGACCCCCTCGTATGATATTTCGAGAATCTTGCGCCGGAACCCCATGCAGCGCCAGAATCCGTGGGCTAACACCCACAGAAATGAGCCGAAATCGCCTGTTTCCACTTCCTTGGCCCATAAATTCCAACCAGGCCTCATCCAACCCCGCCGGGCAACATGGACCTCTTGCCGGGCCTCTTGCGGACCCCCTCGTATGATTTTTCAAGAATCTTGCGCCGGAACCCCATGCAGCACCAGAATCCATGGGCTAACACCCACAGAAATGAGCAAAATCGCCTGTTTCCACTTCCTTGGCCCATAAATCCAACCAGGCCTCATCCAACCCTGCCGGGCATCATGGACCTCTTGTCGGGCCTCTTGCGGACCCCCTCGTATGGGTTTTCGAGAATCTTGCGCCTGAACCCCATGCGGCGCCAGAATCCGTGGGCTAACACCCACAGAAATGAGCCGAAATCGCCTGTTTCCACTTCCTTGGCTCATAAAATCCAACCAGGCCTCATCCAACCCCGCCGGGCAACATGGACCTCTTGCCGGGCCTCTTGCGGACCCCCTCGTATGATATTTCGAGAATCTTGCGCCGGAACCCCATGCAGCGCCAGAATCCGTGGGCTAACACCCACAGAAATGAGCCGAAATCGCCTGTTTCCACTTCCTTGGCCCATAAAATCCAACCAGGCTTCATCCAACCCCGCCGGACAACATGGACCTCTTGCCGGGCCTTTTGCGGACCCTCTCGTATGATATTTCGAGAATCTTGCGCCGGAACCCCATGCAGCGCCAGAATCCGTGGGCTAACACCCACAGAAATGAGCCGAAATCGCCTGTTTCCACTTCCTTGGCCCATAAATTCCAACCAGGCCTCATCCAACCCCGCCGGGCAACATGGACCTCTTGCCGGGCGTCTTGCGGACCCCCTCGTATGATTTTTCGAGAATCTTGCGCCGGAACCCCATGCAGCGCCAGAATCCATGGGCTAACACCCACAGAAATGAGCCGAAATCGCCTGTTTCCACTTCCTTGGCCCATAAAATCCAACCAGGCCTCATCCAACCCTGCCGGGCATCATGGACCTCTTGCCGGGCCTCTTGCGGACCCCCTCGTATGGGTTTTCGAGAATCTTGCGCCGGAACCCCATGCGGCGCCAGAATCCGTGGGCTAACACCCACAGAAATGAGCCGAAATCGCCTATTTCCACTTCCTTGGCTCATAAAATCCAACCAGGCCTCATCCAACCCCGCCGGGTAACATGGACCTCTTGCCGGGCCTCTTGCGGACCCCCTCGTATGATATTTCGAGAATCTTGCGCCGGAACCCCATGCAGCGCCAGAATCCGTGGGCTAACACCCACAGAAATGAGCCGAAATCGCCTGTTTCCACTTCCTTGGCCCATAAAATCCAACCAGGCCTCATCCAACCCCGCCGGGCAACATGGACCTCTTGTCGGGCCTCTTGCGGACCCTCTCGTATGAGTTTTCGAGAATCTTGTGCCGGAACCCCATGCAGCGACAGAATCCGTGGGCTAAAACCCACAGAAATGAGCCGAAATCGCCTGTTTCCACTTCCTTGGCCCATAAAATCAAACCAGGCCTCATCCAACACCGCCGGGCAACATGGACCTCTTGCCAGACCTCTTGCGGACCCCCTCGTATGGTTTTTCAAGAATCTTGCGTCGGAACCCCATGCAGCGTTAGAATCCGTGGGCTAACACCCACAGAAATGAGCCGAAATCGCCTGTTTCCACTTCCTTGGCCCATAAAATCCAACCAGGCCTCATCCAACCCCGCCGGGCAACATGGACCTCTTCCCGGGCCTCTTGCGGACCCCCTCGTATGAATTTTCGAGAATCTTGCGTCGGAACCCCATGCAGCGCCAGAATCCGTGGGCTAACACCCATAGAAATGAGCCGAAATCGCCTGTTTCCACTTCCTTGGCCCATAAAATCCAACCAGGCCTCATCCAACCCCGCCGGGCAACATGGACCTCTTGTCGGGCCTCTTGCGGACCCCCTCGTATGATTTTTCAAGAATCTTGTGCCGGAACCCCATGCACCGCCAGAATCCGTGGGCTAACACCCACAGAAATGAGCCGAAATCGCCTGTTTCCACTTCCTTGGCCCATAAAATCAAACCAGGCCTCATCCAACCCCGCCGGGCAACATGGACCTCTTGCCGGGCCTCTTGCGGACCCCTTTGTATGATTTTTTGAGAATCCTGCGCCAGAACCCCATGCAGCACCAGAATCTGTGGGCTAACAACCACAGAAATGAGCCTAAATCGCCTGTTTCCACTTCCTTGGCCCATAAAATCTAACCAGGCCTCATCCTACCCCGCCGGGCAACATGGACCTCTTGCCGGGCCTCTTGCGGACCCCCTCGTATGATTTTTCGTGAATCTGGCGCCAGAACCCAATGCAGCCCCAGAATCCGTGGGCTAACACCCATAGAAATGAGCCGAAATCGCCTATTTCCAATTTCTTGGCCCATAAAATGCAACCAGGCCTCATCCAACCCCGCCGGGCAACATGGACCTCTTGCCGGGCCTTTTGCGGACCGCCTCGTATGATTTTTTGAGAATCTTGCGCCGGAACCCCATGCAGCGACAGAATCCGTGAGCTAACACCCACAGAAATGAGCTGAAATCGCCTGTTTCCACTTCCTTGGCCCATAAAATCCAACCAGTCCTCATCCAACCCCGCCGGGCAACATGGACCTCTTGTCGGGCCTCTTGGGGACCCCCTCGTATGATTTTTCCAGAATCTTGCGCCGGAACCCCATGCAGCGCCAGAATCCGTGGGCTAACACCCACAGAAATGAGCCGAAATCACCTGTTTCCACTTCCTTGGCCCATAAAATCCAACCAGGCCTCATCCAACCCTGCCGGGCAACATGGACCTCTTGCCGGGCCTCATGCAGACCCCCTCATTTGATATTTCGAGAATCTTGGCCGGAAACCCATGCAGCGCCAGAATTCTTGGGCTAACACCCACAGAAATGAGCCGAAATCACCTATTTCCACTTCCTTGGCCCATAAAATCCAACCAGGCCTCATCCAACCCCGCCGGGCAACATGGACCTCTTGCCGGGCCTCTTGCGGACCCCTTTGTATGATTTTTCGAGAATCTTGCGCCAGAACCCCATGCAGCACCAGAATCTGTGGGCTAACACCCACAGAAATGAGCCTAAATTGCCTGTTTCCACTTCCTTGGCCCATAAAATCCAACCAGGCCTCATCCAACCCCGTCGTGCAACATGGACCTCTTGCCGGGCCTCTTGCGGACCCCCTCGTATGGTTTTTCGTGAATCTGTCGCCGGAACCCCATGCAGCGCCAGAATCCGTAGGCTAACACCCATAGAAATGAGCCGAAATCGCCTATTTCCAATTTCTTGGCCCATAAAATGCAAGCAGGCCTCATCCAACCCCGCCGGGCAACATGGACATCTTGCCGGGCCTCTTATGGACCCCCTCGTATTATTTTTTGAGAATCATGCGCCGGAATCCCATGCAGCGACAGAATCCGTGAGCTAACACCCACAGAAATGAGGCGAAATCGCCTGTTTCCACTTCCTTGGCCCATAAAATCCAACCAGTCCTCATCCAACCCCGCCAGGAAACATGGACCTCTTGTCGGGCCTCTTGCGGACCCCCTCGTATAAATTTTCGAGAATCTTGCGCCGGAACCCCATGCAGCGCCAGAATCCGTGGGCTAACACCCACAGAAATGAGCCGAAATCGCCTGTTTCCACTTCCTTGGCCCATAAAATTCAACCAGGCCTCATCCAACCCCGCCGGGCAACATGGACCTCTTTCTGGGCCTCTAGCGGACCCCCTCGTATGATATTTTGAGAATCTTGCGTCGGAACCCCATGCAGCGCCAGAATCCGTGGGCTAACACCCACAGAAATGAGCCGAAATCGCCTGTTTCCATTTCCTTGGCCCATAAAATCTAACCAGGCCTCATCCAACCCCGCCGGGCAACATGGACCTCTTGCCAAGCCTCTTGCGGACCCCTCGTATGATTTTTCGAGTATCTTGCGCCGGAACCCCATATAGCGCCAGAATCCGTGGGCTAACACCCACAGAAATGAGCCGAAATCGCCTGTTTCCACTTCTTTGGCCCATGAAATCCAACCAGGCCTCATACAACCCTGCCGGGCAACATGGACCTCTTGTCGGGCCTCTTGCGGACCCCCTCGTATTATTATTCGAGATTCATGCGCCGGAACCCCATGCAGCGCCAGAATCAGTGGGCTAACACCCACAGAAATGAGCCGAAATCGCCTGTTTCCACTTCCTTGGCCCATAAAATCCAACCAGGCCTCATCCAACCCCGCCGGGCAACAAGGACCTCTTGTCGGGCCTCTTGCAGACCCCCTCGTATGATTTTTCAAGAATCTTGCGCCGGAACCCCATGCATTGCCAGAATCCGTGGGCTAACACCCACAGAAATGAGCCGAAATCGCCTGTTTCCACTTCCTTGGCCCATAAAATCCAACCAGGCCTCATCCAACCCCGCCGGGCAACAAGGACCTCTTGTCGGGCCTCTTGCAGACCCCCTCGTATGATTTTTCAAGAATCTTGCGCCGGAACCCCATGCAGCGCAAGAATCCGTGGGCTAACACCCACAGAAATGAGCCGAAATCGCATGTTTCCACTTCCTTGGCCCATAAAATCCAACCAGGCCTCATCCAACCCCGCCGGGAAACATGGACCTCTTGCCGGGCCTCTTGCGGACCCCCTCGTATGATTTTTCGAGAATCTTGCGCCGGAACCCCATGCAGCGCCAGAATTTGTGGGCTAACACCCACAGAAATGAGCTGAAATCGCCTGTTTCCACTTCCTTGGCCCATAAAATCCAACCAGGCCTCATCAAACCCCGCCGGGCAATATGGACCTCTTGCCGGGCCTCTTGCGGACCCCCTCGTATGAGTTTTCGAGAATCTTGCGCCGGAACCCCATGCAGTGCCAGAATCCGTGGGCTAACACCCACAGAAATGAGCCAAAATTGCCTATTTCCACTTCCTTAGCCCATAAAATCCAACCAGGCCTCATCCAATCTCGCCAGGCAACATGGACCTCTTGCCGGGCCTCTTGTGGACCCCCTCGTATGATTTTTCCAGAATCTTGCGTCGGAACCGCATGCAGCGCCAGAATCCGTGGGCTAACACCCACAGAAATGAGCTGAAATCGCCTGTTTCCACTTCCTTAGCCCATAAAATCCAACCATGCCACATCCAACCCCGTCGGGCAACATGGACCTCTTGCCGGGCCTCTTGTGGACCCCCTTGTATGATTTTTCGAGAATCTTGCGCCGGAACCCTATGCAGCGCCAGAATCCGTGGGCTAACACCCATAGATATGAGCCGAAATCGCCTGTTTCCACTTCCTTGGCCCATAAAATCCAACCAGTCCTCATCCAACACTGCCAGGCAACATGGACCTCTTGTCGGGCCTCTTGCGGACCCCCTCGTATAAATTTTCGAGAATCTTGCGCTGGAACCCCATGCAGCGCCAGAATCCGTGGGCTAACACCCACAGAAATGAGCCGAAATCGCCTGTTTCCACTTCCTTGGCCCGTAAAATCCAACAAGGCCTCATCCTACTCCGCCATGCAACATGGACCTCTTTCCGGGCCTCTTGCGGACCCCCTCGTATGATTTTTCGAGAATCTTGCGCCGGAACCCTATGCAGCGCCAGAATCCGTGGGCTAACACCTACAGAAATGAGCCGAAATCGCCTGTTTCCACTTCGTTGGCCCATAAAATCCAACCAGGCCTCATCCAACCCCGTCGGGCAACATGGACCTCTTGCCGGGCCTCTTGCGGACCCCCTCGTATGATTTTTCGAGAATCTTGCGCCGGAACCCCATGCAGCGCCAGAATCTGTGGGCTAACACCCACAAAAATGAGCCGAAATCGCCTATTTCCACTTCCTTGGCCCATAAAATCCAACCAGGCCTCATCCAACCCCGCCGGGAAACATGGACCTCTTGCCGGGCCTCTTGCGGACCCCCTCGTATGATTTTTCGAGAATCTTGCGCCGGAACCCCATGCAGCGCCAGAATTTGTGGGCTAACACCCACAGAAATGAGCCGAAATCACCTGTTTCCACTTCCTTGGCCCATAAAATCCAACCAGGCCTCATCAAACCCCGCCGGGCAATATGGACCTCTTGCCGGGCCTCTTGCGGACCCCCTCTTATGAGTTTTCGAGAATCTTGCGCCGGAACCCCATGCAGTGCCGGAATCCGTGGGCTAACACCCACAGAAATGAGCCAAAATCGCCTGTTTCCACTTCCTTGGCCCATAAAATCCAACCAGGCCTCATCCAATCTCGCCAGGCAACATGGACCTCTTGCCGGGCCTCTTGTGGACCCCCTCGTATGATTTTTCCAGAATCTTGCGTCGGAACCGCATGCAGCGCCAGAATCCGTGGGCTAACACCCACAGAAATGAGCTGAAATCGCCTGTTTCCACTTCCTTGGCCCATAAAATCCAACCAGGCCACATCCAACCCCGTCGGGCAACATGGACCTCTTGCCGGGCCTCTTGTGGACCCCCTTGTATGATTTTTCGAGAATCTTGCGCCGGAACCCTATGCAGCGCCAGAATCCGTGGTCTAACACCCATAGATATGAGCCGAAATCGCCTGTTTCCACTTCCTTGGCCCATAAAATCCAACCAGGCCTCATCCAACCCCACCGGGAAACATGGACCTCTTGCCGGGTCTCTTGCGGACCCCTTGGTATGATTTTTCGAGAATCTTGCGCCAGAACCCCATGCAGCGCCAGAATTTGTGGGCTAACACCCACAGAAATGAGCCGAAATCGCCTGTTTCCACTTCCTTGGCCCATTAAATCCAACCAGGCCTCATCCAACCCCGCCGGGCAATATGGACCTCTTGCCGGGCCTCTTGCGGACCCCCTCGTATGATTTTTTGAGAATCTTGCGCTGGAACCCCATGCAGCGCCAGAATCCGTGGGCTAACACCCACAGAAATGAGCCAAAATTGCCTGTTTCCACTTCCTTGGCCCATAAAATCCAACCAGGCCTCATCCAACACCGTCGGGCAACATGGACCTCTTGTCGGGCCTCTTGCGGACCCCCTCGTATGATTTTTCGAGAATCTTGCGCCGGAACCCCATGCAGCGCCAGAATAAGTGGGCTAACACCCACAGAAATGAGCCGAAATCGCCTGTTTCCACTTCCTTGGCCCATAAAATCCAACCAGGCCACATCCAAACCCGTTGGGCAACATGGACCTCTTGCCGGGCCTCTTGCGGACCCCCTCGTATGACGTTTCAAGAATCTTGTGCTGGAACCCCATGCAGCGCCAGAATCCGTGGGCTAACACCCACAGAAATGAGCCGAAATCGACTGTTTCCACTTCCTTGGCCCATAAAATCCAACCAGGCCTCATCCAACACCACTGGGAAACATGGACCTCTTGCCGGGCCTCTTGCAGACCCCCTCGTATGATTTTTCGAGAATCTTGCGCCGGAACCCCATGCAGCGCCAGAATCCGTGGGCTAACACCCACAGAAATGAGCTGAAATCGCCTGTTTCCACTTCCTTGGCCCATAAAATCAAACCAGGCCTCATCCAACCCCGCTGGGCAACCTGGACCTCTTGCCGGGCCTCTTGCGGACCCCCTCGTAGGAATTTTCAAGAATCTTGCGCTGGAACCCCATGCAGCGCCAGAATCCGTGGGCTAACATCCACAGAAATGAGCCGAAATCGCCTGTTCCCACTTCCTTTGCCCATAAAATCCAACCAGGCCTCATCCAACACCGCCGGGCAACATGGACCTCTTGCCGGGCCTCTTGCGTACCCCTTCGTAAGATTTTTTGAGAATCTTGCGCCGGAACCCCATGCAGCGCCAGAATTCGTGGGCTAACACCCACAGAAATGAGCCGAAATCGCCTGTTTCCACTTCCTTGGCCCATAAAATCCAACCAGGCCTCATCCAACCCCGCCGGGCAACATGGACCTCTTGCCTGGCCTCTTGCGGACCCCCTCGTATGATTTTTTGAGAATCTTGTGCCGGAACCCCATGCAGCGCCAGAATCTGTGGGCTAACACCCACAGAAATGAGACGAAATCGCCTGTTTCCACTTCCTTGGCCCATAAAATCCAACCAGGCCTCATTCAACCCCGCCAGGCAACATGGACCTCTTGCCGGGCCTCTTGCTGACCCCCTCGTATGATTTTTCAAAAATCTTGCGCCGGAACCCCATGCAGCGCCAGAATCCATGGGCTAACACCCACAGAAATGAGCCGAAATCGCCTGTTTCCACTTCCTTGGCCCATAAAATCCAACCAGGCCTCATTCAACCCCGCCAGGCAACATGGACCTCTTGCCGGGCCTCTTGCGGACCCCCTCGTATGATTTTTCAAAAATCTTGCGCCGGAACCCCATGCAGCGCCAGAATCCGTGGGCTAACACCCACAGAAATGAGCCGAAATTGCCTGTTTCCACTTCCTTGGCCCATAAAATCCAACAAGGCCTCAACCAACCCCGCCGGGCAACATGGACCTCTTGCCGGGCCTCGTGCGGACCCCCTCGTATGATTTTTCGAGAATCTTGCCCCGGAACCCCATGCAGGGCCAGAATCCGTGGGCTAACACCCACAGAAATGAGCCGAAATCGCCTGTTTCCATTTCCTTGGCCCATAAAATCCAACCAGGCCTCATCCAACCCCGCTGGGCAACATGGACCTCTTGCCAGGCCTCTTGCGGACACCCTCATATGATTTTTCGAGAATCATGCGCCGGAACCCCATGCAGCGCCAGAATCCGTGGGCTAACACCCACAAAAATGAGCCGAAATCGCCTGTTTTTTCTTCCTTGGCCCATAAAATCCAACCAGGCCTCATCCAACCCCGCCGGGTAACATGGACCTCTTGCTGGGCCTCTTGCGAACCCCCTCGTATAATGCTTCGAGAATCTTGCGCCGGAACCCCATGCAGCGCCAGAATCCGTGGGCTAACACCCACAGAAATGAGCCAAAATAAACTGTTTCCACTTCCTTGGCCCTTAAAATCCAACCAGGCCTCATCCAACCCCGCCGGGCAACATGGACCTCTTGCCGGGCCTCTTGTGGACCCCCTCGTATGATTTTTTGAGAATCTTGCGCCGGAACCCCATGCAGCGCTAGAATCCGTGGGCTAACACCCAAAGAAATGAGCCGAAATCGCCTGTTTTCACTTCCTTGGCCCATAAAATCCAACCAGGCCTCATCAAACCCCGCCGGGCAACATGGACCTCTTGTCGGGCCTCTTGTGGACCCCCTCGTATGAGTTTTCGAGAATCTTGCACTAGAATCCATGGGCTAACACCCACAGAAATGAGCCGAAATCGCCTGTTTCCACTTCATTGGCCCATAAAATCCAACCAGGCCTCATCCAACCCCGCCGGGCAACATGGGCCTCTTGCAGACCGCCTCGTATGATTTTTTGAGAATCTTACGACGGAACCCCATGCAGCGCCAGAATCCGTGGGCTAACACCCACAGAAATGAGCCGAAATCGCCTGTTTCCACTTCCTTGGCCCATAAAATCCAACCAGGCCTCATCAAACCCCGCCGGGCAATATGGACCTCTTGCCGGGCCTCTTGCGGACCCCCTCGTATGAGTTTTCGAGAATCTTGCGCCGGAACCCCATGCAGTGCCAGAATCCGTGGGCTAACACCCACAGAAATGAGCCAAAATCGCCTGTTTCCACTTCCTTGGCCCATAAAATCCAACAAGGCCTCATCCAATCTCGCCAGGCAACATGGACCTCTTGTCGGGCCTCTTGTGGACCCCCTCGTATGATTTTTCCAGAATCTTGCGTCGGAACCGCATGCAGCGCCAGAATCCGTGGGCTAACACCCACAGAAATGAGCTGAAATTGCCTGTTTCCACTTCCTTGGCCCATAAAATCCAACCATGCCACATCCAACCCCGTCGGGCAACATGGACCTCTTGCCGGGCCTCTTGTGGACCCCCTTGTATGATTTTTCGAGAATCTTGCGCCGGAACCCTATGCAGCGCCAGAATCCGTGGGCTAACACCCATAGATATGAGCCGAAATCGCCTGTTTCCACTTCCTTGGCCCATAAAATCCAACCAGTCCTCATCCAACCCCGCCAGGCAACATGGACCTCTTGTCGGGCCTCTTGCGGACCCCCTCGTATAAATTTTCGAGAATCTTGCGCTGGAACCCCATGCAGCGCCAGAATCCGTGGGCTAACACCCACAGAAATGAGCTGAAATCGCCTGTTTCCACTTCCTTGGCCCGTAAAATCCAACAAGGCCTCATCCTACTCCGCCATGCAACATGGACCTCTTTCCGGGCCTCTTGCGGACCCCCTCGTATGACTTTTCGAGAATCTTGCGCCGGAACCCTATGCAGCGCCAGAATCCGTGGGCTAACACCTACAGAAATGAGCCGAAATCGCCTATTTCCACTTCGTTGGCCCATAAAATCCAACCAGGCCTCATCCAACCCCTTCGGGCAACATGGACCTCTTGCCGGGCCTCTTGCGGACCCCCTCGTATGATTTTTCGAGAATCTTGCGCCGGAACCCCATGCAGCGCCAGAATCTGTGGGCTAACACCCACAAAAATGAGCCGAAATCGCCTGTTTCCACTTCCATGGCCCATAAAATCCAACCAGGCCTCATCCAACCTCGCCGGGAAACATGGACCTCTTGCCGGGCCTCTTGCGGACCCCCTCGTATGATTTTTCGAGAATCTTGCGCCGGAACCCCATGCAGCGCCAGAATTTGTGGGCTAACACCCACAGAAATGAGCCGAAATCGCCTGTTTCCACTTCCTTGGACAATAAAATCCAACCAGGCCTCATCAAACCCCGCCGGGCAATATGGACCTCTTGCCGGGCCTCTTGCGGACCCCCTCGTATGAGTTTTCGAGAATCTTGCGCCGGAACCCCATGCAGTGCCAGAATCCGTGGGCTAACACCCACAGAAATGAGCCAAAATCGCCTGTTTCCACTTCCTTGGCCCATAAAATCCAACCAGGCCTCATCCAATCTCGCCAGGCAACATGGACCTCTTGCCGGGCCTCTTGTGGACCCCCTCGTATGATTTTTCCAGAATCTTGCGTCGGAACCGCATGCAGCGCCAGAATCCGTGGGCTAACACCCACAGAAATGAGCTGAAATCGCCTGTTCCCACTTCCTTGGCCCATAAAATCCAACCAGGCCACATCCAACCCCGTCGGGCAACATGGACCTCTTGCCGGGCCTCTTGTGGACCCCCTTGTATGATTTTTCGAGAATCTTGCGCCGGAACCCTATGCAGCGCCAGAATCCGTGGGCTAACACCCATAGATATGAGCCGAAATCGCCTGTTTCCACTTCCTTGGCCCATAAAATCCAACCAGGCCTCATCTAACCCCGCCGGGAAACATGGACCTCTTGCCGGGTCTCTTGCGGACCCCTTCGTATGATTTTTCGAGAATCTTGCGCCAGAACCCCATGCAGCGCCAGAATTTGTGGGCTAACACCCACAGAAATGAGCTGAAATCGCCTGTTTCCACTTCCTTGGCCCATAAAATCCAACCAGGCCTCATCCAACCCCGCCGGGCAATATAGACCTCTTGCCGGGCCTCTTGCGGACCCCCTCGTATGATTTTTTGAGAATCTTGCGTCGGAACCCCATGCAGTGCCAGAATCCGTGGGCTAACACCCACAGAAATGAGCCGAAATCGCCTGTTTCCACTTCCTTGGCCCATAAAATCCAACCAGGCCTCACCCAACCCCGCCGGGCAACATGGACCTCTTGCCGGGCCTCTTGCGGACCCCCTCGTATGATTTTTCGAAAATCTTGCGCCGGAACCCCATGCAGCGCCAGAATCCGTGGGCTAACACTCACAGAAATGAGCTGAAATTGCCTGTTTCCACTTCCTTTGCCCATAAAGTCCGACCAGGCCTCATCCAACCCCGCCGGGCAACATGGACCTTTTGCCGGGCCTCTTGCGGACCCCCTCGTATGATGTTTCGAGAATCTTGCGCCGGAACCCCATATAGCGCCAGAATCCGTGGGCTAACACCCACAGAAATGTGCCGAAATCGCCTGTTTCCACTTCCTTGGCCCATAAAATCCAACCAGGCCTCATCCAACCCCACCGGGCAACATGGACCTCTTGCCGGGCCTCTTGCGGACCCCCTCGTATGAGTTTTCGAGAATCTTGTGCCGGAACCCCATGCAGCGCCAGAATCCGTGGGCTAACACCCACAGAAATGAGCTGAAATCGCCTGTTTCCACTTCCTTGGCCCATAAAATCCAACCAGGCCTCATCCAACACCGCCGGGCAACATGGACCTCTTGTCGGGCCTCTTGCGGACCCCCTCGTATGATGTTTCAAGAATCTTGCGCCGGAACCCCATGCAGCGCCAGAATCCGTGGGCTAACACCCACAGAAATGAGCCGAAATCGCCTGTTTCCACTTCCTTGGCCCATAAAATCCATCCAGGCCTCATCCAACACCACTGGGCAACATGGACCTCTTGCCGGGCCTCTTGCGGACCCCCTCGTATGATTTTTCGAGAATCTTGCGCCGGAACCCCATGCAGCGCCAGAATCCGTGGGCTAACACCCACAGAAATGAGCCGAAATCGCCCGTTTCCACTTCCTTGACCCATAAAATCCAACCAGGCCTCATCCAACCCCGCCGGGCAACATGGACCTCTTGCCGGGCCTCTTGCGGACCCCCTCGTAGGAATTTTCAAGAATCTTGCGCTGGAACCCCATGCAGCGCCAGAATCCGTGGGCTAACACCCATAGAAATGAGCCGAAATCGCCTGTTTCCACTTCCTTGGCCCATAAAATCCAACCAGGCCTCATCCAACCCCGCCGGGAAACATGGACCTCTTGCCGGGCCACTTGCGGACCCCCTCGTATAATTTTTCAAGAATCTTGCGCCGGAACCCCATGCAGCGCCAGAATCCATGGGCTAACACCCACAGAAATGAGCCGAAATCGCCTATTTCCAATTCCTTGTCCCATAAAATCCAACCAGGCCTCATCCAACCCCGCCGGGCAACATGGACCTCTTGCCGGGCCTCATGCGGACCCCTTCGTATGATTTTTCGAGAATCTTGCGCCGGTACACCATGCAGGGCCAGAATCCGTGGGCTAACACCCACAGAAATGAGCCGAAATCGCCTGTTTCCACTTCCATGGCCCATAAAATCCAACCAGGCCTCATCCAACCCCGCGGGCAACATGGACCTCTTGTCGGGCCTCTTGCGGACCTCCTCGTATGATTTTTCGAGATTCTTGCGCCAGAACCCCATGCAGCGACAGAATCCGTGGGCTAACACCTACAGAAATAAGCCGAAATCGCCTGTTTCCACTTCCGTGGCCCATAAAATCCAACCAGGCCTCATCCAACCCCGCCGAGCAACATAGACCTCTTGCCGGGCCTCTTGCGGACCCCCTCGTATGATTTTTCGAGAATCTTGCTCTGGAACCCCATGCAGTGCCAGAATCCGTGGGCTAACACCCACAGAAATGAGCCAAATTTGCCTGTTTCCACTTCCTTGGCCCATAAAATCCAACCAGGCCTCATCCAACACCGTCGGGCAACATGGACCTCTTGTCGGGCCTCTTGCGGACCCGCTCGTATGATTTTTCGAGAATCATGCGCCGGAACCACATGCAGCGCCAAAATAAGTGGGCTAACACCCACAGAAATGAGCCGAAATCGCCTGTTTCCACTTCCTTGGCCCATAAAATCCAACCAGGCCACATCCAAACCCGTCTGGCAACATGGACCTCTTGCCGGGCCTCTTGCGGACCCCCTCGTATGACGTTTCAAGAATCTTGCGCCGGAACCCCATGCAGCGCCAGAATCCGTGGGCTAACACCCACAGAAATGAGCCGAAATCGCCTGTTTCCACTTCCTTGGCCCATAAAATCCAACCAGGCCTCATCCAACACCACTGGGCAACATGGACCTCTTGCCGGGCCTCTTGCAGACCCCCTCGTATGATTTTTCGAGAATCTTGCGCCGGAACCCCATGCAGCGCCAGAATCCGTGGGCTAACACCCACAGAAATGAGCTGAAATCGCCTGTTTCCACTTCCTTGGCCCATAAAATCCAACCAGGCCTCATCCAACCCCGCTGGGCAACATGGACCTCTTGCCGGGCCTCTTGCGGACCCCCTCGTAGGAATTTTCAAGAATCTTGCGCTGGAACCCCATGCAGCGCCAGAATCCGTGGGCTAACATCCACAGAAATGAGCCGAAATCTCCTGTTCCCACTTCCTTTGCCCATAAAATCCAACCAGGCCTCATCCAACACCGCCGGGCAACATGGACCTCTTGCCGGGCCTCTTGCGTACCCCTTCGTAAGATTTTTTGAGAATCTTGCGCCGGAACCCCATGCAGCGCCAGAATTCGTGGGCTAACACCCACAGAAATGAGCCGAAATCGCCTGTTTCCACTTCCTTGGCCCATAAAATCCAACCAGGCCTCATCCAACCCCGCCGGGCAACATGGACCTCTTGCCTGGCCTCTTGCGGACCCCCTCGTATGATTTTTCGAGAATCTTGCGTCGGAACCCCGTGCAGCGCCAGAATCTGTGGGCTAACACCCACAGAAATGAGACGAAATCGCCTGTTTCCACTTCCTTGGCCCATAAAATCCAACCAGGCCTCATTCAACCCCGCCAGGCAACATGGACCTCTTGCCGGGCCTCTTGCGGACCCCCTCGTATGATTTTTCAAAAATCTTGCGCCGGAACCCCATGCAGCGCCAGAATCCGTGGGCTAAAACCCACAGAAATGAGCCGAAATCGCCTGTTTCCACTTCCTTGGCCCATAAAATCCAACCAGGCCTCATTCAACCCCGCCAGGCAACATGGACCTCTTGCCGGGCCTCTTGCGGACCCCCTCGTATGATTTTTCAAAAATCTTGCGCCGGAACCCCATGCAGCGCCAGAATCCGTGGGCTAACACCCACAGAAATGAGCCGAAATCGCCTGTTTCCACTTCCTTGGCCCATAAAATCCAACAAGGCCTCATCCAACCCCGCCGGGCAACATGGACCTCTTGCCGGGCATCGTGCGGACCCCCTCGTATGATTTTTCGAGAATCTTGCGCCGGAACCCCATGCAGCGCTAGAATCCGTGGGCTAACACCCAAAGAAATGAGCCGAAATCGCCTGTTTTCACTTCCTTGGCCCATAAAATCCAACCAGGCCTCATCAAACCCCGCCGGGCAACATGGACCTCTTGTCGGGCCTCTTGTGGACCCCCTCGTATGAGTTTTCGAGAATCTTGCACTAGAATCCATGGGCTAACACCCACAGAAATGAGCCGAAATCGCCTGTTTCCACTTCATTGGCCCATAAAATCCAACCAGGCCTCATCCAACCCCGCCGGGCAACATGGGCCTCTTGCAGACCGCCTCGTATGATTTTTTGAGAATCTTACGACGGAACCCCATGCAGCGCCAGAATCCGTGGGCTAACACCCACAGAAATGAGCCGAAATCGCCTGTTTCCACTTCCTTGGCCCATAAAATCCAACCAGGCCTCATCAAACCCCGCCGGGCAATATGGACCTCTTGCCGGGCCTCTTGCGGACCCCCTCGTATGAGTTTTCGAGAATCTTGCGCCGGAACCCCATGCAGTGCCAGAATCCGTGGGCTAACACCCACAGAAATGAGCCAAAATCGCCTGTTTCCACTTCCTTGGCCCATAAAATCCAACAAGGCCTCATCCAATCTCGCCAGGCAACATGGACCTCTTGTCGGGCCTCTTGTGGACCCCCTCGTATGATTTTTCCAGAATCTTGCGTCGGAACCGCATGCAGCGCCAGAATCCGTGGGCTAACACCCACAGAAATGAGCTGAAATTGCCTGTTTCCACTTCCTTGGCCCATAAAATCCAACCATGCCACATCCAACCCCGTCGGGCAACATGGACCTCTTGCCGGGCCTCTTGTGGACCCCCTTGTATGATTTTTCGAGAATCTTGCGCCGGAACCCTATGCAGCGCCAGAATCCGTGGGCTAACACCCATAGATATGAGCCGAAATCGCCTGTTTCCACTTCCTTGGCCCATAAAATCCAACCAGTCCTCATCCAACCCCGCCAGGCAACATGGACCTCTTGTCGGGCCTCTTGCGGACCCCCTCGTATAAATTTTCGAGAATCTTGCGCTGGAACCCCATGCAGCGCCAGAATCCGTGGGCTAACACCCACAGAAATGAGCTGAAATCGCCTGTTTCCACTTCCTTGGCCCGTAAAATCCAACAAGGCCTCATCCTACTCCGCCATGCAACATGGACCTCTTTCCGGGCCTCTTGCGGACCCCCTCGTATGACTTTTCGAGAATCTTGCGCCGGAACCCTATGCAGCGCCAGAATCCGTGGGCTAACACCTACAGAAATGAGCCGAAATCGCCTATTTCCACTTCGTTGGCCCATAAAATCCAACCAGGCCTCATCCAACCCCTTCGGGCAACATGGACCTCTTGCCGGGCCTCTTGCGGACCCCCTCGTATGATTTTTCGAGAATCTTGCGCCGGAACCCCATGCAGCGCCAGAATCTGTGGGCTAACACCCACAAAAATGAGCCGAAATCGCCTGTTTCCACTTCCATGGCCCATAAAATCCAACCAGGCCTCATCCAACCTCGCCGGGAAACATGGACCTCTTGCCGGGCCTCTTGCGGACCCCCTCGTATGATTTTTCGAGAATCTTGCGCCGGAACCCCATGCAGCGCCAGAATTTGTGGGCTAACACCCACAGAAATGAGCCGAAATCGCCTGTTTCCACTTCCTTGGACAATAAAATCCAACCAGGCCTCATCAAACCCCGCCGGGCAATATGGACCTCTTGCCGGGCCTCTTGCGGACCCCCTCGTATGAGTTTTCGAGAATCTTGCGCCGGAACCCCATGCAGTGCCAGAATCCGTGGGCTAACACCCACAGAAATGAGCCAAAATCGCCTGTTTCCACTTCCTTGGCCCATAAAATCCAACCAGGCCTCATCCAATCTCGCCAGGCAACATGGACCTCTTGCCGGGCCTCTTGTGGACCCCCTCGTATGATTTTTCCAGAATCTTGCGTCGGAACCGCATGCAGCGCCAGAATCCGTGGGCTAACACCCACAGAAATGAGCTGAAATCGCCTGTTCCCACTTCCTTGGCCCATAAAATCCAACCAGGCCACATCCAACCCCGTCGGGCAACATGGACCTCTTGCCGGGCCTCTTGTGGACCCCCTTGTATGATTTTTCGAGAATCTTGCGCCGGAACCCTATGCAGCGCCAGAATCCGTGGGCTAACACCCATAGATATGAGCCGAAATCGCCTGTTTCCACTTCCTTGGCCCATAAAATCCAACCAGGCCTCATCCAACCCCGCCGGGAAACATGGACCTCTTGCCGGGTCTCTTGCGGACCCCTTCGTATGATTTTTCGAGAATCTTGCGCCAGAACCCCATGCAGCGCCAGAATTTGTGGGCTAACACCCACAGAAATGAGCTGAAATCGCCTGTTTCCACTTCCTTGGCCCATAAAATCCAACCAGGCCTCATCCAACCCCGCCGGGCAATATAGACCTCTTGCCGGGCCTCTTGCGGACCCCCTCGTATGATTTTTTGAGAATCTTGCGTCGGAACCCCATGCAGTGCCAGAATCCGTGGGCTAACACCCACAGAAATGAGCCGAAATCGCCTGTTTCCACTTCCTTGGCCCATAAAATCCAACCAGGCCTCACCCAACCCCGCCGGGCAACATGGACCTCTTGCCGGGCCTCTTGCGGACCCCCTCGTATGATTTTTCGAAAATCTTGCGCCGGAACCCCATGCAGCGCCAGAATCCGTGGGCTAACACTCACAGAAATGAGCTGAAATTGCCTGTTTCCACTTCCTTTGCCCATAAAGTCCGACCAGGCCTCATCCAACCCCGCCGGGCAACATGGACCTTTTGCCGGGCCTCTTGCGGACCCCCTCGTATGATGTTTCGAGAATCTTGCGCCGGAACCCCATATAGCGCCAGAATCCGTGGGCTAACACCCACAGAAATGTGCCGAAATCGCCTGTTTCCACTTCCTTGGCCCATAAAATCCAACCAGGCCTCATCCAACCCCACCGGGCAACATGGACCTCTTGCCGGGCCTCTTGCGGACCCCCTCGTATGAGTTTTCGAGAATCTTGTGCCGGAACCCCATGCAGCGCCAGAATCCGTGGGCTAACACCCACAGAAATGAGCTGAAATCGCCTGTTTCCACTTCCTTGGCCCATAAAATCCAACCAGGCCTCATCCAACACCGCCGGGCAACATGGACCTCTTGTCGGGCCTCTTGCGGACCCCCTCGTATGATGTTTCAAGAATCTTGCGCCGGAACCCCATGCAGCGCCAGAATCCGTGGGCTAACACCCACAGAAATGAGCCGAAATCGCCTGTTTCCACTTCCTTGGCCCATAAAATCCATCCAGGCCTCATCCAACACCACTGGGCAACATGGACCTCTTGCCGGGCCTCTTGCGGACCCCCTCGTATGATTTTTCGAGAATCTTGCGCCGGAACCCCATGCAGCGCCAGAATCCGTGGGCTAACACCCACAGAAATGAGCCGAAATCGCCCGTTTCCACTTCCTTGACCCATAAAATCCAACCAGGCCTCATCCAACCCCGCCGGGCAACATGGACCTCTTGCCGGGCCTCTTGCGGACCCCCTCGTAGGAATTTTCAAGAATCTTGCGCTGGAACCCCATGCAGCGCCAGAATCCGTGGGCTAACACCCATAGAAATGAGCCGAAATCGCCTGTTTCCACTTCCTTGGCCCATAAAATCCAACCAGGCCTCATCCAACCCCGCCGGGAAACATGGACCTCTTGCCGGGCCACTTGCGGACCCCCTCGTATAATTTTTCAAGAATCTTGCGCCGGAACCCCATGCAGCGCCAGAATCCATGGGCTAACACCCACAGAAATGAGCCGAAATCGCCTATTTCCAATTCCTTGTCCCATAAAATCCAACCAGGCCTCATCCAACCCCGCCGGGCAACATGGACCTCTTGCCGGGCCTCATGCGGACCCCTTCGTATGATTTTTCGAGAATCTTGCGCCGGTACACCATGCAGGGCCAGAATCCGTGGGCTAACACCCACAGAAATGAGCCGAAATCGCCTGTTTCCACTTCCATGGCCCATAAAATCCAACCAGGCCTCATCCAACCCCGCGGGCAACATGGACCTCTTGTCGGGCCTCTTGCGGACCTCCTCGTATGATTTTTCGAGATTCTTGCGCCAGAACCCCATGCAGCGACAGAATCCGTGGGCTAACACCTACAGAAATAAGCCGAAATCGCCTGTTTCCACTTCCGTGGCCCATAAAATCCAACCAGGCCTCATCCAACCCCGCCGAGCAACATAGACCTCTTGCCGGGCCTCTTGCGGACCCCCTCGTATGATTTTTCGAGAATCTTGCTCTGGAACCCCATGCAGTGCCAGAATCCGTGGGCTAACACCCACAGAAATGAGCCAAATTTGCCTGTTTCCACTTCCTTGGCCCATAAAATCCAACCAGGCCTCATCCAACACCGTCGGGCAACATGGACCTCTTGTCGGGCCTCTTGCGGACCCGCTCGTATGATTTTTCGAGAATCATGCGCCGGAACCACATGCAGCGCCAAAATAAGTGGGCTAACACCCACAGAAATGAGCCGAAATCGCCTGTTTCCACTTCCTTGGCCCATAAAATCCAACCAGGCCACATCCAAACCCGTCTGGCAACATGGACCTCTTGCCGGGCCTCTTGCGGACCCCCTCGTATGACGTTTCAAGAATCTTGCGCCGGAACCCCATGCAGCGCCAGAATCCGTGGGCTAACACCCACAGAAATGAGCCGAAATCGCCTGTTTCCACTTCCTTGGCCCATAAAATCCAACCAGGCCTCATCCAACACCACTGGGCAACATGGACCTCTTGCCGGGCCTCTTGCAGACCCCCTCGTATGATTTTTCGAGAATCTTGCGCCGGAACCCCATGCAGCGCCAGAATCCGTGGGCTAACACCCACAGAAATGAGCTGAAATCGCCTGTTTCCACTTCCTTGGCCCATAAAATCCAACCAGGCCTCATCCAACCCCGCTGGGCAACATGGACCTCTTGCCGGGCCTCTTGCGGACCCCCTCGTAGGAATTTTCAAGAATCTTGCGCTGGAACCCCATGCAGCGCCAGAATCCGTGGGCTAACATCCACAGAAATGAGCCGAAATCTCCTGTTCCCACTTCCTTTGCCCATAAAATCCAACCAGGCCTCATCCAACACCGCCGGGCAACATGGACCTCTTGCCGGGCCTCTTGCGTACCCCTTCGTAAGATTTTTTGAGAATCTTGCGCCGGAACCCCATGCAGCGCCAGAATTCGTGGGCTAACACCCACAGAAATGAGCCGAAATCGCCTGTTTCCACTTCCTTGGCCCATAAAATCCAACCAGGCCTCATCCAACCCCGCCGGGCAACATGGACCTCTTGCCTGGCCTCTTGCGGACCCCCTCGTATGATTTTTCGAGAATCTTGCGTCGGAACCCCGTGCAGCGCCAGAATCTGTGGGCTAACACCCACAGAAATGAGACGAAATCGCCTGTTTCCACTTCCTTGGCCCATAAAATCCAACCAGGCCTCATTCAACCCCGCCAGGCAACATGGACCTCTTGCCGGGCCTCTTGCGGACCCCCTCGTATGATTTTTCAAAAATCTTGCGCCGGAACCCCATGCAGCGCCAGAATCCGTGGGCTAAAACCCACAGAAATGAGCCGAAATCGCCTGTTTCCACTTCCTTGGCCCATAAAATCCAACCAGGCCTCATTCAACCCCGCCAGGCAACATGGACCTCTTGCCGGGCCTCTTGCGGACCCCCTCGTATGATTTTTCAAAAATCTTGCGCCGGAACCCCATGCAGCGCCAGAATCCGTGGGCTAACACCCACAGAAATGAGCCGAAATCGCCTGTTTCCACTTCCTTGGCCCATAAAATCCAACAAGGCCTCATCCAACCCCGCCGGGCAACATGGACCTCTTGCCGGGCATCGTGCGGACCCCCTCGTATGATTTTTCGAGAATCTTGCGCCGGAACCCCATGCAGCGCCAGAATCCGTGGGCTAACACCCACAGAAATGAGCCGAAATCGCCTGTTTCCATTTCCTTGGCCCATAAAATCCAACCAGGCCTCATCCAACCCCGCTAGGCAACATGGACCTCTTGCCAGGCCTCTTGCGGACCCCCTCGTATGATTTTTCAAAAATCTTGCGCCGGAACCCCATGCAGCGCCAGAATCCGTGGGCTAACACCCACAGAAATGAGCCGAAATCGCCTGTTTTTTCTTCCTTGGCCCATAAAATCCAACCAGGCCTCATCCAACCCCGCCGGGTAACATGGACCTCTTGCTGGGCCTCTTGCGGACCCCCTCGTATAATGTTTCGAGAATCTTGAGCCGGAACCCCATGCAGCGCCAGAATCCGTGGGCTAACACCCACAGAAATGAGCCGAAATAAACTGTTTCCACTTCCTTGGCCCTTAAAATCCAACCAGGCCTCATCCAACCCCGCCGGGCAACATGGACCTCTTGCCGGGCCTCTTGTGGACCCCCTCGTATGATATTTTGAGAATCTTGCGCCGGAACCCCATGCAGCGCCAGAATCCGTGGGCTAACACCCAAAGAAATGAGCCGAAATCGCCTGTTTTCACTTCCTTGGCCCATAAAATCCAACCAGGCCTCATCAAACCCCGCCGGGCAACATGGACCTCCTTTCGGGCCTCTTGTGGACCCCCTCGTATGAGTTTTCGAGAATCTTGCGCCAGAATCCATGGGCTAACACCCACAGAAATGAGCCGAAATCGCCTGCTTCCACTTCATTGGCCCATAAAATCCAACCAGGCCTCATCCAACCCCGCCGGGCAACATGGGCCTCTTGCAGACCCCCTCGTATGATTTTTTGAGAATCTTACGACGGAACCCCATGCAGCGCCAGAATCCGTGGGCTAACACCCACAGAAATGAGCCGAAATCGCCTGTTTCCACTTCCTTGGGCCATAAAATCCAACTAGGCCTCATCCAACCCCGTCGGGCAACATGGACCTCTTGCCAGGCCTCTTGCAGACCCCCTCGTATGATTTTTCGAGAATCTTGCGCCTGAACACCATGCAGCGCCAGAATCCATGGGCTAACACCCACAGAAATGAGCTGAAATCGCCTGTTTCCACTTCCGTGGCCCATAAAGTCCAACCAGGCCTCATCCAACCCCGCCAGGCAACACGGACCTCTTGCCGGGCCTCTTGCGGACCCCCTCGTATGATTTTTCAAGAATCTTGCGCCGGAACCCCATGCAGCGCCAGAATCTGTGGGCTAACACCCACTGAAATGAGCCGAAATCGCCTGTTTCCACTTCCTTGGCCCATAAAATCTAACCAGGCCTCATCCAACCCCGTCGGGCAACATGGACCTCTTTCAGGGCCTCTTGCGGACCCCCTCGTATGATTTTTCGAGAATCTTGCGCCGGAACCCCATGGAGCGCCAGAATCCGTGGGCTAACACCCACAGAAATGAGCCGAAATCGCCTGTTTCCACTTCCTTGGCCCATAAAATCCAACCAGGCCTCATCCAACCCCGCCGGGCAACATGGACCTCTTGCCGGGCCTCTTGCGGACCCCCTCGTATGATTTTTCAAGAATCTTGCGCCGGAACCCCATGCAGCGCCAGAATCTGTGGGCTAACACACACAGAAATGAGCCGAAATCGCCTGTTTCCACTTCCTTGGCCCATAAAATCCAACCAGGCCTCATCCAACCCCGCTGGGCAACATGGACCTCTTGCCAGGCCTCTTGCGGACCCCCTCGTATGATTTATTGAGAATCTTGCGCCGGAACCCCATGCAGCGCCAGAATCCATGGGCTAACACCCACTTAAATGAGCCGAAATCGCCTGTTTCCATTCCTTGGCCCATAAAATCTAACCAGGCCTCATCCAACCCCGCCGAGCAACATGGACCTCTTGCCGGGCCTCTTGTGGACCCCCTCGTATGATTTTTCAAAAATCTTGCGCCGGAACCCCATGCAGCGCCAGAATCCGTGGGCTAACACCCACTTAAATGAGCTGAAATCGCCTGTTTCCACTTCCTTGGCCCATAAAATCCAACAAGGCCTCATCCAACCCCGCCGGGCAACATGGACCTCTTGCCTGGCCTCTTGCGGACCCCCTCGTATGATTTTTCGAGAATCTTGCGCTGGAACACCATGCAGCGACAGAATCCATGGGCTAACACCCACATAAATGAGCCAAAATTGCCTGTTTCCACTTCCTTGGCCCATAAAATCCAATCAGGCCTCATCCAACCCCGCCGGGCAGCATGGACGTCTTGCCGGGGCCTCTTACGGACCCCCTCGTATGATTTTTTGAGAATCTTGCGCCGAAACCCCATGCAGCGACAAAATCCGTGGGCTAACACCCACAGAAATGAGCCGAAATCGCCTGTTTCTACTTCCTTGGCCCATAAAATCCAAGCAGGCCTCATCCAACCCCTCCGGGCAACATGGACGTCTTGCCGCGCCTCTTGCGGACCCCCTCGTATGATTTTTTGAGAATCTTGCGCCGGAACCCCATGCAGTGCCAGAATCCGTGGGCTAACACCCACAGAAATGAGCCGAAATCGCCTGTTTCCACTTCCTTGGCCCATAAAATCCTACCAGGCCTCATCCAACCACGCCAGGCAACATGGACCTCTTGCCGGGCCTCTTGCGGACCCCCCCGTATGATGTTTCGAGAATCTTGCGCCGGAACCCCATGCAGCGCCAGAATCCGTGGGCTAACACCCACAGAAATGAGCCGAAATCGCCTGTTTCCACTTCCTTGGCCCATAAAATCCAACCAGGCCTCATCCAACCCCGCCGGGCAGCATGGACCTCTTGCCGGGGCCTCTTGCGGACCCCCTCGTATGATTTTTCAAGAATCTTGCACCGGAACCCCATGCAGCGACAGAATCCGTGGGCTAACACCCACAGAAATGAGCCGAAATCGCCGGTTTCCACTTCCTTGGCCCATAAAATCCAAGCAGGCCTCATCCAACCCTGCCAGGCAACATGGACCTCTTGTCGGGCCTCTTGTGGACCCCCTCGTATGATTTTTCGTGAATCTTGCACCAGAACCCCCTGCAGCGCCAGAATCCGTGGGCTAACACCCACAAAAATGAGCCAAAATCGCCTGTTTCCACTTCCTGGCCCATAACATCCAACCAGGCCTAATCCAACCCCACCGGGCATCATGGACCTCTTGTCGGGCCTCTTGCGGACCCCCTCGTATGATTTTTCGAGAATCTTGCGCCGGAACCCCATGCAGCGCCAGAATCCGTGGGCTAACACCCACAGAAATGAGCCGAAATCGCCTGTTTCCACTTCCTTGGCCAATAAATCCAACCAGGCCTCATCCAACCCCGCCGGGCAGCATGGACCTCTTGCCGGGCCTCTTGCGGACCCCCTCGTATGATTTTTCGAGAATCGTGCACCGGAACCCCATGCAGCGACAGAATCCGTGGGCTAACACCCACAGAAATGAGCCGAAATCGCCTGTTTCCACTTCCTTGGCCCATAAAATCCAACCAAGCCTCATCCAACCCCGCCATGCAGCATGGACCTCTTGCCGGGCCTCTTGCGGACCCCCTCGTATGATTTTTTCGAGAATCTTGCGCCGGGAACCCCATGCAAGCACCAGAATCCGTGGGCTCACACCCATAGAAATTAGCCGAAATCGCCTGTTTCCACTTCCTTGGCCCATAAACTCCAACCAGGCCTCATCCAACCCTGCCGAGCAACATGGACTCTTGCGGGGCTTTTGCGGACCCCCTCGTATGATTTTTCGAGAATCTTGCGCCGGAACCCCATGCAGCGCCACAATCCATGGGCTAACACCCACAGAAATGAGCCGAAATCGCCAGTTTCCACTTCCTTTGCCCATATAATCCAACCAGGCCTCATCCAACCCCGCCGGGCAACATGGACCTCTTTCCCGGGGCCTTTTGTGGACCCCCTCGTATAATTTCTTAGAATCTTGCGCCGGAACCCGTGCAACGCCAGAATCTGTGGCTAACACCCACAGAAATGAGCCGAAATCGCCTGTTTCCACTTCCTTGGCCCATCAAATCCAACCAGGCCTCATCCAACCCCGCTGGCAACATGGACCCTCTTGCCAGGCCTCTTGCGGACCCCCTCGTATGATTTATTGAGAATCTAGCGCCGGGAACCCCATGCAGCGCCAGAATCCATGGGCTAACACCCACTTAAATGAGCCGAAATCGCCTGTTTCCACTTCCTTGGCCCTAAAATCCAACCAGGCCTCATCCAACCCCGCCGGCAACATGGACCTCTTGCCGGGCCTCTTGTGGACCCCCTCGTATGATTTTTCAAAAATCTTGCGCCGGAACCCCATGCAGCGCCAGAATCCGTGGGCTAACACCCACTTAAATGAGCCGAAATCGCCTGTTTCCACTTCCTTGGCCCATAAAATCCAACCAGGCCTCATCCAACCCCGCCGGGCAACATGGACCTCTTGCCGGCTCTTGCGGACCCCCTCGTATGATTTTTTGAGAATCTTGCGCCGGAACACCATGCAGCGACAGAATCCATGGGCTAACACCCACATAAATGAGCCAAAATTGCCTGTTTCCACTTCCTTGGCCCATAAAATCCAATCAGCCTCATCCAACCCCGCGGCAGCATGGACGTCTTGCCGGGCCTCTTACGGACCCCCTCGTATGATTTTTTGAGAATCTTGCGCCGAAACCCCATGCAGCGACAGAATCCGTGGGCTAACACCCACAGAAATGAGCCGAAATCGCCTGTTTCCACTTCCTTGGCCCATAAAATCCAAGCAGGCCTCATCCAACCCCTCCGGCAACATGGACCTCTTGCCGCACCTCTTGCGGACCCCCTCGTATGATTTTTTGAGAATCTTGCGCCGGAACCCCATGCAGCGCCAGAATCCGTGGGCTAACACCCACAGAAATGAGCCGAAATCGCCTGTTTCCACTTCCTTGGCCCTTAAAATCCTACCAGGCCTCATCCAACCCCGCCAGGCAACATGGACCTCTTGCGGGCCTCTTGCGGACCCCCCCCCGTATGATGTTTCGAGAATCTTGCGCCGGAACCCCATGCAGCGCCAGAATCCGTGGGCTAACACCCACAGAAATGAGCCGAAATCGCCTGTTTCCACTTCCTTGGCCCATAAAATCCAACAAGGCCTCATCCAACCCCGCCGGGAAGCATGGACCTCTTTCCGGGCCTCTTGCGGACCCCCTCGTATGATTTTTCGAGAATCTTGCACCGGAACCCCATGCAGCGACAGAATCCGTGGGCTAACATCCACAGAAATGAGCGAAATCGCCTGTTTCCACTTCCTTGGCCCATAAAATCCAAGCAGGCCTCATCCAACCCCGCAGGCAACATGGACCTCTTGTCAGGCCTCTTGTGGACCCCCTCGTATGATTTTTCGTGAATCTTGCACCAGAACCCCCTGCAGCGCCAGAATCCGTGGGCTAACACCCACAGAAATGAGCCAAAATCGCCTGTTTCCACTTCCTGGCCCATAACATCCAACCAGGCCTAATCCAACCCCACCGGCATCATGGACCTCTTGTCGGGCCCTCTTGCGGACCTCCTCGTATGATTTTTCGAGAATCTTGCGCCGGAACCCCATGCAGGCGCCAGAATCCGTGGGCTAACACCCACAGAAATGAGCCGAAATCGCCTGTTTCCACTTCCTTGGCCCATAAAATCCAACCAGGCCTCATCCAACCCCGCCGGGCAGCATGGACCTCTTGCCGGGCCTCTGCGGACCCCCTCGTATGATTTTTCGAGAATCTTGCACCGGAACCCCATGCAGCGACAGAATCCGTGGGCTAACACCCACAGAAATGAGCCGAAATCGACTGTTTCCACTTCCTTGGCCCATAAAATCCAACCAAGCCTCATCCAACCCCGCCATGCAGCATGGACCTCTTGCCGGGCCTCTTGCGGACCCCCTCGTATGATTTTTCGAGAATCTTGCGCCGGAACCCCATGCAGCACCAGAATCCGTGGGCTAACACCCATAGAAATTAGCCGAAATCGCCTGTTTCCACTTCCTTGGCCCATAAACTCCAACCAGGCCTCATCCAACCCTGCCGGGCAATATGGACCTCTTGCGGGCCTTTTGCGGACCCCCTCGTATGATTTTTGAGAATCTTGCGCCGGGAACCCCATGCAGCGGCACAAATCCATGGGCTAACACCCACAGAAATGAGCCGAAATCGCCAGTTTCCACTTCCTTTGCCATATAATCCAACCAGGCCTCATCCAACCCCGCCGGGCAACATGGACCTCTTTCCGGGCCTTTGTGGGACCCCCTCGTATAATTTCTTAGAATCTTGCGCCGGAACCCATGCAGCGACAGAATCTGTGGGCTAACACCCACATAAATGAGCCGAAATCGCCTGTTTCCACTTCTTGGCCCATAAAATCCAACCAGGCCTCATCCAACCCCGCAGGCAACATTGGACCTCTTGCCGGGCCTCTTGCGGACCCCCTCGTAGATTTTTCGAGAATCTTGCGCCGGAACCCCATGCAGCGCAGAATCCGTGGGGCTAACACCCACAGAAATGAGCCGAAATCGCATGTTTCCACTTCCTTGGCCCATAAATTCCAACCAGGCCTCATCCAACCCCGCCGGGCAACATGGACCTCTTGCCGGGCCTCTTGCGGATCCCCTCGTATGATTTTAAGAGAATCTTGCGTCGGAACTCCATGCAGCGCCAGAATCCGTGGGCTAACACCCACAGAATGAGCCGAAATCGCCTGTTTCCACTTCCTTGGCTTATAAAATCCAACCAGGCCTCATCCAACCCCGTCGGGCAACATGGACTTCTTGACGGGCCTCTTGCGGACCCCCTCATATGATTTTTAGAGAATCTTGCGCGGAACCCCATGCAAGCGCCAGAATCCGTGGGCTAACACCCACAGAAATGAGCCGAAATCGCCTGTTTCCACTTCCTTGGCCTATAACATCCAACCAGGCCTCATCCAACCCCGCCGCGCAACATGGACCTCTTGCCGGGCCTCTTGCGGACCCCCTCGTATGATTTTTCGAGAATCTTGCGCCGGAACCCCATGCAGTGCCAGAATCCGTGGGCTAACACCCACAGAAATGAGCCAAAATCGCCTGTTTCCACTTCCTTGGCCTATAAATCCAACCAGGCCTCATCCAACCCGCCGGGCAGCATGGACCTCTTGCTGGGGCCTCTTGCGGACCCCCCTCGTATGATTGTTCGAGAATCTTGCGCCGGAAACCCATGCGCGCCAGAATTCGTGGGCTAACACAACAGAAATGAGCCAAAATCGCCTGTTTCCACTTCCTTGGCCTATAAATCCAACCAGGCCTCATCCAACCCCGCGCAGATACATGGACCTCTTGCCGGGCCTCTTTCGGACCCCCTCGTATGATTTTTCCAGAATCTTGCGCGGAACGCCATGCAGCGCCAGAATCCGTGGGCTAACACCCACAAAAATGAGCCGAAATCGCCAGTTTCCACTTCCTTGGCCCATAAAATCCAACTAGGCCTCATCCAACCTCGCCGAGCAACATGGACCTCTTGATGGGCCTCTTGCGGACCCCCTCGTATGATTTTTAGAGAATCTTGCGCCAGAACCCCATGCAGCGCCAGAATCCGTGGGCTAACACCCACAGAAATGAGCCGAAATTGCCTGTTTCCACTTCCTTGGCCTATAAAATCCAACCAGGCCTCATCCAACCCCGCCGGGAAACATGGACCTCTTGCCGGGGCCTCTTGCGGACCCCCTCGTATGATTTTTCGAGACTCTTACGCCGGAACCCCATGCAGCGCCAGAATCCGTGGGCTAACACCCACAGAAATGAGCCGAAATCGCCTGTTTCCACTTCCTTGGCCTATGAAATCCAACCAGGTCTCATCCAACCCCGCCGGGCAACATGGACCTCTTTCCGGGCCTCTATCAGACCCCCTCGTATGATTTTTCGAGAATCTTGCTCCGGAATCCCATGCATCGCCAGAATCCGTGGGCTAACACCCACAGAAATGAGCCGAAATCGCCTGTTTCCACTTCCTTGGCCTATAACATCCAACCAAGCCTCATCCAACCCCGCCATGCAGCATGGACCTCTTTCCGGGCCTCTTGCGGACCCCTCATATGATTTTTCGAGAATCTTGCGCCGGAACCCCATGCAGCGCCAGAATCCGTGGGCTAACACCCATAGAAATTAGCCGAAATCGCCTGTTTCCACTTCCTTGGCCCATAAACTCCAACCAGGCCTCATCCAACCCTGCCGGGCAACATGGACCTCTTGCGGGGCCTTTTGCGGACCCCCTCGTATGATTTTTCCGAGAATCTTGCGCCGGAACCCCATGCAGCGCCACAATCCATGGCTAACCACCCACAGAAATGAGCGAAATCGCCAGTTTCCACTTCCTTTGCCCATATAATCCAACCAGGCCTCATCCCACCCCGCCGGGCAACATGGACCTCTTTCCGGGCCTTTTGTGGACCCCCTCGTATAATTTCTTAGAATCTTGGCGCCGGAACCCCATGCAGCGACAGAATCTGTGGGCTAACACCACAGAAATGAGCCGAAATCGCCTTTTTCCACTTCCTTGGCCCATAAAATCCAACCAGGCCTCATCCAACCCCGCAGGGCAACATGGACCTCTTGCCGGGCCTCTTGCGGACCCCCTCGTATGATTTTTCGAGAATCTTGCGCTGGAACCCCATGCAGCGCCAGAATCCGTGGGCTAACACCCACAGAAATGAGCCGAAATCGCACGTTTCCACTTCCTTGGCCCATAAATTCCAACCAGGCCTCATCCAACCCCGCCGGGCAACATGGACCTCTTGCCGGGCCTCTTGCGGATCCCTCGTATGATTTTAAGAGAATCTTGCGTCGGAACTCCATGCAGCGCCAGAATCCGTGGGCTAACACCCACAGAATGAACCGAAATCACCTGTTTCCACTTCCTTGGCCCATAAAATCCAACCAGGCCTCATCCAACCCCGCCGGGCAACATGGACTTTTTGACGGGGCCTCTTGCGGACCCCCTCATATGATTTTTAGAGAATCTCTCGCCGGAACCCCATGCAGCGCCAGAATCCGTTGGCTAACACCCACAGAAATGAGCCGAAATCGCCTGTTTCCACTTCCTTGGCCTATAACATCCAACCAGGCCCTCATCAACCCCTTCGCACAACATGGACCTCTTGCCGGGCCTCTTGCGACCCCCTCGTATGATTTTTCGAGAATCTTGCGCCGGAACCCCATGCAGTACCAGAATCCGTGGGCTAACACCCACAGAAATGAGCCGAAATCGCCTGTTTCCACTTCCTTGGCCTATAAAATCCAACCAGGCCTCATCCCAACCCCGCCGGGCAGCATGGACCTCTTGTTGGGCCTCTTGCGGACCCCCTCGTATGATTGTTCGAGAATCTTGCGCCGGAACCCCATGCAGCGCAGAATCCGTGGGCTAACACCCACAGAAATGAGCCAAAATCGCCTGTTTCCACTTCCTTGGCCTATAAAATCCAACCAGCCTCATCCAACCCCGCCGGGATACATGGACCTCTTGCCGGGCCTCTTACGGACCCCCTCGTATGATTTTTCCAGAAATCTTGCACCGGAATGCCATGCAGCGCCAGAATCCGTGGCTAACACCCACAAAAATGAGCCGAAATCGCCAGTTTCCACTTCCTTGGCCCATAAAATCCAACCAGGCCCTCATCCAACCCCGCCGAGCAACATGGACCTTTTGACGGGCCCGCTTGCGGACCCCTCGTTTGATTTTTAGAGAATCTTGCGCCAGAACCCCCATGCAGCGCCAGAATCCGTGGGCTAACACCCACAGAAATGAGCCGAAATCGCCTGTTTCCACTTCCTTGGCCTATAAAATCCAACCAGGCCTCATCCAACCCCCGCGGGAAACATGACCTCTTGCCGGGCCTCTTGCGGACCCCCCTCGTATGATTTTTGAGAATCTTACGCCGGAACCCCATGCAGCGCCAGATTCCGTGGGCTAACACCCACAGAAATGAGCCGAAATCGCCTGTTTCCACTTCCTTGGCCTATGAAATCCAACCAGGTCTCATCCAACCCCGCCGGCAACATGGACCTCTTTCCGGGCCTCTTGCAGACCCCCCTCGTATGATTTTTTGAGAATCTTGCTCTGGAATCCATGCATCGCCAGAATCCGTGGGCTAACTCCCCACAGAAATGAGCCGAAATCGCCTGTTTCCACTTCCTTGGCCCATAAAATCCAACCACGCCTCATCCAACCCCGCCGGGCATTATGGACCTCTTTCTGGGCCTCTTGCGGACCCCCTCGTATGATTTTTCGAGAATCTTGTGCCGGAACCCCTGTGCCGGAACCCCATGCAGCGACAGAAACCGTGGGCTAACACCCACAGAAATGAGCCAAAATCGCCTATTTCCACTTCCTTGGCCCATAAAATCCAACCAGGCCTCATCCAACCCCGCCGGGCAACATGGACCTCTTGCCGGGCCTCTTGCGGACCCCCTCGTATGAGTTTTCGAGAATCTTGCGCCGGAACCCCATGCAGCGCCAGAATCCGTGGGCTAACACCCACAGAAATGAGCCGAAATCGCCTGTTTCCACTTCCTTGTCCTATAAAATCCCACCAAGCCTCATCCAACCCCACCGGGCAACATGGACCTCTTGCCGGGCCTCTTGCGGACCCCCTCGTATGATTTTTCGATAATCTTGCGCGTGAACGCCATGCAGCGCCAGAATCCGTGGGCTAACACCCACAAAAATGAGCCGAAATCGCCAGTTTCCACTTCCTTGGCCCATAAAATCCAACCAGGCCTCATCCAACCCCGCCGAGCACATGGACCTCTTGACGGGCCTCTTGCGGACCCCCTCGTATGATTTTTCGAGAATCTTACGCTGGAACCCCATGCAGCGCCAGAATCCGTGGGCTAACACCCACAGAAATAAGCCGAAATCGCCTGTTTCCACTTCCTTGGCCTATGAAATCCAACCAGGTCTCATCCAACCCCGCCGGGCAACATGGACCTCTTTTCGGGCCTCTTGCGGACCCCCTCGTATGATTTTTTGAGAATCTTGCTCCGGAATCCAATGCATCGCCAGAATCCGTGGGCTAACACCCACAGAAATGAGCTGAAATCGCCTGTTTCCATTTCCATGGCCCATAAAATCCAACCACGCCTCATCCAACCCCGCCGGGCATCATCGACCTCTTGTTGGGCCTCTTGCGGACCCCCTCGTATGATTTTTCGAGAATCTTGTGCCGGAACCCCATGCAGCGACAGAAACCGTGGGCTAACACCGACACAAATGAGCCAAAATCGCCTATTTCCACTTCCTTGGCCCATAAAATCCAACCAGGCCTCATCCAACCCCGCTGGGCAGCATGGACTTCTTGCCGGGCCTTTTGCGGACCCCCTCGTATGATATTTCGAGAATCTTCCGCCGGAAACCCATGCAGCGATAGTATCCGTGGGCTAATACCCACAGAAATGAGCCGAAATCGCCTGTTTCCACTTCCTTGGCCCATAAAATCCAACCAGGCCTCATCCAACCCTGCCGGGCAACATGGACCTCTTGTCGGGCCTCTTGCGGACCTCCTCGTATGATATTTTGAGAATCGTGCGCCGGAACCCCATGCAGCGACAGAAACCGTGGGCTAACACCCACAGAAATGAGCCAAAATCGCCTATTTGCACTTCCTTGGTCCATAAAATCCAACCAGGCCTCATCCAACCCCACCGGGCAGCATGGACCTCATGTCGGGCCTCTTGCAGACCCCCTCGTATGATTTTTCAGAATCTTGCGCCGGAACCCCATGCAGCGACAGAATCCGTAGGCTAATACCCACAGAATGAGCTGAAATCGCCTGTTTCAACTTTCTTGGCCCATAAAATCCAACCAGGCCTCATCCAACCCCGCCGAGCAACATGGACCACTTTCCGGACCTCTTGCCGGGCCTCCTGCGGACCCCTCATATGATATTTCGAGAATCTTGCGCCGGAACCCATGCAGTGCTAGAATCCGTGGGCTAACACCCACAGATATGAGCCAAAATCGCCTGTTTCCACTTCCTTGGCCCATAAAATCCAACCAGGCCTCATCCAACCCCGCTGGGCAACATGGACCTCTTGCCGGGCCTCTTGCGGACCCCCTCGTATGATTTTTCGAGAATCTTGCGCCGGAACCCCATGGAGCGCCAGAATCCGTGGGCTAACACCACAGAAATGAGACGAAATCGCCTGTTTCCACTTCCTTGGCCCATAAAATCCAACCAGGCCTCATCCAACCCTGCCGGGCAGCATGGACCTCTTGCCGGGCCTCTTGCGGACCCGCTCGTATGACTTTTCGAGAATCTTGCACCGGAACCCCATGCAACGACAGAATCCGTGGGCTAACACCTACAGAAATGAGCCGAAATCGCCTGTTTCCACTTCCTTGTCCCATAAAATCCAACCAGGCAGCCTCATCCAACCCCGCCGGGCAGCATGGACCTCTTGCCGGGCCTCTTGCAGACCCCCTCGTATGATTTTTCAGAATCTTGCGCCGGAACCCCATGCAGCGACAGAATCCGTGGGCTAATACCCACAGAAATGAGCTGAAATCGCCTGTTTCAACTTTCTTGGCCCATAAAATCCAACCAGGCCTCATCCAACCCCGCCGAGCAACATGGACCACTTTCCGGACCTCTTGCCGGGCCTCCTGCGGACCCCCTTATATGATATTTCGAGAATCTTGCGCCGGAACCCC
This sequence comes from Solanum rostratum, assembly GCA_029948455.1. NCBI lineage: Eukaryota > Viridiplantae > Streptophyta > Magnoliopsida > Solanales > Solanaceae > Solanum > Solanum rostratum. Next base: position 310,978 of record JARACL010000162.1, on the reverse strand, counting down.
ATGCAGTGCTAGAATCCGTGGGCTAACACCCACAGAAATGAGCCAAAATCGCCTGTTTCCACTTCCTTGGCCCATAAAATCCAACCAGGCCTCATCCAACCCCGCCGGGCAACATGGACCTCTTGCCGGGCCTCTTGCGGACCCCCTCGTATGATTTTTCGAGAATCTTGCGCCGGAACCCCACGGAGCGCCAGAATCCTTGGGCTAACACCCACAGAAATGAGACGAAATCGCCTGTTTCCACTTCCTTGGCCCATAAAATCCAACCAGGCCTCATCCAACCCTGCCAGGCAGCATGGACCTCTTGCCGGGCCTCTTGCGGACCCCCCTCGTATGACTTTTCGAGAATCTTGCACCGGAACCCCATGCAACGACAGAATCCGTGGGCTAACACCCACAGAAATGAGCCGAAATCGCCTGTTTCCACTTCCTTGGCCCATAAAATCCAACCAAGCCTCATTGAACCCCGCCATGCAGCATGGACCTCTTGCCAGGCCTCTTGTGGACCCCCTCGTATGAGTTTTCGAGAATCTTGCGCTGGAACCCCAAGCAGCGCCAGAATCTGTGGGCTAACACCCACAGAAATGAGCCGAAATCTTCTGTTTCCACTTCCTTGGCCCATAAAATCCAACCAGGCCTCATCCAACCCTGCCGGGAACCATGGACCTCTTGTGGGGCCTTTGCGGACCCCCTCATTTGATTTTTAGAGAATCTTGCGCCGGAACCCCATGCAGCGCCAGCATCCATGGGCTAACACCCACAGAAATGAGCCGAAATCGCCAGTTTCCACTTCCTTTGCCCATATAATCCAACCAGGCCTCATCCAACCCCGTCGGGCAACATGGACCTCTTGCCGGGCCTTTTGTGGACCCCCTCGTATGATTTTTCGAGAATCTTGCGCCGGAACCCCATGCAGCGATAGAATCCGTGGGCTAACACCCACAGAAATGAGCCGAAATCCCCTGTTTCCACTTCCTTGGCCCGTAAAATCCAACCAGGCCTCATCCAACCCTGCAGGGCAACATGGACCTCTTTCCGGGCCTCTTGCGGACCCCCTCGTATGATTTTTCGAGAATCTTGCGCCGGAACCCCATGCAGCGCCAGAATCCATGGGCTAACACCCACAGAAATGAGCCGAAATCGCATGTTTCCACTTCCTTGGCCCATAAATTCCAACCAGGCCTCATCCAACCCCGCCGGGCAACATGGACCTCTTGCCGGGCCTCTTGCGGACCCCCTCGTATGATTTTTAGAGAATCTTGCACCGGAACCCCATGCAGCACCAGAATCCGTGGGCTAACACCCACAAAAATGAGCCGAAATCGCCTGTTTCCACTTCCTTGGCCCATAAAATCCAACCAGGCCTCATCTAACCCCGCCGGGCAACATGGACCATTTGACGGGCCTCTTGCAGACCCCCTCGTATGATTTTTAGAGAATCTTGCGCTGGAACCCCATGCAGCGCCAGAATCCGTGGGCTAACACCCACATAAATGAGCCTAAATCGCCTGTTTCCACTTCCTTGGCCTTTAAAATCCAACCAGGCCTCATCCAACCCCGCCGGGCAGCATGGACCTCTTGCCGGGCCTCGTGCGGACCCCCTCGTATGATTTTTCGAGAATCTTGCGCCGGAACCCCATGCAGCGCCAGAATCCATGGGCTAACACCCACAGAAATTAGCCGAAATCGCATGTTTCCACTTCCTTGGCCCATAAAATCCCACCAGGCCTCATCCAACCCCGCCAGGCAACATGGACCTTTTGCGGGGCCTTTTGCGGACCCCCTCGTATGATTTTTCGAGAATCATGCGTCGGAACGCCGTGCAGCGCCAGAATCCGTGGGCTAACACCCACAAAAATGAGCCGAAATTGCAAGTTTCCACTTCCTTGGACCATAAAATCCAACCAGGCCTCATCCAACCCCGCCGGGCAACATGGACCTCTTGCCGGGCCTCTTGCGGACCCTCTCGTATGATTTTTCGAGAATCTTACGCCAGAACCCCATGCAGCGCCAGAATCCGTGGCTAACACCCACAGAAATGAGCCGAAATCGCCTGTTTCCACTTCCTTGGCCTATAAAATCCAACCAGGACTAATCCAACCCCGCCGGGCAACATGGACCTCTTTCCGGGCCTCTTGCGGACCCCCTCGTATGTGTTTTTGAGAATATTGCGCCGGAATCCCATGCAGCGCCAGAATCCGTGGGCTAACACCCACAGAAATGAGCCGAAATCGCTTGTTTCCACTTCCTTGGCCTATAAAATCCAACCAGGTCTCATCCAACCCCGCCGGGCAACATGGACCTCTTGACGGGCCTCTTGCGGACTCCCTCGAATGATTTTTCGAGAATCTTGTGCCGGAACCCCATGCAGCGACAGAAACCATGGGCTAACACCCACAGAAATGAGCCGAAATCGCCTATTCCACTTCCTTGGCCCATAAAATCCAACCAGGCCTCATCCAACCCCGCCGGGCAGCATGGACCTCTTGCCGGGCCTCTTGCAGACCCCCTTGTATGATTTTTCGAGAATCTTGCGTCGGAACCCCATGCAGCGACAGAATCCGTGGGCTAACATCCACAGAAATGAGCCGAAATCGCCTGTTTCCACTTCCTTGGCCCAAAAAATCCAACCAGGCCTCATCCAACCCCGCCGAGCAACATGGACCACTTTTCGGACCTCTTGCCGGGCCTCCTGCGGACCCCCTCGTATGATTTTTTGAGAATCTTGCGCCGGAACCCCATGCAGCGCCAGAATCCGTGGGCTAACACCCACAAAAATGAGCCAAAATCGCCTGTTTCCACTTCCTTGGCCCATAAAATCCAACAAGGCCTCATCCAACCCCGCCGGGCAACATGGACCTCTTGCCAGGCCTCTTGCATACCCCCTCGTATGATTTTTCGAGAATCTTGTGCCGGAACCCCATGCAGCGCCAGAATCCGTGGGCTAACACCCACAGAAATGAGCCGAAATCGCCTGTTTCCACTTCCTTGGCCTATAAAATCTAACCAGGCCTCATCCAACCCCGCCGGCCAGCATGGACTTCTTGCCGGGCCTCTTGCGGACCCCCTCGTTTGATATTTCGAGAATCTTGCGCCGGAAACCCATGCAGCGATAGAATCCGTGGGCTAACACCCACAGAAATGAGCCGAAATCGCCTGTTTCCACTTCCTTGGCCCATAAAATCCAACCAGGCCTCATCCAACCCCGCCGGGCAACATGGACCTCTTTCCGGGCTTCTTGTGGACCCCCTCGTATGATATTTTGAGAATCGTGCGCCGGAACCCCATGCAGCGCCAGCCCACCCACAGAAATGAGCCGAAATCGCCTGTTTCCACTTCCTTGGCCCATAAAGTCCAACCTGGCCTCATCCAACCCCGCCGGGCAACATAGACCTCTTGCCGGGCCTCTTGCGGACCCCCTCGTATGATTTTTCGAGAATCTTGCGCCGGAACCCCATGCAGCGCCAGAATCCGTGGGCTAACACCCACAGAAATGAGCCGAAATCGCCTGTTTCCACTTCCTTGGCCCATAAAATCGAACCAGGCCTCATCCAACCCCGCCGGGAAACATGGACCTCTTGCCGGGCCTCTTGCGGACCCCCTTGTATGGTTTTTCGAGAATCTTGCACCGAAACCCCCTGCAGCGCCAGAATCCGTGGGCTAACACCCACAGAAATGAGCCGAAATCGCCTGTTTCCACTTCCTTGGCCCATAAAATCCTACCAGGCCTCATCCAACCCCGCCGGGCATCATGGACCTCTTGCCGGGCCTCTTGCGGACCCCCTCGTATGATTTTTTGAGAATCTTGCACCGAAACCCCATTTAGTGACAGAATCTGTGGGCTAACACCCACAGAAATGAGCCGAAATCGCCTGTTTCCACTTCCTTGGCCCATAAAATCCAACCAGGCCTCATCCAACCCTGCCGGGCAGCATGGACCTCTTGCCGGGCCTCTTGCGGACTCCCTCGTATGATTTTTCGAGAATCTTGCACCAGAACCCCATGCAGCGACAGAATCCGTGGGCTGACACCCACAGAAATGAGCCGAAATCGCCTGTTTCCACTTCCTTGGCCCATAAAATCCAACCAGGCCTCATCCAACCCCGCCGGGCAACATGGACCTCTTTCCGGGCCTTTTGTGGACCCCCTCATATGATTTTTTGAGAATCTTGCGCCGGAACCCCATGCAGCGACAGAATCTGTGGGCTAACACCCACAGAAATGAGCCGAAATCGCCTATTTCCACTTCCTTGGCCCATAAAATCCAACCAGGCCTCATCCAACCCCTCCGGGCAACATGGACCTCTTGTCGGGCCTCTTGCGGACCCCCTCGTATGATTTTTTGAGAATCTTGTGCCGGAACCCCATGCAGCGCCAGAATTCGTGGGCTAACACCCACAGAAATGAGACGAAATCGCCTGTTTCCACTTCCTTGGCCCATAAAATTCAACCAGGCCTCATCCAACCCCGTCGGGCAGCATGGACCTCTTGCCGGGCCTCTTGCGGACTCCCTCGTATAAGTTTTCGAGAATCGTGCGCCGGAACCCCATGCAGCGACAGAATCCGTGGGCTAACACCCACAGAAATGAGTTGAAATCGCCTGTTTCCACTTCCTTGGCCCATAAATTCCACCCAGGCCTCATCCAACCTCGCCGGGCAACATGGACCTCTTGTCGGGCCTCTTGCGGACCCCCTCGTATGAGTTTTCGAGAATCTTGCGCCGGAACCTTATGCGGCGCCAGAATCCGTGGGCTAACACCCACAGAAATGAGCCGAAATCGCCTGTTTCCACTTCCTTGGCCCATAAAATCCAACCGGGCCTCATCCAACCCCGCCGAGCATCATAGACCTCTATCTGGGCCTCTTGCGGACCCCCTTGTATGATTTTTTGAGAATCTTGCACCAGAACCCCAAGCAGCGCCAGAATCCGTGGGCTAACACCCACAAAAATGAGCCGAAATTGCCTGTTTCCGCTTCCTTGGCCCATAAAATCCAACCAGGCCTCATCCATCCCCGCCGGGCAACATGGACCTCTTTTCGGGCCTCTTGCGGATCCCCTCGTATGATTTTTCGAGAATCTTGCGCCGGAACCCCATGCAGCGCCAGAATCCGTGGGCTAACACCCACAGAAATGAGCCGAAATCGCATGTTTCCACTTCCTTGGCCCATAAATTCCAACCAGGCCTCATCCAACCCCGCCGGGCAACATGGACCTCTTGCCGGGCCTCTTGCGGACCCCCTCGTATGATTTTTAGAGAATCTTGCACCGGAACCCCATGCAGCACCAGAATCCGTGGGCTAACACCCACAAAAATGAGCCGAAATCGCCTGTTTCCACTTCCTTGGCCCATAAAATCCAACCAGGCCTCATCTAACCCCGCCGGGCAACATGGACCATTTGACGGGCCTCTTGCAGACCCCCTCGTATGATTTTTAGAGAATCTTGCGCTGGAACCCCATGCAGCGCCAGAATCCGTGGGCTAACACCCACATAAATGAGCCTAAATCGCCTGTTTCCACTTCCTTGGCCTTTAAAATCCAACCAGGCCTCATCCAACCCCGCCGGGCAGCATGGACCTCTTGCCGGGCCTCGTGCGGACCCCCTCGTATGATTTTTCGAGAATCTTGCGCCGGAACCCCATGCAGCGCCAGAATCCATGGGCTAACACCCACAGAAATTAGCCGAAATCGCATGTTTCCACTTCCTTGGCCCATAAAATCCCACCAGGCCTCATCCAACCCCGCCAGGCAACATGGACCTTTTGCGGGGCCTTTTGCGGACCCCCTCGTATGATTTTTCGAGAATCATGCGTCGGAACGCCGTGCAGCGCCAGAATCCGTGGGCTAACACCCACAAAAATGAGCCGAAATTGCAAGTTTCCACTTCCTTGGACCATAAAATCCAACCAGGCCTCATCCAACCCCGCCGGGCAACATGGACCTCTTGCCGGGCCTCTTGCGGACCCTCTCGTATGAGTTTTCGAGAATCTTACGCCAGAACCCCATGCAGCGCCAGAATCCGTGGCTAACACCCACAGAACGAGCCGAAATCGCCTGTTTCCACTTCCTTGGCCTATAAAATCCAACCAGGACTAATCCAACCCCGCCGGGCAACATGGACCTCTTTCCGGGCCTCTTGCGGACCCCCTCGTATGTGTTTTTGAGAATATTGCGCCGGAATCCCATGCAGCGCCAGAATCCGTGGGCTAACACCCACAGAAATGAGCCGAAATCGCTTGTTTCCACTTCCTTGGCCTATAAAATCCAACCAGGTCTCATCCAACCCCGCCGGGCAACATGGACCTCTTGACGGGCCTCTTGCGGACTCCCTCGAATGATTTTTCGAGAATCTTGTGCCGGAACCCCATGCAGCGACAGAAACCATGGGCTAACACCCACAGAAATGAGCCGAAATCGCCTATTCCACTTCCTTGGCCCATAAAATCCAACCAGGCCTCATCCAACCCCGCCGGGCAGCATGGACCTCTTGCCGGGCCTCTTGCAGACCCCCTCGTATGATTTTTCGAGAATCTTGCGTCGGAACCCCATGCAGCGACAGAATCCGTGGGCTAACATCCACAGAAATGAGCCGAAATCGCCTGTTTCCACTTCCTTGGCCCAAAAAATCCAACCAGGCCTCATCCAACCCCGCCGAGCAACATGGACCACTTTTCGGACCTCTTGCCGGGCCTCCTGCGGACCCCCTCGTATGATTTTTTGAGAATCTTGCGCCGGAACCCCATGCAGCGCCAGAATCCGTGGGCTAACACCCACAAAAATGAGCCAAAATCGCCTGTTTCCACTTCCTTGGCCCATAAAATCCAACAAGGCCTCATCCAACCCCGCCGGGCAACATGGACCTCTTGCCAGGCCTCTTGCATACCCCCTCGTATGATTTTTCGAGAATCTTGTGCCGGAACCCCATGCAGCGCCAGAATCCGTGGGCTAACACCCACAGAAATGAGCCGAAATCGCCTGTTTCCACTTCCTTGGCCTATAAAATCTAACCAGGCCTCATCCAACCCCGCCGGCCAGCATGGACTTCTTGCCGGGCCTCTTGCGGACCCCCTCGTTTGATATTTCGAGAATCTTGCGCCGGAAACCCATGCAGCGATAGAATCCGTGGGCTAACACCCACAGAAATGAGCCGAAATCGCCTGTTTCCACTTCCTTGGCCCATAAAATCCAACCAGGCCTCATCCAACCCCGCCGGGCAACATGGACCTCTTTCCAGGCTTCTTGTGGACCCCCTCGTATGATATTTTGAGAATCGTGCGCCGGAACCCCATGCAGCGCCAGCCCACCCACAGAAATGAGCCGAAATCGCCTGTTTCCACTTCCTTGGCCCATAAAGTCCAACCTGGCCTCATCCAACCCCGCCGGGCAACATAGACCTCTTGCCGGGCCTCTTGCGGACCCCCTCGTATGATTTTTCGAGAATCTTGCGCCGGAACCCCATGCAGCGCCAGAATCCGTGGGCTAACACCCACAGAAATGAGCCGAAATCGCCTGTTTCCACTTCCTTGGCCCATAAAATCGAACCAGGCCTCATCCAACCCCGCCGGGAAACATGGACCTCTTGCCGGGCCTCTTGCGGACCCCCTCGTATGATTTTTTGAGAATCTTACGCCGGAACCCCATGCAGCGCCAGAATCCGTGGGCTAACACCCACAGAAATGAGCCGAAATCGCCTGTTTCCACTTCCTTGGCCTATGAAATCCAACCAGGTCTCATCCAACCCCGCCGGGCAACATGGACCTCTTTCCGGGCCTCTTGCAGACCCCCTCGTATGATTTTTTGAGAATCTTGCTCTGGAATCCCATGCATCGCCAGAATCCGTGGGCTAACTCCCACAGAAATGAGCCGAAATCGCCTGTTTCCACTTCCTTGGCCCATAAAATCCAACCACGCCTCATCCAACCCCGCCGGGCATTATGGACCTCTTTCTGGGCCTCTTGCGGACCCCCTCGTATGATTTTTCGAGAATCTTGTGCCGGAACCCCATGCAGCGACAGAAACCGTGGGCTAACACCCACAGAAATGAGCCAAAATCGCCTATTTCCACTTCCTTGGCCCATTAAATCCAACCAGGCCTCATCTAACCCCACGGGGCAGCATGGACTTCTTGCCGGGCCTCTTGCGGACCCCCTCGTATGATTTTTCGAGAATCTTGTGCCGGAACCCCATGCAGCGATAGAATCTGTGGGCTAATACCCACAGAAATGAGCCAAAATCGCCTATTTCCACTTCCTTGGCCCATAAAATCCAACCAGGCCTCATCCAACCCCGCCGGGCAACATGGACCTCTTGTCGGGCCTCTTGCGGACCCCCTCGTATGATATTTTGAGAATCGTGCGCCGGAACCCCATGCAGCGACAGAAACCGTGGGCTAACACCCACAGAAATGAGCCAAAATCGCCTATTTCCACTTCCTTGGCCCATAAAATCCAACCAGGCCTCATCCAACCCCGCCGGGCAACATGGACCTCTTGCCGGGCCTCTTGCGGACCCCCTCGTATGAGTTTTCGAGAATCTTGCGCCGGAACCCCATGCAGCGCCAGAATCCGTGGGCTAACACCCACAGAAATGAGCCGAAATCGCCTGTTTCCACTTCCTTGTCCTATAAAATCCCACCAAGCCTCATCCAACCCCACCGGGCAACATGGACCTCTTGCCGGGCCTCTTGCGGACCCCCTCGTATGATTTTTCGATAATCTTGCGCGTGAACGCCATGCAGCGCCAGAATCCGTGGGCTAACACCCACAAAAATGAGCCGAAATCGCCAGTTTCCACTTCCTTGGCCCATAAAATCCAACCAGGCCTCATCCAACCCCGCCGAGCAACATGGACCTCTTGCCGGGCCTCTTGCGGACCCCCTCGTATGATTTTTCGAGAATCTTACGCTGGAACCCCATGCAGCGCCAGAATCCGTGGGCTAACACCCACAGAAATAAGCCGAAATCGCCTGTTTCCACTTCCTTGGCCTATGAAATCCAACCAGGTCTCATCCAACCCCGCCGGGCAACATGGACCTCTTTCCGGGCCTCTTGCGGACCCCCTCGTATGATTTTTTGAGAATCTTGCTCCGGAATCCAATGCATCGCCAGAATCCGTGGGCTAACACCCACAGAAATGAGCTGAAATCGCCTGTTTCCATTTCCATGGCCCATAAAATCCAACCACGCCTCATCCAACCCCGCCGGGCATCATCGACCTCTTGTTGGGCCTCTTGCGGACCCCCTCGTATGATTTTTCGAGAATCTTGTGCCGGAACCCCATGCAGCGACAGAAACCGTGGGCTAACACCGACACAAATGAGCCAAAATCGCCTATTTCCACTTCCTTGGCCCATAAAATCCAACCAGGCCTCATCCAACCCCGCTGGGCAGCATGGACTTCTTGCCGGGCCTTTTGCGGACCCCCTCGTATGATATTTCGAGAATCTTCCGCCGGAAACCCATGCAGCGATAGTATCCGTGGGCTAATACCCACAGAAATGAGCCGAAATCGCCTGTTTCCACTTCCTTGGCCCATAAAATCCAACCAGGCCTCATCCAACCCTGCCGGGCAACATGGACCTCTTGTCGGGCCTCTTGCGGACCTCCTCGTATGATATTTTGAGAATCGTGCGCCGGAACCCCATGCAGCGACAGAAACCGTGGGCTAACACCCACAGAAATGAGCCAAAATCGCCTATTTGCACTTCCTTGGTCCATAAAATCCAACCAGGCCTCATCCAACCCCACCGGGCAGCATGGACCTCATGTCGGGCCTCTTGCAGACCCCCTCGTATGATTTTTCAGAATCTTGCGCCGGAACCCCATGCAGCGACAGAATCCGTAGGCTAATACCCACAGAAATGAGCTGAAATCGCCTGTTTCAACTTTCTTGGCCCATAAAATCCAACCAGGCCTCATCCAACCCCGCCGAGCAACATGGACCACTTTCTGGACCTCTTGCCGGGCCTCCTGCGGACCCCTCATATGATATTTCGAGAATCTTGCGCCGAAACCCCCTGCAGCGCCAGAATCCGTGGGCTAACACCCACAGAAATGAGCCGAAATCGCCTATTTCCACTTCCTTGGCCCATAAAATCCTACCAGGCCTCATCCAACCCCGCCGGGCATCATGGACCTCTTGCCGGGCCTCTTGCGGACCCCCTCGTATGATTTTTTGAGAATCTTGCACCGAAACCCCATTTAGTGACAGAATCTGTGGGCTAACACCCACAGAAATGAGCCGAAATCGCCTGTTTCCACTTCCTTGGCCCATAAAATCCAACCAGGCCTCATCCAACCCTGCCGGGCAGCATGGACCTCTTGCCGGGCCTCTTGCGGACTCCCTCGTATGATTTTTCGAGAATCTTGCACCAGAACCCCATGCAGCGACAGAATCCGTGGGCTGACACCCACAGAAATGAGCCGAAATCGCCTGTTTCCACTTCCTTGGCCCATAAAATCCAACCAGGCCTCATCCAACCCCGCCGGGCAACATGGACCTCTTTCCGGGCCTTTTGTGGACCCCCTCATATGATTTTTTGAGAATCTTGCGCCGGAACCCCATGCAGCGACAGAATCTGTGGGCTAACACCCACAGAAATGAGCCGAAATCGCCTATTTCCACTTCCTTGGCCCATAAAATCCAACCAGGCCTCATCCAACCCCTCCGGGCAACATGGACCTCTTGTCGGGCCTCTTGCGGACCCCCTCGTATGATTTTTTGAGAATCTTGTGCCGGAACCCCATGCAGCGCCAGAATTCGTGGGCTAACACCCACAGAAATGAGACGAAATCGCCTGTTTCCACTTCCTTGGCCCATAAAATTCAACCAGGCCTCATCCAACCCCGTCGGGCAGCATGGACCTCTTGCCGGGCCTCTTGCGGACTCCCTCGTATAAGTTTTCGAGAATCGTGCGCCGGAACCCCATGCAGCGACAGAATCCGTGGGCTAACACCCACAGAAATGAGTTGAAATCGCCTGTTTCCACTTCCTTGGCCCATAAATTCCACCCAGGCCTCATCCAACCTCGCCGGGCAACATGGACCTCTTGTCGGGCCTCTTGCGGACCCCCTCGTATGAGTTTTCGAGAATCTTGCGCCGGAACCTTATGCGGCGCCAGAATCCGTGGGCTAACACCCACAGAAATGAGCCGAAATCGCCTGTTTCCACTTCCTTGGCCCATAAAATCCAACCGGGCCTCATCCAACCCCGCCGAGCATCATAGACCTCTATCTGGGCCTCTTGCGGACCCCCTTGTATGATTTTTTGAGAATCTTGCACCAGAAAAGCGCCAGAATCCGTGGGCTAACACCCACAAAAATGAGCCGAAATTGCCTGTTTCCGCTTCCTTGGCCCATAAAATCCAACCAGGCCTCATCCATCCCCGCCGGGCAACATGGACCTCTTTTCGGGCCTCTTGCGGATCCCCTCGTATGAGTTTTCGAGAATCTTGCGTCGGAACCCAATGCAGCGCCAGAATTCGTGGGCTAACACCCACAAAAATGAGCCGAAATCGCCTATTTCCACTTCCTTGGCCCATAAAATCCAACCAGGCCTCATCCAACCCCGCCGGGCAACATGGACCTCTTGCCGGGCCTCTTGCAGACTCCCTCTTATGATTTTTTGAGAATCTTGCGCCGGAACCCCATGCAGCGCCAGAATCCGTGGGTTAACACCCACAGAAATGAGCCGAAATCGCCTGTTTCCACTTCCTTGGCCCATAAAATCCAACTAGGCCTCATCCAACCCCGCAGGGAAACATGGACATCTTGCCGGGCCTCTTGCGGACCCCCTCATATGAGGTTTCGAGAATCTTGCGCCGGAACCCCATGCAGTGCCAGAATCCGTGGGCTAACACCCACAGAAATTAGCCGAAATCGCCTGTTTCCACTTCCTTGGCCCATTAAATCCAACCAGGCCTCATCCAACCCCACCGGGCAACATGGACCTCTTGCCGGGCCTCTTTCGGACCCCCTCGTATGATCTTTCGAGAATCTTGCGCCGGAACCCTATGCAGCGCCAGAATCCGTGGGCTAACACCCACAGAAATGAGCCAAAATCGCCTGTTTCCACTTCCTTTGCCCATAAAATCCAACCAGGCCTCATCCAACCCCGCCGGGCAGCATGGACCTCTTTTCGGGCCTCTTGTGGACCCGCTCATATGAGTTTTCGAGAATCTTGCGCCGGAACCCCATGCAGCGCCAGAATCCGTGGGCTAACACCCACAGAAATGAGCCGAAATCGCCTGTTTCCACTTCCTTGGCCCATAAAATCCAACAAGGCCTCATCCAACCCTGCCGGGCAAATGGACCTCTTGCCGGGCCTCTTGCGGACCCCCTCATATGTGTTTTCGAGAATCTTGCGCTGGAACCCCATGCAGCGCCAGAAACCATGGGCTAACACCCACAAAAATGAGCCGAAATCGCCTGTTTCCACTTCTTTGGCCCATAAAATCCAACCAGGCCTCATCCAACCCCGCCGAGCAACATGGACCTCTTTTCGGGCCTCTTGCGGACCCGCTCATATGAGTTTTTGAGAATCTTGCGCCGAAACCCCATGCAGCGCCAGAATCCGTGGGCTAACACCCACAGAAATGAGCGGAAATCGCCTATTTCCACTTCCTTGGCCCATAAAATCCAACCAGGCCTCATCCAACGCCGCCGGGCAACATGGACCTCTTGCCGGGCCTCTTGCGGACCCCCTCGTATGATTTTTCGAGAATCTTGCGCCGGAACCCCATGTAGCGACTGAATCCGTGGGCTAACACCCATAGAAATGAGCCGAAATCGCCTGTTTCCACTTCCTTGGCCCATAAAATCCAACCAGGCCTCATCCAACCCCGTCGGGCAACATGGACCTCTTGCCGGGCCTCTTGCGGACCCCCTCGTATGATTTTTTGAGAATCTTGCGCCGGAACCCCATGCAGCGCCAGATTCCGTGGGCTAACACCCACAGAAATGAGCCGAAATCGCCTGTTTCCACTTCCTTGGCCCATAAAATCCAACCAGGCCTCATCCAACGCCGCCGAGCATCATGGACCTCTTACCGGGCCTCCTGCGGACCCCCTCGAATGATTTTTTGAGAATCTTGTGCCGGAACCCCATGCAGCGCCAGAATCCGTGGGCTAACACCCACAGAAATGAGCCGAAATCGCCTGTTTCCACTTCCTTGGCCCATAAAATCCAACCAGGCCTCATACAACCCCGCCGGGCAACATGGACCTTTTGTCGGGCCTCTTGCAGACCCCCTCGTATGATTTTTCAAGAATCTTGCGCCGGAACCCCATGCAGCGCCAGAATTCGTGGGCTAACACCCACAAAAAATGAGCAGAAATCGCCTGTTTCCACTTCCTTGGCCCATAAAATCCAACCAGGTGTCATCCAACCCCGCCGGGCAACATAGACCTCTTTCCGGGCCTTTTGCGGACCCCCTCGTATGATTTTTCGAGAATCTTGCGTCGGAACCCCATGCAGCGCCAGAATCCGTGGGCTAACACCCACAGAAATGAGCCGAAATCGCCTGTTTCCACTTCCTTGGCCCATAAAATCCAACCAGGCCTCATCCAACCCCGCCGGGCAACATGGACCTCTTGCCGGGCCTCTTGCGGACCCCGTCGTATGATTTTTCGAGAATCTTGCGTCGGAATCCCATGCAGCGCCAGAATCCGTGGGCTAACACCCACAGAAATGAGCCGAAATCGCCTGTTTCCACTTCCTTGGCCCATAAAATCCAACCAGGCCTTATCCAACCCCGCCGGGCAACATGGACCTCTTGCCGGGCCTCTTGCAGACCCCCTCGTATGATTTTTCGAGAATCTTGCACGCCAGAACCCCATGCAGCGCCAGAAACCGTGGGCTAACACCCACAGAAATGAGCAGAAATCGCCTGTTTCCACTTCCTTGGCCCATAAAATCCAAACAGGCCTCATCCAACCCCGCCGGGCAACATGGACCTCTTTCCGGGCCTCTTGCGGACCCCCTCGTATGATTTTTCGAGAATCTTGCGCCGGAAACCCATGCAGCGCCAGAAACCGTGGGCTAACACCCACAGAAATGAGCAGAAATCGCCTGTTTCCACTTCCTTGGCCCATAAAATCCAACCAGGCCTCATACAACCCCGCCGGGCAACATGGACCTCTTGTCGGGCCTCTTGCAGACCCCCTCGTATGATTTTTCAAGAATCTTGCACCGGAACCCCATGCAGCGCCAGAATCCGTGGGCTAACACCCACAAAAAATGAGCAGAAATCGCCTGTTTCCACTTCCTTGGCCCATAAAATCCAACCAGGTGTCATCCAACCCCGCCGGGCAACATAGACCTCTTTCTGGGCCTTTTGCGGACCCCCTCGTATGATTTTTCGAGAATCTTGCGTCGGAACCTCATGCAGCGCCAGAATCCGTGGGCTAACACCCACAGAAATGAGCCGAAATCGCCTGTTTCCACTTCCTTGGCCCATAAAATCCAACCAGGCCTCATCCAACCCCGCCGGGCAACATGGACCTCTTGCCGGGCCTCTTGCGGACCCCCTCGTATGATTTTTCGAGAATCTTGCGTCGGAATCCCATGCAGCGCCAGAATCCGTGGGCTAACACCCACAGAAATGAGCCGAAATCGCCTGTTTCCACTTCCTTGGCCCATAAAATCCAACTAGGCCTCATCCAACCCCACCGGGCAACATGGACCTCTTGCCGGGCCTCTTGCGGACCCCCTCGTATGATTTTTCGAGAATCTTGCGCGCCAGAACCCCATGCAGCGCCAGAAACCGTGGGCTAACACCCACAGAAATGGGCAGAAATCGCCTGTTTCCACTTCCTTGGCCCATAAAATCTTAATAGGCCTCATCCAACCCCGCCGGGCAACATGGACCTCTTTCCGGGCCTTTTGCGGATTCCCTCGTATGATTTTTCGAGAATCTTGCGCCGGAACCCCATGCAGCGCCAGAATCCGTGGGCTAACACCCACAGAAATGAGTCGAAATCGCCTGTTTCCACTTCCTTGGCCCATACAAACCAACCAGGCCTCATCCAACCCCGCAGGGCATCATGGACCTCTTGCCGGGCTTCTTGCGGACACCCTCGTATGATTTTTCGAGAATCATGCGCCGGAACCCCATGCAGCGCCAGAATCCGTGGGCTAACACCCACAGAAATGAGCCGAAATCTCCTGTTTCCACTTCCTTGGCCCATAAAATCCAACCAGGCCTCATCCAACCCCGCTGGGCAGCATGGACCTCTTGCCGGGCCTCTTGCGGACCCCCTCGTATGATTTTTAGAGAATCTTGTGTCGGAACCCCGTGCAGCGCTAGAATCCGTGGGCTAACACCCACAGAAATGAGCCGAAATCGCCTGTTTCCACTTCCTTGGCCCATAAAATCCAATCAGGCCTCATACAACCCCGCCGGGCAACATGGACCTCTTACCGGGCCTCTAGCAGACCCCCTCGTATGATTTTTCGAGAATCTTGCGCAAGAACCCCATGCAGCGCCAGAATCCGTGGGCTAACACCCACAAAAATGAGCCGAAATCGCCTGTTTCCACTTCCTTGGGCCATAAAATCCAACCAGGCCTCATCCAACCCCGTCGGGCAACATGGACCTCTTGCCGGGCCTCTTGCGGACCCCCTCGTATGATTTCTCGAAAATCTTGCGCCGGAACCCCATGCAATGCCAGAATCCGTGGGCTAACACCCAAAGAAATGAGCCGAAATCGCCTGTTTCCACTTTCTTGGCCCATAAAATCCAACCAGGTCTCATCCAACCCCGCCGGGCAACATGGACCTCTTTCCGGGCCTCTTGCGGACCCCCTCATATGATTTTTCAAGAATCTTGCGCCGGAACCCCATGCAGCGCCAGAATCCGTGGGCTAACACCCACAGAAATGAGCTGAAATCGCCTATTTCCACTTCCTTGGCCTATAAAATCCAACCCCGCCGGGCAGCATGGACCTCTTTCCGGGCCTCTTGCGGACCCCCTCGTATGATTTTTCAAGAATCTTGCGCCAGAACCCCATGCAGCGCCAGAATCCGTGGGCTAACACCCACAGAAATGAGCCGAAATCGCCTGTTTCCACTTCCTTGGCCCATAAAATCCAACCAGGCCTCATCCAACCCCGCCGGGCAACATGGACCTCTTGCCGGGCCTCTTGCGGACCCCCTCGAATGATTTTACTAGAATCTTGCGCCGGAACATCATGCAGCGCCAGAATCCGTGGGCTAACACCCAAAGAAATGAGCCGAAATCGCTTGTTTCCACTTCCATGGCCCATAAAATCCAACCAGGCCACATCCAACCCCGCCGGGCAGCATGGACCTCTTGCCGGGCCTCTTGCGGACCCCCTCGTATGATTTTTCGAGAATCTTGCGCCGGAACCCCATGCAGCGCCAGAATCCGTGGGCTAACACCCACAGAAATGAGCCGAAATCGCCTGTTTCCACTTCCTTGGCCCATAAAATCCAACCAGGCCTCATCCAACCCGCAGGTCAACATCGACCTCTTGCCGGGCCTCTTGCGGATCCCCTCGTATGATTTTTTGAGAATCTTGCGCCGGAACCTCATGCAGCGCCAGAATCCGTGGGCTAACACCCACAGAAATGAGCCGAAATCGCCTGTTTCCACTTCCTTGGCCCATAAAATCAAACCAGGCCTCATCCAACCCCGCCGGGCAGCATGGACCTTTTGCCGGGCCTCTTGCTGACCCCCTCGTATGATTTTTCGAGAATCTTGCGCCGGAACCCCATGCAGCGACAGAATCCGTGGGCTAACACCCACAGAAATGAGCCGAAATCGCCTGTTTCCACTTCCTTGGCCCATAAAATCCAACCAGGCCTCATCCAACCCCGCCAGGCAACATGGACCTCTTGCCGGGCCTCTTGCGGATCCCCTCGTATGAGTTTTCGAGAATCTTGCGCCGTAACCACATGCAGCGCCAGAATCCGTGGGCTAACACGCACAGAAATGAGCCTAAATCGCCTGTTTCCACTTCCTTGGCCCATAAAATCCAACCAGGCCTCATCCAACCCCGCCGGGCAACATGGACCTCTTTCCAGGCCTTTTGCGGACCCCCTCGTATGATATTTCGAGAATCTTGCGCCGGAACCCCATGCAGCGCCAGAATTCGTGGGCTAACACCCACAGAAATGAGCCGAAATCGCCTGTTTCCACTTCCTTGGCCCATATAATCCAACCAGGCCTCATCCAACCCCGCCGGGCAGCATGGACCTCTTGCCGGGCCTCTTACGGACCCCCTCGTATGATTTTTCGAGAATCTTGCACCGGAACCCCATGCAGCGCCAGAATCCGTGGGCTAACACCCACAGAAATGAGCCGAAATCGCCTGTTTCCACTTCCTTGGCCCATAAAATCCAACCAGGCCTCATCCAACCCCGCCGGGGAACATGGACCTCTTGCCAGGCCTCTTGCGGACCCCCTCGAATGATTTTACTAGAATCTTGCGCCCGGAACCCCATGCAGCGCCAGAATCCGTGGGCTAACACCCACAAAAATGAGCCGAAATCGCCTGTTTCCACTTCCTTGGTCCATAAAATCCAACCAGGCCTCATCCAACCCCGCCGGCGAACATGGACCTCTTGCCGGGCCTCTTGCGGACCCCCTCGTATGATATTTTTAGAATCTTGCGCCGGAACCCCATGCAGCTCCAGAATCCGTGGGCTAACACCCACAGAAATGAGCCGAAATCGCCTGTTTCCACTTCCTTGGCCCATAAAATCCAACCAGGCCTCATCCAACCCCGCCAGGCAACATGGACCTCTTGCCGGGCCTCTTGCGGACCCCCTCGTATGATTTTTCAAGAATCTTGCGCCGGAACCCCATGCAGCGCCAAAATCTGTGGGCTAACACCCACAGAAATGAGCCGAAATCGCCTGTTTCCACTTCCTTGGCCCATAAAATCCATCCAGGCCACATCCAACCCCGCCGGGAAGCATGGACCTCTTGCCGGGCCTCTTGCGGACCCCCTCGTATGATTTTTCGATAATCTTGCGCCGGAACCCCATGCAGCGACAGAATCCGTGGGCTAACACCTATAGAAATGAGCCGAAATCGCCTGTTTCCACTTCCTTCGCCCATAAAATCCAACCAGGCCTCATCCAACCCCGCCGGGCAGCATGGACCTCTTGCCGGGCCTCTTGCGGACCCCCTCGTATGATTTTTCGAGAAACTTGCGCCGGAACCCCATGCAGCGACAGAATCCGTGGGCTAACACCCACAGAAATGAGCCGAAATCGCCTGTTTCCACTACCTTGGCCCATAAAATCCAACCAGGCCTCATCCAACCCCGCCGGGCAACATGGACCTCTTGCCGGGCCTCTTGCGGACCCCCTCGTATGATTTTTCGAGAATCTTGCGCCGGAACCCCATGCAGCGCCAGAATCCGTGGGCTAACACCCACAAAAATGAGCCGAAATCGCCTGTTTCCACTTCCTTGGCCCATAAAATCCAACCAGGCCTCATCCAACCCGCCGATCAACATCGACCTCTTGCCGGGCCTCTAGCGGATCCCCTCGTTTGATTTTTCGAGAATCTTGCGCCGGAACCTCATGCAGCGCCAGAATCCGTGGGCTAACACCCACAGAAATGAGCCGAAATCGCCTGTTTCCACTTCCTTGGCCCATAAAATCCAACCAGGCCACATCCAACCCCGCCGGGCAGCATGGACCTCTTGCCGGGCCTCTTGCGGACCCCCTCGTATGATTTTTCGAGAATCTGGCGCCGGAACCCCATGCAGCGACAGAATCCGTGGGCTAACACCCACAGAAATGAGCCAAAATCGCCTGTTTCCACTGCCTTGGCCCATAAAATCCAACCAGGCCTCATCCAACCCCGCCGGGCAACATGGACCTCTTGCCGGGCCTCTTGCGGACCCCATCGTATGATTTTTCGAGAATCTTGCACCGGAACCCTATGCAGCGCCAGGATCCGTGGTCGAACACGCACAGAAATGAGCCGAAATCGCCTGTTTCCACTTCCTTGGCCCATAAAATCCAACCAGGCCTCATCCAACCCCGCCGGGCAACATGGACCTCTTTACGGGCCTCTTGCAGACCCCCTCGTATGATATTTCGAGAATCTTGCGCCGGAACCCCATGCAGCGCCAGAATCCGTGGGCTAACACCCACAGAAATGAGCCGAAATCGACTGTTTATACTTCCTTGGCCCATAAAATCCAACCAGGCCTCATCCAACCCCGCCGGGCAACATGGACCTCTTGCCGGGCCTCTTGCGGACCCCCTCGTATGATTTTTCGAGAATCTTGCGCCGGAACCCCATGCAGCGCCAGAATCCGTGGGCTAACACCCACAAAAATGAGCCGAAATCGCCTGTTTCCACTTCCTTGGCCCATAAAATCCAACCAGGCCTCATCCAACCCGCCGATCAACATCGACCTCTTGCCGGGCCTCTAGCGGATCCCCTCGTATGATTTTTCGAGAATCTTGCGCCGGAACCTCATGCAGCGCCAGAATCCGTGGGCTAACACCCACAGAAATGAGCCGAAATCGCCTGTTTCCACTTCCTTGGCCCATAAAATCCAACCAGGCCACATCCAACCCCGCCGGGCAGCATGGACCTCTTGCCGGGCCTCTTGCGGACCCCCTCGTATGATTTTTCGAGAATCTGGCGCCGGAACCCCATGCAGCGACAGAATCCGTGGGCTAACACCCACAGAAATGAGCCAAAATCGCCTGTTTCCACTGCCTTGGCCCATAAAATCCAACCAGGCCTCATCCAACCCCGCCGGGCAACATGGACCTCTTGCCGGGCCTCTTGCGGACCCCATCGTATGATTTTTCGAGAATCTTGCACCGGAACCCTATGCAGCGCCAGGATCCGTGGTCGAACACGCACAGAAATGAGCCGAAATCGCCTGTTTCCACTTCCTTGGCCCATAAAATCCAACCAGGCCTCATCCAACCCCGCCGGGCAACATGGACCTCTTTACGGGCCTCTTGCGGACCCCCTCGTATGATATTTCGAGAATCTTGCGCCGGAACCCCATGCAGCGCCAGAATCCGTGGGCTAACACCCACAGAAATGAGCCGAAATCGACTGTTTCCACTTCCTTGGCCCATAAAATCCAACCAGGCCTCATCCAACCCCGCCGGGCAACATGGACCTCTTTACGGGCCTCTTGCAGACCCCCTCGTATGAGTTTTCGAGAATCTTGCGCCGGAACCTCATGCAGCGCCAGAATCCGTGGGCTAACACCCACAGAAATTAGCCGAAATCGCCTGTTTCCACTTCCTTGGCCCATAAAATCCAACCAGGCCTCATCCAACCCCGCCGGGCACATGGACCTCTTGCCGGGCCTCTTGCGGACCCCGTCGAATGATTTTACTAGAATCTTGCGCCGGAACCCCATGCAGCGCTAGAATCCGTGGGTAACACCCACAAAAATGAGCAGAAATCGCCTGTTTCCACTTCCTTGGCCCATAAAATCCAACCAGGCCTCATCAACCCCGCCGGGCAACATGGACCTCTTGCCAGGCCTCTCGCGGACCCCGTCGAATGATTTTACTAGAATCTTGCGCCGGAACCCCATGCAGCGCTAGAATCCGTGGGTAACACCCATAAAAATGAGCAGAAATCGCCTGTTTCCACTTCCTTGGCCCATAAAATCCAACCAGGCCTCA
The DNA here is from genome assembly GCA_029948455.1 of Solanum rostratum. Classification (NCBI taxonomy): domain Eukaryota; kingdom Viridiplantae; phylum Streptophyta; class Magnoliopsida; order Solanales; family Solanaceae; genus Solanum; species Solanum rostratum. The sequence goes on along the minus strand of JARACL010000162.1, from coordinate 290,336 downwards.
TCCAACCCCGCCGGGCACATGGACCTCTTGCCGGGCCTCTTGCGGACCCCCTCGTATGATATTTTTAGATTCATGCGCCGGAACCCCATGCAGCTCCAGAATCCGTGGGCTAACACCCACAGAAATGAGCCGAAATCGCCTGTTTCCACTTCCTTGGCCCATAAAATCCAACAAGGCCTCATCCAACCCCGCCGGGCAACATGGACCTCTTGACGAGCCTCTTGCGGACCCCCTTGTATGATTTTTCGAGAATCTTGCGCCGGAACCCCATGCAGCGCCAGAATCCGTGGGCTAACACCCACAGAAATGAGCCGAAATCGCCTGTTTCCACTTCCTTGGCCCATAAAATCCAACCAGGCCTCATCCAACCCCGCCGGGCAACATGGACCTCTTGCCGGGCCTCTTGCGGACCCCCTCGTATGATTTTTCGAGAATCTTGCGCCGGAACCCCATGCAGCGCCAGAATCCGTGGGCTAACACCCACAAAAATGAGCCGAAATCGCCTGTTTCCACTTCCTTGGCCCATAAAATCCAACCAGGCCTCATCCAACCCGCTGATCAACATCGACCTCTTGCCGGGCCTCTAGCGGATCCCCTCGTATGATTTTTCGAGAATCTTGCACCGGAACCTCATGCAGCGCCAGAATCCGTGGGCTAACACCCACAGAAATGAGCCGAAATCGCCTGTTTCCACTTCCTTGGCCCATAAAATCCAACCAGGCCACATCCAACCCCGCCGGGCAGCATGGACCTCTTGCCGGGCCTCTTGCGGACCCCCTCGTATGATTTTTCGAGAATCTGGCGCCGGAACCCCATGCAGCGACAGAATCCGTGGGCTAACACCCACAGAAATGAGCCGAAATCGCCTGTTTCCACTTCCTTGGCCCATAAAATCCAACCAGGCCTCATCCAACCCCGCCGGGCAACATGGACCTCTTGCCGGGCCTCTTGCGGACCCCATCGTATGATTTTTCGAGAATCTTGCACCGGAACCCTATGCAGCGCCAGGATCCGTGGTCGAACACGCACAGAAATGAGCCGAAATCGCTTGTTTCCACTTCCTTGGCCCATAAAATCCAACCAGGCCTCATCCAACCCCGCCGGGCAACATGGACCTCTTTCCGGGCCTCTTGCGGACCCCCTCGTATGATATTTCGAGAATCTTGCGCCGGAACCCCATGCAGCGCCAGAATCCGTGGGCTAACACCCACAGAAATGAGCCGAAATCGACTGTTTCCACTTCCTTGGCCCATAAAATCCAACCAGGCCTCATCCAACCCCGCCGGGCAACATGGACCTCTTGCCGGGCCTCTTGCGGACCCCGTCGTATGATTTTTCGAGAATCTTGCGTCGGAATCCCATGCAGCGCCAGAATCCGTGGGCTAACACCCACAGAAATGAGCCGAAATCGCCTGTTTCCACTTCCTTGGCCCATAAAATCCAACCAGGCCTTATCCAACCCCGCCGGGCAACATGGACCTCTTGCCGGGCCTCTTGCGGACCCCCTCGTATGATTTTTCGAGAATCTTGCACGCCAGAACCCCATGCAGCGCCAGAAACCGTGGGCTAACACCCACAGAAATGAGCAGAAATCGCCTGTTTCCACTTCCTTGGCCCATAAAATCCAAACAGGCCTCATCCAACCCCGCCGGGCAACATGGACCTCTTTCCGGGCCTCTTGCGGACCCCCTCGTATGATTTTTCGAGAATCTTGCGCCGGAAACCCATGCAGCGCCAGAAACCGTGGGCTAACACCCACAGAAATGAGCAGAAATCGCCTGTTTCCACTTCCTTGGCCCATAAAATCCAACCAGGCCTCATACAACCCCGCCGGGCAACATGGACCTCTTGTCGGGCCTCTTGCAGACCCCCTCGTATGATTTTTCAAGAATCTTGCACCGGAACCCCATGCAGCGCCAGAATCCGTGGGCTAACACCCACAAAAAATGAGCAGAAATCGCCTGTTTCCACTTCCTTGGCCCATAAAATCCAACCAGGTGTCATCCAACCCCGCCGGGCAACATAGACCTCTTTCCGGGCCTTTTGCGGACCCCCTCGTATGATTTTTCGAGAATCTTGCGTCGGAACCTCATGCAGCGCCAGAATCCGTGGGCTAACACCCACAGAAATGAGCCGAAATCGCCTGTTTCCACTTCCTTGGCCCATAAAATCCAACCAGGCCTCATCCAACCCCGCCGGGCAACATGGACCTCTTGCCGGGCCTCTTGCGGACCCCCTCGTATGATTTTTCGAGAATCTTGCGTCGGAATCCCATGCAGCGCCAGAATCCGTGGGCTAACACCCACAGAAATGAGCCGAAATCGCCTGTTTCCACTTCCTTGGCCCATAAAATCCAACTAGGCCTCATCCAACCCCACCGGGCAACATGGACCTCTTGCCGGGCCTCTTGCGGACCCCCTCGTATGATTTTTCGAGAATCTTGCGCGCCAGAACCCCATGCAGCGCCAGAAACCGTGGGCTAACACCCACAGAAATGAGCAGAAATCGCCTGTTTCCACTTCCTTGGCCCATAAAATCTTAATAGGCCTCATCCAACCCCGCCGGGCAACATGGACCTCTTTCCGGGCCTTTTGCGGATTCCCTCGTATGATTTTTCGAGAATCTTGCGCCGGAACCCCATGCAGCGCCAGAATCCGTGGGCTAACACCCACAGAAATGAGCCGAAATCGCCTGTTTCCACTTCCTTGGCCCATACAAACCAACCAGGCCTCATCCAACCCCGCAGGGCATCATGGACCTCTTGCCGGGCTTCTTGCGGACACCCTCGTATGATTTTTCGAGAATCATGCGCCGGAACCCCATGCAGCGCCAGAATCCGTGGGCTAACACCCACAGAAATGAGCCGAAATCTCCTGTTTCCACTTCCTTGGCCCATAAAATCCAACCAGGCCTCATCCAACCCCGCTGGGCAGCATGGACCTCTTGCCGGGCCTCTTGCGGACCCCCTCGTATGATTTTTAGAGAATCTTGTGTCGGAACCCCGTGCAGCGCTAGAATCCGTGGGCTAACACCCACAGAAATGAGCCGAAATCGCCTGTTTCCACTTCCTTGGCCCATAAAATCCAATCAGGCCTCATACAACCCCGCCGGGCAACATGGACCTCTTACCGGGCCTCTAGCAGACCCCCTCGTATGATTTTTCGAGAATCTTGCGCAAGAACCCCATGCAGCGCCAGAATCCGTGGGCTAACACCCACAAAAATGAGCCGAAATCGCCTGTTTCCACTTCCTTGGGCCATAAAATCCAACCAGGCCTCATCCAACCCCGTCGGGCAACATGGACCTCTTGCCGGGCCTCTTGCGGACCCCCTCGTATGATTTCTCGAAAATCTTGCGCCGGAACCCCATGCAATGCCAGAATCCGTGGGCTAACACCCAAAGAAATGAGCCGAAATCGCCTGTTTCCACTTTCTTGGCCCATAAAATCCAACCAGGTCTCATCCAACCCCGCCGGGCAACATGGACCTCTTTCCGGGCCTCTTGCGGACCCCCTCATATGATTTTTCAAGAATCTTGCGCCGGAACCCCATGCAGCGCCAGAATCCGTGGGCTAACACCCACAGAAATGAGCTGAAATCGCCTATTTCCACTTCCTTGGCCTATAAAATCCAACCCCGCCGGGCAGCATGGACCTCTTGCCGGGCCTCTTGCGGACCCCCTCGTATGATTTTTCAAGAATCTTGCGCCAGAACCCCATGCAGCGCCAGAATCCGTGGGCTAACACCCACAGAAATGAGCCGAAATCGCCTGTTTCCACTTCCTTGGCCCATAAAATCCAACCAGGCCTCATCCAACCCCGCCGGGCAACATGGACCTCTTGCCGGGCCTCTTGCGGACCCCCTCGAATGATTTTACTAGAATCTTGCGCCGGAACATCATGCAGCGCCAGAATCCGTGGGCTAACACCCAAAGAAATGAGCCGAAATCGCTTGTTTCCACTTCCATGGCCCATAAAATCCAACCAGGCCACATCCAACCCCGCCGGGCAGCATGGACCTCTTGCCGGGCCTCTTGCGGACCCCCTCGTATGATTTTTCGAGAATCTTGCGCCGGAACCCCATGCAGCGCCAGAATCCGTGGGCTAACACCCACAGAAATGAGCCGAAATCGCCTGTTTCCACTTCCTTGGCCCATAAAATCCAACCAGGCCTCATCCAACCCGCAGGTCAACATCGACCTCTTGCCGGGCCTCTTGCGGATCCCCTCGTATGATTTTTTGAGAATCTTGCGCCGGAACCTCATGCAGCGCCAGAATCCGTGGGCTAACACCCACAGAAATGAGCCGAAATCGCCTGTTTCCACTTCCTTGGCCCATAAAATCAAACCAGGCCTCATCCAACCCCGCCGGGCAGCATGGACCTTTTGCCGGGCCTCTTGCTGACCCCCTCGTATGATTTTTCGAGAATCTTGCGCCGGAACCCCATGCAGCGACAGAATCCGTGGGCTAACACCCACAGAAATGAGCCGAAATCGCCTGTTTCCACTTCCTTGGCCCATAAAATCCAACCAGGCCTCATCCAACCCCGCCAGGCAACATGGACCTCTTGCCGGGCCTCTTGCGGATCCCCTCGTATGAGTTTTCGAGAATCTTGCGCCGGAACCACATGCAGCGCCAGAATCCGTGGGCTAACACGCACAGAAATGAGCCTAAATCGCCTGTTTCCACTTCCTTGGCCCATAAAATCCAACCAGGCCTCATCCAACCCCGCCGGGCAACATGGACCTCTTTCCGGGCCTTTTGCGGACCCCCTCGTATGATATTTCGAGAATCTTGCGCCGGAACCCCATGCAGCGCCAGAATTCGTGGGCTAACACCCACAGAAATGAGCCGAAATCGCCTGTTTCCACTTCCTTGGCCCATATAATCCAACCAGGCCTCATCCAACCCCGCCGGGCAGCATGGACCTCTTGCCGGGCCTCTTACGGACCCCCTCGTATGATTTTTCGAGAATCTTGCACCGGAACCCCATGCAGCGCCAGAATCCGTGGGCTAACACCCACAGAAATGAGCCGAAATCGCCTGTTTCCACTTCCTTGGCCCATAAAATCCAACCAGGCCTCATCCAACCCCGCCGGGGAACATGGACCTCTTGCCAGGCCTCTTGCGGACCCCCTCGAATGATTTTACTAGAATCTTGCGCCCGGAACCCCATGCAGCGCCAGAATCCGTGGGCTAACACCCACAAAAATGAGCCGAAATCGCCTGTTTCCACTTCCTTGGTCCATAAAATCCAACCAGGCCTCATCCAACCCCGCCGGCGAACATGGACCTCTTGCCGGGCCTCTTGCGGACCCCCTCGTATGATATTTTTAGAATCTTGCGCCGGAACCCCATGCAGCTCCAGAATCCGTGGGCTAACACCCACAGAAATGAGCCGAAATCGCCTGTTTCCACTTCCTTGGCCCATAAAATCCAACCAGGCCTCATCCAACCCCGCCAGGCAACATGGACCTCTTGCCGGGCCTCTTGCGGACCCCCTCGTATGATTTTTCAAGAATCTTGCGCCGGAACCCCATGCAGCGCCAAAATCTGTGGGCTAACACCCACAGAAATGAGCCGAAATCGCCTGTTTCCACTTCCTTGGCCCATAAAATCCATCCAGGCCACATCCAACCCCGCCGGGAAGCATGGACCTCTTGCCGGGCCTCTTGCGGACCCCCTCGTATGATTTTTCGATAATCTTGCGCCGGAACCCCATGCAGCGACAGAATCCGTGGGCTAACACCTATAGAAATGAGCCGAAATCGCCTGTTTCCACTTCCTTCGCCCATAAAATCCAACCAGGCCTCATCCAACCCCGCCGGGCAGCATGGACCTCTTGCCGGGCCTCTTGCGGACCCCCTCGTATGATTTTTCGAGAATCTTGCGCCGGAACCCCATGCAGCGACAGAATCCGTGGGCTAACACCCACAGAAATGAGCCGAAATCGCCTGTTTCCACTACCTTGGCCCATAAAATCCAACCAGGCCTCATCCAACCCCGCCGGGCAACATGGACCTCTTGCCGGGCCTCTTGCGGACCCCCTCGTATGATTTTTCGAGAATCTTGCGCCGGAACCCCATGCAGCGCCAGAATCCGTGGGCTAACACCCACAAAAATGAGCCGAAATCGCCTGTTTCCACTTCCTTGGCCCATAAAATCCAACCAGGCCTCATCCAACCCGCCGATCAACATCGACCTCTTGCCGGGCCTCTAGCGGATCCCCTCGTATGATTTTTCGAGAATCTTGCGCCGGAACCTCATGCAGCGCCAGAATCCGTGGGCTAACACCCACAGAAATGAGCCGAAATCGCCTGTTTCCACTTCCTTGGCCCATAAAATCCAACCAGGCCACATCCAACCCCGCCGGGCAGCATGGACCTCTTGCCGGGCCTCTTGCGGACCCCCTCGTATGATTTTTCGAGAATCTGGCGCCGGAACCCCATGCAGCGACAGAATCCGTGGGCTAACACCCACAGAAATGAGCCAAAATCGCCTGTTTCCACTGCCTTGGCCCATAAAATCCAACCAGGCCTCATCCAACCCCGCCGGGCAACATGGACCTCTTGCCGGGCCTCTTGCGGACCCCATCGTATGATTTTTCGAGAATCTTGCACCGGAACCCTATGCAGCGCCAGGATCCGTGGTCGAACACGCACAGAAATGAGCCGAAATCGCCTGTTTCCACTTCCTTGGCCCATAAAATCCAACCAGGCCTCATCCAACCCCGCCGGGCAACATGGACCTCTTTACGGGCCTCTTGCAGACCCCCTCGTATGATATTTCGAGAATCTTGCGCCGGAACCCCATGCAGCGCCAGAATCCGTGGGCTAACACCCACAGAAATGAGCCGAAATCGACTGTTTATACTTCCTTGGCCCATAAAATCCAACCAGGCCTCATCCAACCCCGCCGGGCAACATGGACCTCTTGCCGGGCCTCTTGCGGACCCCCTCGTATGATTTTTCGAGAATCTTGCGCCGGAACCCCATGCAGCGCCAGAATCCGTGGGCTAACACCCACAAAAATGAGCCGAAATCGCCTGTTTCCACTTCCTTGGCCCATAAAATCCAACCAGGCCTCATCCAACCCGCCGATCAACATCGACCTCTTGCCGGGCCTCTAGCGGATCCCCTCGTATGATTTTTCGAGAATCTTGCGCCGGAACCTCATGCAGCGCCAGAATCCGTGGGCTAACACCCACAGAAATGAGCCGAAATCGCCTGTTTCCACTTCCTTGGCCCATAAAATCCAACCAGGCCACATCCAACCCCGCCGGGCAGCATGGACCTCTTGCCGGGCCTCTTGCGGACCCCCTCGTATGATTTTTCGAGAATCTGGCACCGGAACCCCATGCAGCGACAGAATCCGTGGGCTAACACCCACAGAAATGAGCCAAAATCGCCTGTTTCCACTGCCTTGGCCCATAAAATCCAACCAGGCCTCATCCAACCCCGCCGGGCAACATGGACCTCTTGCCGGGCCTCTTGCGGACCCCATCGTATGATTTTTCGAGAATCTTGCACCGGAACCCTATGCAGCGCCAGGATCCGTGGTCGAACACGCACAGAAATGAGCCGAAATCGCCTGTTTCCACTTCCTTGGCCCATAAAATCCAACCAGGCCTCATCCAACCCCGCCGGGCAACATGGACCTCTTTACGGGCCTCTTGCGGACCCCCTCGTATGATATTTCGAGAATCTTGCGCCGGAACCCCATGCAGCGCCAGAATCCGTGGGCTAACACCCACAGAAATGAGCCGAAATCGACTGTTTCCACTTCCTTGGCCCATAAAATCCAACCAGGCCTCATCCAACCCCGCCGGGCAGCATGGACCTCTTGCCGGGCCTCTTGCAGACCCCCTCGTATGATTTTTCGAGAATCTTGCGCCGGAACCTCATGCAGCGCCAGAATCCGTGGGCTAACACCCACAGAAATTAGCCGAAATCGCCTGTTTCCACTTCCTTGGCCCATAAAATCCAACCAGGCCTCATCCAACCCCGCCGGGCACATGGACCTCTTGCCGGGCCTCTTGCGGACCCCGTCGAATGATTTTACTAGAATCTTGCGCCGGAACCCCATGCAGCGCTAGAATCCGTGGGTAACACCCACAAAAATGAGCAGAAATCGCCTGTTTCCACTTCCTTGGCCCATAAAATCCAACCAGGCCTCATCAACCCCGCCGGGCAACATGGACCTCTTGCCAGGCCTCTCGCGGACCCCGTCGAATGATTTTACTAGAATCTTGCGCCGGAACCCCATGCAGCGCTAGAATCCGTGGGTAACACCCATAAAAATGAGCAGAAATCGCCTGTTTCCACTTCCTTGGCCCATAAAATCCAACCAGGCCTCATCCAACCCCGCCGGGCACATGGACCTCTTGCCGGGCCTCTTGCGGACCCCCTCGTATGATATTTTTAGATTCATGCGCCGGAACCCCATGCAGCTCCAGAATCCGTGGGCTAACACCCACAGAAATGAGCCGAAATCGCCTGTTTCCACTTCCTTGGCCCATAAAATCCAACAAGGCCTCATCCAACCCCGCCGGGCAACATGGACCTCTTGACGAGCCTCTTGCGGACCCCCTTGTATGATTTTTCGAGAATCTTGCGCCGGAACCCCATGCAGCGCCAGAATCCGTGGGCTAACACCCACAGAAATGAGCCGAAATCGCCTGTTTCCACTTCCTTGGCCCATAAAATCCAACCAGGCCTCATCCAACCCCGCCGGGCAACATGGACCTCTTGCCGGGCCTCTTGCGGACCCCCTCGTATGATTTTTCGAGAATCTTGCGCCGGAACCCCATGCAGCGCCAGAATCCGTGGGCTAACACCCACAAAAATGAGCCGAAATCGCCTGTTTCCACTTCCTTGGCCCATAAAATCCAACCAGGCCTCATCCAACCCGCTGATCAACATCGACCTCTTGCCGGGCCTCTAGCGGATCCCCTCGTATGATTTTTCGAGAATCTTGCGCCGGAACCTCATGCAGCGCCAGAATCCGTGGGCTAACACCCACAGAAATGAGCCGAAATCGCCTGTTTCCACTTCCTTGGCCCATAAAATCCAACCAGGCCACATCCAACCCCGCCGGGCAGCATGGACCTCTGGCCGGGCCTCTTGTGGACCCCCTCGTATGATTTTTCGAGAATCTGGCGCCGGAACCCCATGCAGCGACAGAATCCGTGGGCTAACACCCACAGAAATGAGCCGAAATCGCCTGTTTCCACTTCCTTGGCCCATAAAATCCAACCAGGCCTCATCCAACCCCGCCGGGCAACATGGACCTCTTGCCGGGCCTCTTGCGGACCCCATCGTATGATTTTTCGAGAATCTTGCACCGGAACCCTATGCAGCGCCAGGATCCGTGGTCGAACACGCACAGAAATGAGCCGAAATCGCTTGTTTCCACTTCCTTGGCCCATAAAATCCAACCAGGCCTCATCCAACCCCGCCGGGCAACATGGACCTCTTTCCGGGCCTCTTGCGGACCCCCTCGTATGATATTTCGAGAATCTTGCGCCGGAACCCCATGCAGCGCCAGAATCCGTGGGCTAACACCCACAGAAATGAGCCGAAATCGACTGTTTCCACTTCCTTGGCCCATAAAATCCAACCAGGCCTCATCCAACCCCGCCGGGCAGCATGGACCTCTTGCCGGGCCTCTTGCGGACCCCCTCGTATGATTTTTCGAGAATCTTGCGCCGGAACCTCATGCAGCGCCAGAATCCGTGGGCTAACACCCACAGAAATTAGCCGAAATCGCCTGTTTCCACTTCCTTGGCCCATAAAATCCAACCAGGCCTCATCCAACCCCGCCGGGCACATGGACCTCTTGCCGGGCCTCTTGCGGACCCCGTTGAATGATTTTACTAGAATCTTGCGCCGGAACCCCATGCAGCGCTAGAATCCGTGGGTAACACCCACAAAAATGAGCAGAAATCGCCTGTTTCCACTTCCTTGGCCCATAAAATCCAACCAGGCCTCATCAACCACGCCAGGCAACATGGACCTCTTGCCAGGCCTCTTGCGGACCCCGTCGAATGATTTTACTAGAATCTTGCGCCGGAACCCCATGCAGCGCTAGAATCCGTGGGTAACACCCACAAAAATGAGCAGAAATCGCCTGTTTCCACTTCCTTGGCCCATAAAATCCAACCAGGCCTCATCCAACCCCGCCGGGCACATGGACCTCTTGCCGGGCCTCTTGCGGACCCCCTCGTATGATATTTTTAGATTCATGCGCCGGAACCCCATGCAGCTCCAGAATCCGTGGGCTAACACCCACAGAAATGAGCCGAAATCGCCTGTTTCCACTTCCTTGGCCCATAAAATCCAACCAGGCCTCATCCAACCCTGCCGGGCAACATGGACCTCTTGACGAGCCTCTTGCAGACCCCCTTGTATGATTTTTCGAGAATCTTGCGCCGGAACCCCTTGCAGCGCCAGAATCCGTGGGCTAACACCCACAGAAATGAGCCGAAATCGCCTGTTTCCACTTCCTTGGCCCATAAAATCCAACCAGGCCTCATCCAACCCCGCCGGGCAACATGGACCTCTTGCCGAGCCTCTTGCGGACCCCCTCGTATGATCTTTAGAGAATCTTGCGCCGGAACCTCATGCAGCGCCAGAATCCGTGGGCTAACACCCACAGAAATGAGCCGAAGTCGCCTGTTTCCACTTCCTTGGCCTATAAAATCCAACCAGGCCTCATCCAACCCCGCAGGGCAACATGGACCTCTTGCCAGGCCTCTTGCGGACCCCCTCGTATGATTTTTCGAGAATCTTGCGCCGGAACCCCATGCAGCGCCAGAATCCGTGGGCTAACACCCACAGAAATGAGCCGAAATCGTCTGTTTCCACTTCCTTGGCCCATAAAATCCATCCAGGCATCATCCAACCCCGCCGGGAAACATGGACCTCTTGACGGGCCTCTTGCGGACCCCCTCGTATGATTTTTTGAGAATCTTGCGCCGGAACCCCATGCAGCGCCAGAATCCGTGGGCTAACACCCACAGAAATGAGCCGAAATCGCCTGTTTCCACTTCCTTGGCCCATAAAATCCAACCAGGCCTCATCCAACCCCGCCGGGCAACATGGACCTCTTGCCGGGCCTCTTGCGGACCCCCTCGTATGATCTTTAGAGAATCTTGCGCCAGAACCCCATGCAGCGCCAGAATCCGTGGGCTAACACCCACAGAAATGAGCCGAAATCGCCTGTTTCCACTTCCTTGGCCCATAAAATCCAACCAGGCCTCATCCAACCCCGCCGGGCTACATGGACCTCTTGCCGGGCCTCTTACGGACCCCCGCATATGATTTTTCGAGAATCTTGCGTCGAAACCCCATGCAGCGCAAGAATCCGTGGGCTAACATCCACATAAATGAGCCGAAATCGCCTGTTTCCACTTCCTTGGCCCATAAAATCCAACCAGGCCTCATCCAACCCCGCCGGGCAACATGGACCTCTTGCTGGGCCTCTTGCGGACCCCCTCGTATGATTTTTTGAGAATCATGCGCCGGAACCCCATACAGCACCAGAATCCGTGGGCTAACATCCACAGAAATGAGCCGAAATCGCCTGTTTCCACTTTCTTGGGCCATAAAATCCAACCAAGCCTCATCCAACCCCGCCGGGTAACATGGACCTCTTTCCGGGCCTCTTGCGGACCCCCTCGTATGATTTTTCGAGAATCTTTTGCCGGAACCCTATGCAGTGCCAGAATCCGTGGGCTAACACCCACAGAAATAAGCCGAAATCGCCTGTTTCCACTTCCTTGGCCCATAAAATCCAACCAGGCCTCATCCAACCCGCCAGGGAAACATGGACCTTTTGCCGGGCCTCTTGTGGACCCCCTCGTATGATTTTTCGAGAATCTTGCGCCTGAACCCTATGCAGCGCCAGAATCCGTGGGCTAACACCCACAGAAATGAGCCGAAATCGCTTGTTTCCACTTCCTTCGCCCATAAAATCCAACCAGCCTCATCCAACCCCGTCGGGAAACATGGACCTCTTGCCGGGCCTCTTGCGGACCCCCTCGTATTATTTTTTGAGAATCTTGCGTCGGAATCCCTGCAGCACCAGAATCCGTGGGCTAACACCCACAGAAATGAGCCAAAATCGCCTGTTTCCACTTCCTTGGCCCATAAAATCCAACCAGGCCTCATCCAACCCCGCCGGGTAACATGGACCTCTTGCCGGGCCTCTTGCGGACCCCCTCGTATGATATTTCAAGAATCTTGCGCCGGAACCCCATGCAGCGCCAAAATCCGTGGGCTAACACCCACAGAAATGAGCCGAAATCGCCTGTTTCCACTTCCTTGGCCCATAAAATCTAACCAGGCCTCATCCAACCCCGCCGGGCAGCATGGACCTCTTGCCGGGCCTTTTGCGGACCCCCTCGTATGACTTTTCGAGAATCTTGCGCCGGAACCCCATGCAGCGCCAAAATCCGTGGGCTAACACCCAAAGAAATGAGCCGAAATCGCCTGTTTCCACTTCCTTGGCCTAAAAAATCCATCCAGGCCTCATCCAACCCCGCCGGGCAACATGGACCTCTTGCCGGGCCTCTTGCGGACCCCCTCATATGATTTTTCGAGAATCTTGCGCCGGAACCCCATGCAGCGCCAGAATCCGTGGGCTAACACCCACAGAAATGAGCCGAAATCGCCTGTTTCCACTTCCTTGGCCCATAAAATCCAATCAGGCCTCATCCAACCCCGTCGGGAAACATGGGCCTCTTGCCGGGCCTCTTGCGGACCCCCTCGTATGATTTTTGAGAATCTTGCGCCGGAACCCCATGCAGCGCCAGAATCCGTGGGCTAACACCCATAGAAATGAGCTGAAATCGCCTGTTTCCACATCCTTGGCCCATAAAATCCAACCAGGCCTCATCCAACCCCGCCGGGCAGCATGGAACTCTTGCCGGGCCTTTTGCGGACCCCCTCGTATGATTTTTCGAGAATCTTGCGCCGGAACCCCATGCAGCGCCAGAATCCGTGGGCTAACACCCATAGAAATGAGCCGAAATCGCCTGTTTCCACTTCCTTGGCCCATAAATTCCAACCAGGCCTCATCCAACCCCGTCGGGCACCATGGACCTCTTGCCGGGCCTCTTGCGGACCCCCTCGTATGATTTTTTGAGAATCTTGCACCGGAACCCCATGCAGCGCCAAAATCCGTGGGCTAACACACACAGAAATGAGCCGAAATTGCCTGTTTCCACTTCCTTGGCCCATAAAATCCAACCAGGCCTCATCAAACCCCGCCGGGCAACATGGACCTCTTGCCGGGCCTCTTGCGGACCCCCTCGTATGATTTTTCGAGAATCTTGCGCCGGAACCCCATGCAGCGCTAGAATCCGTGGGCCAACACCCACAGAAATGAGCCGAAATCGCCTGTTTCCACTTCATTGGCCCATAAATTCAAACACGGCCTCATCCAACCCCGCCGGGCAACATGGATCTCTTGCCGGGCCTCTTGCGGACCCCTTCGTATGATTTTTTGAGAATCTTGCGCCGTAACCCCATGCAGCGCCAGAATCCGTAGGCTAACACCCACAGAAATGAGCCGAAATCGCCTGTTTCCACATCCTTGGCCCATAAAATCAAACCAGGCCTCATCCAACCCCGCCGGGCAACATGGACCTCTTGCCAGGCCTCTTGCGGACCCTCTCGTATGATTTTTCGAGAATCTTGCGCCGGAACCCCATGCAGCGCCAGAATCCGTGGGCTAACACCCACAAAAATGAGCCGAAATCACCTGTTTCCACTTCCTTCGCCTATAAAATCCAACCAGGCCTCATCCAACCCCGTCGGGAAACATGGACCTCTTGTCGGGCCTCTTGCGGACCCCCTCGTATGATTTTTTGAGAATCTTGCGTCGGAATCCCTGCAGCACCAGAATCCGTGGGCTAACACCCACAGAAATGAGCCGAAATCGCCTGTTTCCACTTCCTTGGCCCATAAAATCCAACCAGGCCTCATCCAACCCCGCCGGGTAACATGGACCTCTTTCCGGGCCTCTTGCGGACCCCCTCGTATGATATTTCAAGAATCTTGCGCCGGAACCCCATGCAGCGCCAGAATCCGTGGGCTAACACCCACAGAAATGAGCCGAAATCGCCTGTTTCCACTTCCTTGGCCCATAAAATCTAACCAGGCCTCATCAAACCCCGCCGGGCAGCATGGACCTCTTGCCAGGCCTTTTGCGGACCCCCTCGTATGACTTATCGAAAATCTTGCGCCGGAACCCCATGCAGCGCCAAAATCCGTGGGCTAACACCCAAAGAAATGAGCCGAAATCGCCTGTTTCCACTTCCATTGCCTAAAAAATCCAACCAGGCCTCATCCAACCCCGCCGGGCAACATGGACCTCTTGCCGGGCCTCTTGCGGATCCCCTCGTATGATTTTTCGAGAATCTTGCACCGGAACCCCATGCAGCGCCAGAATCCGTGGGCAAACACCCACAGAAGTGAGCCGAAATCGCCTGTTTCCACTTCCTTGGCCCATAAAATCCAATCAGGCCTCATCCAACCCCGTCGGGAAACATGGACCTCTTGCCGGGCCTCTTGCGGACCCCCTCGTATGATTTTTGAGAATCTTGCGCCGGAACCCCATGCAGCGCCAGAATCCGTGGGCTAACACCCATAGAAATGAGCTGAAATCGCCTGTTTCCACATCCTTGGCCCATAAAATCCAACCAGGCATCATCCAACCCCGCCGGGCAGCATGGACCTCTTGCCGGGCCTTTTACGGACCCCCTCGTATGATTTTTCGAGAATCTTGCGCCGGAACCCCATGCAGCGCCAGAATCCGTGGGCTAACACCCACAGAAATGAGCCGAAATCGCCTGTTTCCACTTCCTTGGCCCATAAATTCCAACCAGGCCTCATCCAACCCCGTCGGGCACCATGGACCTCTTTCCGGGCCTCTTGCGGACCCCCTCGTATGATTTTTTGAGAATCTTGCACCGGAACCCCATGCAACGCCAAAATCCGTGGGCTAACACCCACAGAAATGAGCTGAAATTGCCTGTTTCCACTTCCTTGGCCCATAAAATCAAACCAGGCCTCATGAAACCCCGCCGGGCAACATGGACCTCTTGCCGGGCCTCTTGCGGACCCCCTCGTATGATTTTTCGAGAATCTTGCGCCGGAACCCCATGCAGCGCCAGAATCCGTGGGCTAACACCCATAGAAATGAGCCGAAATCGCCTGTTTCCACTTCCTTGGCCCATAAAATCCAACCAGGCCTCATCCAACCCCGCCGGGCAACTTGGACCTCTTGTCGGGCCTCTTGCGGACCCCTTGGTATGATCTTTTGAGAATCTTGCGTCGGAACCCCATGCAGCGCCAGAATCCGTGGTCTAACACCCACAGAAATGAGCCGAAATCGCCTGTTTCCACTTCCTTGGCCCATAAAATCCAACCAGGCCTCATCCAACCCCGCCGGGCAGCATGGACCTCTTGCCGGGCTTCTTGCGGACCCCCTTGTATGATTTTTCGAGAATCTTGCGCCGGAACCCCATGCAGCGCCAGAATCCGTGGGCTAACACCCACAGAAATGAGCCGAAATCGCCTGTTTCCACTTCCTTGGCCCATAAAATCCAACCAGGCCTCATCCAACCCCGCCGGGCAACATGGACCTCTTTCCGGGCCTCTTGCGGACCCCCTCGTATGATATTTTGAGAATCTTGCACCGGAACCCCATGCAGCGCCAGAATCCGTGGGCTAACACCCATAGAAATAAGCCGAAATCGCCTATTTCCACTTCCTTGGCCCATAAAATCCAACCAGGCCTCATCCAACCCCGCCGGGAAACATGGACCTCTTGCCGGGCCTCTTACGGACCCCCTCGTATGATTTTTTGAGAATCTTGCGCCGGAACCTCATGCAGCGCCAGAATCCGTGGGCTAACACCCACAGAAATGAGCCGAAATCGCCTGTCTCCACTTCCTTGGCCCATAAAATCCAACCAGGCTTCATCCAACCTCGCCGGGCAGCATGGACCTCTTGCCGGGCCTCTTGCGGACCCCCTCGTATGATTTTTCGAGAATTTTGCGCCGGAACCCCATGCAGCGCCAGAATCCGTGGGCTAACACCCACAGAAATGAGCCGAAATCGCCCGTTTCCACTTCCTTGGCCCATAAAATCCAACCAGGCCTCATCCAACCCCACCGGGAAACATGGACCTCTTGCCGGGCCTCTTGCGGATCCCATCGTAAGATATTTCAAGAATCTTGCGCCGGAACCCCATGCAGCGCCAGAATCCGTGGGCTAACACCCACAATAATGAGCCGAAATCGCTTGTTTCCACTTCCTTGGCTAATAAAATCCAACCAGGCTTCATCAAACCCCGCCGGGCAACATGGACCTCTTGCCGGGCATCTTGCAGACCCCCTCGTATGAGTCTTCGAGAATCTTGCGCCGGAACCCCATGCAGCGCTAGAATCCGTGGGCTAACACCTACAGAAATGAGCCGAAATCGCCTGTTTCCACTTCCTTGGCCCATAAATCCAACCAGGCCTCATCCAACCCCGCCGGCCAGTATGGACCTCTTGCCGAGCCTCTTGCGGACCCCCTCGTATGATATTTCGAGAATCTTGCGCCGGAACCCCATGCAGCGCCAGAATCCGTGGGCTAACACCCACGGAAATGAGCCGAAATCGCCTGTTTCCACTTCCTTGGCCCATAAAATCCAACCAGGCCTCATCCAACCCCGCCGGGCAACATGGACCTCTTGACGGGCCTCTTGCGGACCCCCTCGTATGATTTTTCGAGAATCTTGTGCCGGAACCCCATGCAGCGCCAGAATCCGTGGGCTAACACCCACAGAAATGAGCCAAAATCGCATGTTTCCACTTCCTTGGCCCATAAACTCCAACCAGGCCTCATCCAACCCCGTCGGGCAACATGGACCTCTTTCCGGGCCTCTTGCGGACCCCCTCGTATGAGTCTTCGAGAATCTTGCGCCGGAACCCCATGCAGCGCCAGAATCCGTGGGCTAACACCCACAAAAATGAGCCGAAATCGCCTGTTTCCACTTCCTTGGCCCATAAATCCAACCAGGCCTCATCCAACCCCGCCGGCCAGTATAGACCTCTTGCCGAGCCTCTTGCGGACCCCCTCGTATGATATTTCGAGAATCTTGTGCCGGAACCCCATGCAGCGCCAGAATCCGAGGGCTAACACCCACGGAAATGAGCTGAAATCGCCTGTTTCCATTTCCTTGGCCCATAAAATCCAACCAGGCCTCATCCAACCCCGCCAAGCAACATGGACCTCTTTCCGGGCCTCTTGCAGACCCCCTCGTATGATTTTTCAAGAATCATGCGCCGGAACCCCATGCAGCGCCAGAATCCGTGGGCTAACACCCACAGAAATAAGCCGAAATCGCCTGTTTCCACTTCCTTGGCCCATAAAATCCAACCAGGCCTCATCCAACCCCGCCGGGCAACATGGACCTCTTGACGGGCCTCTTGCGGACCCCCTCGTATGATTTTTCGAGAATCTTGTGCCGGAACCCATGCAGCGCCAGAATCCGTGGGCTAACACCCACAGAAATGAGCCGAAATCGCATATTTCCACTTCCTTGGCCCATAAACTCCAACCAGGCCTCATCCAACCCCGTCGGGCAACATGGACCTCTTGACGGGCCTCTTGCGGACCCCCTCGTATAATTTTTCGAGAATCTTGCGCCGGAACCCCATGCAGCACCAGAATCCGTGGGCTAACACCCACAGAAATAAGCCGAAATCGCCTGTTTCCACTTCCTTGGCCCATAAAATCCAACCAGGCCTCATCCAACCCCGCCGGGCAACATGGACCTCTTGACGGGCCTCTTGCGGACCCCCTCGTATGATTTTTCGAGAATCTTGTGCCGGAACCCCATGCAGCGCCAGAATCCGTGGGCTAACAACCACAGAAATGAGCCGAAATCGCATGTTTCCACTTCCTTGGCCCATAAACTCCAACAGGCCTCATCTAACCCCGTCGGGCAACATGGACCTCTTTCCGGGCCTCTTGCGGACCCCCTCGTATGAGTCTTCGAGAATCTTGCGCCGGAACCCCATGCAGCGCCAGAATCCGTGGGCTAACACCCACAGAAATGAGCCGAAATCGCCTGTTTCCACTTCCTTTGCCCATAAATCCAACCAGGCCTCATCCAACCCCGCCGGCCAGTATGGACCTCTTGCCGAGCCTCTTGCGGACCCCCTCGTATGATATTTCGAGAATCTTGCGCCGGAACCCCATGCAGCGCCAGAATCCGTGGGCTAACACCCACAGAAATGAGCCAAAATCGCCTGTTTCAACTTCCTTGGCCCATAAAATCCAACCAGGCCTCATCCAACCCCGTCGGGCAACAAGGACCTCTTGCCGGGCCTCTTGCGGACCCCCTCGTATGAGTTTTTGAGAATCTTGCGCCGGAACCCCATGCAGCGCCAGAATCCGTGGGCTAACACCCACAGAAATGAGCCGAAATCGCCTTTTTCCACTTCCTTGGCCCATAAAATCCAACCAGGCCTCATCCAACCCCGCCGGGCAACATGGACCTCTTTCCGGGCCTCTTGCGGACCCCCTTGTATGATTTTTTGAGAATCTTGCACCGGAACCCCATGCAGCGCCAGAATCCGTGGGCTAACAACCATAGAAATGAGCCGAATCGCCTGTTTCCACTTCCTTGGCTCATAAAATCCAACCAGGCCTCATCCAACCTCGCCGGGCAGCATGGACCTCTTGCCGGGCCTCTTGCGGACCCCCTCGTATGATCTTTTGATAATCTTGCACCGGAACCCCATGCAGCGCCAGAATCCGTGGGCTAAGACCCACAGAAATGAGTAGAAATTGCCTGTTTCCACTTCCTTGGCCCATAAAATCCAACCAGGCCTCATCCAACCCCACCGGGCAACATGGACCTCTTGCCGGGCCTCTTGCGGACCCCCTCGTATGATTTTTCGAGAATCTTGCACCGGAACCCCATGCAGCGCCAGAATCTGTGGGCTAACAACCAATAAAATGAGCCGAATCGCCTGTTTCCACTTCCTTGGCCCATAAAATCCAACCAGGCCTCATCCAACCCCGCCGGGCAGCATGGACCTCTTGCTGCGCCTCTTGCGGACCCCCTCGTATGACTTGTCGAGAATCTTGCCCCGGAACCCCGTGCAGCGCCAGAATCCGTGGGCTAACACCCATAGAAATGAGCCGAAATCGCCTGTTTCCACTTCCTTGGCCCATAAAATCCAACCAGGCCTCATCCAACCCCGCCGGGCAACATGGACCTCTTGACGGGCCTCTTGCGGACCCCCTCGTATGATTTTTCGAGAATCTTGTGCCGGAACCCCATGCAGCGCCAGAATCCGTGGGCTAACACCCACAGAAATGAGCCGAAATCGCATGTTTCCACTTCCTTGGCCCATAAACTCCAACCAGGCCTCATCCAACCCCGTCGGGCAACATGGACCTCTTTCCGGGCCTCTTGCGGACCCCCTCGTATGAGTCTTCGAGAATCTTGCGCCGGAACCCCATGCAGCACCAGAATCCGTGGGCTAACACCCACAGAAATGAGCCGAAATCGCCTGTTTCCACTTCCTTGGCCCATAAATCCAACCAGGCCTCATCCAACCCCGCCGGCCAGTATAGACCTCTTGCCGAGCCTCTTGCGGACCCCCTCGTATGATATTTCGAGAATCTTGCACCGGAACCCCATGCAGCGCCAGAATCCGTGGGCTAACACCCACAGAAATGAGCCAAAATCGCCTGTTTCAACTTCCTTAGCCCATAAAATCCAACCAGGCCTCATCCAACCCTGCCGGGCAGCATGGACCTCTTGCCGGGCCTCTTGCGGACCCCCTCGTATGATTTTTTGAGAATCTTGCGCCGGAACCCCATGCAGCGCCAGAATCCGTGGGCTAACGCCCACAGAAATGAGCCAAAATCGCCTGTTTCCACTTCCTTGGCCCATAAAATCCAACCAGGCCTCATCCAACCCCGCCGGGCAACATGGACCTCTTGCCGGGCCTCTTGCGGACCCCCTCGTATGATTTTTCGAGAATCTTGCGCCGGAACCCCATGCAGCGCCAGAATCAGTGGGCTAACACCCACAGAAATGAGCCGAAATTGCCTGTTTCCACTTCCTTGGCCCATAAAATCCAACCAGGACTCATCCAACCCCGCTGGGCAACATGGACCTCTTGTCGGGCCTCTTGCGGACCCCCTCGTATGATTTTTCAAGAATCTTGCGCCGGAACCCCATGCAGCGCCAGAATTCGTGGGCTAACACCCACGGAAATGAGCTGAAATCGCCTGTTTCCACTTCCTTGGCCCATAAAATCCAACCAGGCCTCATCCAACCCCGCCAAGCAACATGGACCTCTTTCCGGGCCTCTTGCGGACCCCCTCGTATGATTTTTTGAGAATCTTGCGCCGGAACCCCATGCAGCGCCAGAATCCGTGGGCTAACACCCACAGAAATAAGCCGAAATCGCCTGTTTCCACTTCCTTGGCCCATAAAATCCAACCAGGCCTCATCCAACCCCGCCGGGCAACATGGACCTCTTGCCGGGCCTCTTGCGGCCCCCCTCGTATGATTCTTCGAGAATCTTGCGCCGGAACCCCATGCAGCGCCAGAATCCGTGGGCTAACACCCACAGAAATGAGCCGAAATCGCCTGTTTCCACTTCCTTGGCCCATAAAATCCAACCAGGCCTCATCCAACCCCGCCGGGCAACATGGACCTCTTGCCGACCCTCTTGCGGACCCCCTCGTATGATTTTTCTAGAATCTTGCACCGGTACCCCATGCAGCGCCAGAATCCGTGGGCTAACAACCACAGAAATGAGCCGAATCGCCTGTTTCCACTTCTTTGGCCCATAAAATCCAACCAGGCCTCATCCAACCCCGCCGGGCAACATGGACCTCTTGCGGACCCACTCGTATGATTTTTCGAGAATCTTGCGCCGGAACCCCATGCAACGCCAGAATTCGTGGGCTAACACCCACGGAAATGAGCCGAAATCGCCTGTTTCCACTTCCTTGGCCCATAAAATCCAACCAGGCCTCATCCAACCCCGCCGCGCAGCATGGACCTCTTGCCGGGCCTCTTGCGGACCCCCTCGTATGATTTTTAGAGAATCTTGCGCCGGAACCCCATGCAGCGCCAGAATCCGTGGGCTAACACCCACAGAAATGAGCCAAAATCGCCTGTTTCCACTTCCTTGGACCACAAAATCCAACCAGACCTCATCCAACCCCGCCGGACAACATGGACCTCTTGCCGGGCCTCTTGCGGACCCCCTCGTATGATATTTCGAGAATCTTTCGCCGGAACCCCATGCAGCGCCAGAATCCGTGGGCTAACACCCACAGAAATGTGCCGAAATCGCCTGTTTCCACTTCCTTGGCCCATAAAATCCAACCAGGCCTCATCCAACCCC
Organism: Solanum rostratum; assembly: GCA_029948455.1. Classification (NCBI taxonomy): domain Eukaryota; kingdom Viridiplantae; phylum Streptophyta; class Magnoliopsida; order Solanales; family Solanaceae; genus Solanum; species Solanum rostratum. The sequence continues at coordinate 268,902 of JARACL010000162.1, read as the reverse complement.
GCCAGGCAGCATGGACCTCTTGCCGAGCCTCTTGCGGACCCCCTCGTATGATTTTTCGAGAATCTTGCGCCAGAACCCCATGCAGCGCCGGAATCCGTGTGCTAACACCCACAGAAATGAGCCGAAATCGCCTGTTTCCACTTCCTTGGCCCATAAAATCCAACCAGGCCTCATCCAACCCTGCCGAGCAACATGGACCTCTTGTTGGGCCTCTTGCGGACCCCCTCGTATGATTTTTCGAGAATCTTGCGCCGGAACCCCATGCAGCGCCAGAATCCGTGGGCTAACACCCACAGAAATGAGCCGAAATCGCATGTTTCCACTTCCTTGGCCCATAAACTCCAACCAGGCCTCATCCAACCCCGTCGGGCAACATGGACCTCTTTCCGGGCCTCTTGCGGACCCCCTCGTATGAGTCTTCGAGAATCTTGCGCCGGAACCCCATGCAGCGCCAGAATCCGTGGGCTAACACCCACAGAAATGAGCCGAAATCGCCTGTTTCCACTTCCTTGGCCCATAAATCCAACCAGGCCTCATCCAACCCCGCCGGCTTGTATGGACCTCTTGCCGAGCCTCTTGCGGACCCCCTCGTATGATATTTCGAGAATCTTGCGCCGGAACCCCATGCAGCGCCAGAATCCGTGGGCTAACACCCACAGAAATGAGCCAAAATCGCCTGTTTCAACTTCCTTGGCCCATAAAATCACACCAGGCCTCATCCAACCCTACCGGGCAGCATGGACCTCTTGCCGGGCCTCTTGCGGACCCCCACGTATGATTTTTTGAGAATCTTGCGCCGGAACCCCATGCAGCGCCAGAATCCGTGGGCTAACAACCACAGAAATGAGCCGAATCGCCTGTTTCCACTTCTTTGGCCCATAAAATCCAACCAGGCCTCATCCAACCCCGCCGGGCAACATGGACCTCTTGCGGACCCACTCGTATGATTTTTCGAGAATCTTGCGCCGGAACCCCATGCAACGCCAGAATTCGTGGGCTAACACCCACGGAAATGAGCCGAAATCGCCTGTTTCCACTTCCTTGGCCCATAAAATCCAACCAGGCCTCATCCAACCCCGCCGCGCAGCATGGACCTCTTGCCGGGCCTCTTGCGGACCCCCTCGTATGATTTTTAGAGAATCTTGCGCCGGAACCCCATGCAGCGCCAGAATCCGTGGGCTAACACCCACAGAAATGAGCCAAAATCGCCTGTTTCCACTTCCTTGGACCACAAAATCCAACCAGACCTCATCCAACCCCGCCGGACAACATGGACCTCTTGCCGGGCCTCTTGCGGACCCCCTCGTATGATATTTCGAGAATCTTTCGCCGGAACCCCATGCAGCGCCAGAATCCGTGGGCTAACACCCACAGAAATGTGCCGAAATCGCCTGTTTCCACTTCCTTGGCCCATAAAATCCAACCAGGCCTCATCCAACCCCGCCAGGCAGCATGGACCTCTTGCCGAGCCTCTTGCGGACCCCCTCGTATGATTTTTCGAGAATCTTGCGCCAGAACCCCATGCAGCGCCGGAATCCGTGTGCTAACACCCACAGAAATGAGCCGAAATCGCCTGTTTCCACTTCCTTGGCCCATAAAATCCAACCAGGCCTCATCCAACCCTGCCGAGCAACATGGACCTCTTGTTGGGCCTCTTGCGGACCCCCTCGTATGATTTTTCGAGAATCTTGCGCCGGAACCCCATGCAGCGCCAGAATCCGTGGGCTAACACCCACAGAAATGAGCCGAAATCGCATGTTTCCACTTCCTTGGCCCATAAACTCCAACCAGGCCTCATCCAACCCCGTCGGGCAACATGGACCTCTTTCCGGGCCTCTTGCGGACCCCCTCGTATGAGTCTTCGAGAATCTTGCGCCGGAACCCCATGCAGCGCCAGAATCCGTGGGCTAACACCCACAGAAATGAGCCGAAATCGCCTGTTTCCACTTCCTTGGCCCATAAATCCAACCAGGCCTCATCCAACCCCGCCGGCTTGTATGGACCTCTTGCCGAGCCTCTTGCGGACCCCCTCGTATGATATTTCGAGAATCTTGCGCCGGAACCCCATGCAGCGCCAGAATCCGTGGGCTAACACCCACAGAAATGAGCCAAAATCGCCTGTTTCAACTTCCTTGGCCCATAAAATCACACCAGGCCTCATCCAACCCTACCGGGCAGCATGGACCTCTTGCCGGGCCTCTTGCGGACCCCCACGTATGATTTTTTGAGAATCTTGCGCCGGAACCCCATGCAGCGCCAGAATCCGTGGGCTAACGCCCACAGAAATGAGCCAAAATCGCCTGTTTCCACTTCCTTGGCCCATAAAATCCAACCAGGCCTCATCCAACCCCGCCGGGCAACATGGACCACTTGCCGGGCCTCTTGCGGACCCCCTCATATGATTTTTCGAGAATCTTGCGCCGGAACCCCATGCAGCGCCAGAATCTGTGGGCTAACACCCACAGAAATGAGCCGAAATCGCCTGTTTCCACTTCCTTGGCCCATAAAATCCAACCAGGCCTCATCCAACCCCGCTGGGCAGCATGGACCTCTTGCCGGGCCTCTTGCGGACCCCCTCGTATGATTTTTTGAGAATCTTGCGCCGGAACCCCATGCAGCGCCAGAATCCGTGGGCTAACACCCATAGAAATGAGCCGAAATCGCCTGTTTCCACTTCCTTGGCCCATAAAATCCAACCAGGCCTCATCCAACCCCGCCGGGCAACATGGACCTCTTGTCGGGCCTCTTGCGGCCCCCCTCGTATGATTCTTCGAGAATCTTGCGCCGGAACCCCATGCAGCGCCAGAATCCGTGGGCTAACACCCACAGAAATGAGCAGAAATCGCCTGTTTCCACTTCCTTGGCCCATAAAATCCAACCAGGCCTTATCCAACCCTGCCGAGTAACATGGACCTCTTGCCGGGCCTCTTGCGGACCCCCTCGTATGATTTTTCGAGAATCCTGCGCCGGAACCCTAATCCGTGGGCTAACACCCACAGAAATGAGCCGAAATCGCTTGTTTCCACTTCCTTGGCCCATAAAATCCAACCAGGCCTCATCCAACCCCGCCGGGCAGCATGGACCTCTTGCCGGGCCTCTTGCGGACCCCCTCGTATGATATTTCGAGAATCTTGCGCCGAAACCCCATGCAGCGCCAGAATCCGTGGGCTAACACCCAAAGAAATGAGCCGAAATCGCCTGTTTCCACTTCCTTGGCCCATAAAATCCAACCAGGCCTCATCCAACCCTACCGGGCAGCATGGACCTCTTGCCGGGCCTCTTGCGGACCCCCACGTATGATTTTTTGAGAATCTTGCGCCGGAACCCCATGCAGCGCCAGAATCCGTGGGCTAACGCCCACAGAAATGAGCCAAAATCGCCTGTTTCCACTTCCTTGGCCCATAAAATCCAACCAGGTCTCATCCAACCCCACCGGGCAACATGGACCTCTTGCGGAACCCCTGGTATGATTTTTCGAGAATCTTGCGCCGGAACCCCATGCAGCGCCAGAATCCGTGGGCTAACACCCACAGAAATGAGCCGAAATCGCCTGTTTCCACTTCCTTGGCCCATAAAATCCAACCAGGCCTCATCCAACCCTGCCGGGCAACATGGACCTCATGTCGGGCCTGTTGCAGACCCCCTCGTATGATTTTTCGAGAATCTTGCGCCGGAACCCCATGCAGCGCCAGAATCCGTGGGCTAACACTCACAGAAATGAGCCAAAATCGCCTGTTTCCACTTCCTTGGCCCACAAAATCCAACCAGGCCTCATCAAACCCCGCCGAGCAACATGGACCTCTTGCCGGGCCTCTTGCGGACTGCCTCGTATGATTGTTTGAGAATCTTGCGCCGGAACCCCATGCAGCGCCAGAATCCGTGGGCTAACACCCATAGAAATGACCCGAAATCGCCTGTTTCCACTTCCTTGGCCCATAAAATCCAACCAGGCCTCATCCAACCCCGCCGGGCAACATAGACCTCTTGCCAGGCCTCTTGCGGACCCCCTCGTATGATTTTTCGAGAATCTTGCGCCGGAACCCCATGCAGCACCATAATCCGTGGGCTAACACCCACAGAAATGAGCCAAAATCGCCTGTTTCCACTTCCTTGGCCCATAAAATCCAACCAGGCCTCATACAACCCCGCCGGGCAACATGGACTTCTTGCCGGGCCTCTTGCGGACCCCCTCGTATGATTTTTCGAGAATCTTGCGCCGGAACCCCATGCAGCGCTAGAATCTGTGGGCTAAAACCCATAGAAATGAGCCGAAATTGCCTGTTTCCACTTCCTTGGCCCATAAAATCCAACCAGGCCTCTTCCAACCCCGCCGGGCAACATGGACCTCTTGCCGGGCCTCTTGCAGACTCCCTTGTATGATTTTTCGAGAATCTTGCGCCGGAACCCCATGCAGCGCCAGAATCCGTGGGCTAACACCCACAGAAATGAGCCGAAATCGCCTGTTTCCACTTCCTTGGCCCGTAAAATCCAACCAGGCCTCATCCAACCCCGCCGGGCAACATGGACCTCTTGCCGGGCTTCTTGTGGACCCCCTCATATGAGTTTTCGAGAATCTTGCACCGGAACCCCATGCAGCGCTAGAATCCGTGGGCTAACACCCACAGAAATGAGCCGAAATCGCCTGTTTCCACTTCCTTGGCCCATAAAATCCAACCAGGCCTCATCTGACCCCGCCGGGCAACATGGACCTCTTGCCGGGCCTCTTGCGGACCCCCTCGTATGATTTTTTGAGAATCTTGAGCCGGAACCCTATGCAGCGCCAGAATCCGTGGGCTAACACCCACAGAAATGAGCCGAAATCGCCTGTTTCCACTTCCTTGGCCCATAAAATCCAACCAGGCCTCATCCAACCCCGCTGGGCAACATGGACCTCTTGCCGGGCCTCTTGCGGACCCCCTCGTATGATTTTTTGAGAATCTTGCGTCGGAACCCCATGCAGCGCCAGAATCCGTGGGCTAACACCCAAAGAAATGAGCCGAAATCGCCTGTTTCCACTTCCTTGGCCCATAAAATCCAACCAGACTTCATCCAACCCCGTCGGGCAACATGGACCTCTTGCCGGGCCTCTTGCAGACCCCCTCGTATGATTTTTCGAGAATCTTGCGCCATTACCCCATGCAGCGCCAGAATCCGTGGGCTAACACCCACAGAAATGAGCCGAAATCGCCTATTTTCACTTCCTTGGCCCATAAAATCCAACCAGGTCTCATCCAACCCCACCGGGCAACATGGACCTCTTGCGGACCCCCTCGTATGATTTTTCGAGAATCTTGCGCCGGAACCCCATGCAGCGCCAGAATCCGTGGGCTAACACCCACAGAAATGAGCCGAAATCGCCTGTTTCCACTTCCTTGGCCCATAAAATCCAACCAGGCCTCATCCAACCCCGTCGGGCAGCATGGACCTCTTGCCGGGCCTCTTGCGGACCCCCTCGTATGATTTTTCGAGAATCTTGCGTTGGAACCCCATGCAGCGCCAGAATCCATGGGCTAACACCCACTGAAATGAGCCGAAATCGCCTGTTTCTACTTCCTTGGCCCATAAAATCCAACCAGGCCTCATCCGACCCCGTCGGGCATCATGGACCTCTTGCCGGGCCTCTTGCGGACCCCTCGTATGATTTTTCAAGAATCTTGCGCCGGAACCCCATGCAGCGCCAGAATCTGTGGGCTAACACCTACAGAAATGAGCCGAAATTGCCTGTTTCCACTTCCTTGGCCCATAAAATCCAACAAGGCCTCATCCAACCCCGCCGGGCAACATGGACCTCTTGCTGGGCCTCTTGCGGACCCCCTTCGTATGATTTTTCGAGAATCTTGCGCCGGAACCCCATGCAGCGCCAGAATCCGTGGGCTAACACCCACAGAAATGAGCCGAAATCGCCTGTTTCCACTTCCTTGGCCCATAAAATCCAACCAGACCTCATCCAACCCCGCCGGACAACATGGACCTCTTGCCGGGCCTCTTGCGGACCCCATCGTATGAATTTTCGAGAATCTTGCGCCGGAACCCCATGCAGCGCCAGCATCCGTGTGTGCTAACCCCCACAGAAATGTGCCGAAATCGCCTGTTTCCACTTCCTTGGCCCATAAAATCCAACCAGGCCTCATCCAACCCCGCCGGGCAACATGGACCTCTTGTCGGGCCTCTTGCGGACCCCCTCGTATGATTATTCGAGAATCTTGCGCCGGAACCCCATGCAGCGCCAGAATCCGTGTGCTAACACCCACAGAAATGAGCCGAAATCGCCTGTTTCCACTTCCTTGGCCCATAAAATCCAACCAGGCCTCATCCAACCCCGCCGGGCATCATGGACCTCTTGCCAGGCCTCTTGCGGACCCCCTCGTATGAGTTTCCGAGAATCTTGCGCCGGAACCCCATGCAGCGCCAGAATCCGTGGGCTAACACCCACAGAAATGAGCCGAAATCGCCTGTTTCCACTTCCTTGGCCCATAAAATCCAACCAGGCTTCATCCAACCCCGCCGGACTACATGGACCTCTTGCCGGGCCTTTTGCGGACCCCCTCGTATGATATTTCGAGAATCTTGCGCCGGAACCCCTTGCAGCGCCAGAATCCGTGGGCTAACACCCACAGAAATGAGCCGAAATCGCCTGTTTCCACTTCCTTGGCCCATAAATTCCAACCAGGCCTCATCCAACCCCGCCGGGCAACATGGACCTCTTGCCGGGCCTCTTGCGGACCCCCTCGTATGATTTTTCGAGAATCTTGCACCGGAACCCCATGCAGCGCCAGAATCCATGGGCTAACACCCACAGAAATGAGCCGAAATCGCCTGTTTCCACTTCCTTGGCCCATAAAATCCAACCAGGCCTCATCCAACCCTGCTGGGCATCATGGACCTCTTGCCGGGCCTCTTGCGGACCCCCTCGTATGGGTTTTCGAGAATCTTGCGCCGGAACCCCATGCGGCGCCAGAATCCGTGGGCTAACACCCACAGAAATGAGCCGAAATCGCCTGTTTCCACTTCCTTGGCTCATAAAATCCAACCAGGCCTCATCCAACCCCACCGGGCAACATGGACCTCTTGCCGGGCCTCTTGCGAACCCCTTCGTATGATATTTCGAGAATCTTGCGCCGGAACCCCATGCAGCGCCAGAATCCGTGGGCTAACACCCACAGAAATGAGCCGAAATCGCCTGTTTCCACTTCCTTGGCCCATAAAATCCAACCAGGCCTCATCCAACCCCGCCGGGCAACATGGACCTCTTGTCGGGCCTCTTGCGGACCCTCTCGTATGAGTTTTCGAGAATCTTGCGCCGGAACCCCATGCAGCGACAGAATCCGTGGGCTAAAACCCACAGAAATGAGCCGAAATCGCCTGTTTCCACTTCCTTGGCCCATAAAATCAAACCAAGCCTCATCCAACCCCGCCGGGCAACATGGACCTCTTGCCAGGCCTCTTGCGGACCCCCTCGTATGGTTTTTCAAGAATCTTGCGTCGGAACCCCATGCAGCGTTAGAATCCGTGGGCTAACACCCACAGAAATGAGCCGAAATCGCCTGTTTCCACTTCCTTGGCCCATAAAATCCAACCAGGCCTCATCCAACCCCGCCGGGCAACATGGACCTCTTGCCGGGCCTCTTGTGGACCCCCTCGTATGAATTTTCGAGAATCTTGCGTCGGAACCCCATGCAGCACCAGAATCCGTGGGCTAACACCCATAGAAATGAGCCGAAATCGCCTGTTTCCACTTCCTTGGCCCATAAAATCCAACCAGGCCTCATCCAACCCCGCCGGGCAACATGGACCTCTTGCCGAGCCTCTTGCGGACCCCCTCATATGATTTTTCAAGAATCTTGTGCCGGAACCCCATGCACCGCCAGAATCCGTGGGCTAACACCCACAGAAATGAGCCGAAATCGCCTGTTTCCACTTCCTTGGCCCATAAAATCAAACCAGGCCTCATCCAACCCCGCCGGGCAACATGGACCTCTTGCCGGGCCTCTTGCGGACCCCTTTGTATGATTTTTTGAGAATCCTGCGCCAGAACCCCATGCAGCACCAGAATCTGTGGGCTAACAACCACAGAAATGAGCCTAAATCGCCTGTTTCCACTTCCTTGGCCCATAAAATCTAACCAGGCCTCATCCTACCCCGCCGGGCAACATAGACCTCTTGCCGGGCCTCTTGCGGACCCCCTCGTATGATTTTTCGTGAATCTGGCGCCGGAACCCCATGCAGCGCCAGAATCCGTGGGCTAACACCCATAGAAATGAGCCGAAATTGCCTATTTCCAATTTCTTGGCCCATAAAATGCAACCAGGCCTCATCCAACCCCGCCGGGCAACATGGACCTCTTGCCGGGCCTCTTGCGGACCCCCTCGTATGATTTTTTGAGAATCTTGCGCCGGAAACCCATGCAGCGACAGAATCCGTGAGCTAACACCCACAGAAATGAGCCGAAATCGCCTGTTTCCACTTCCTTGGCCCATAAAATCCAACCAGTCCTCATCCAACCCCGCCGGGCAACATGGACCTCTTGTCGGGCCTCTTGGGGACCCCCTCGTATGATTTTTCCAGAATCTTGCGCCGGAACCCCATGCAGCGCCAGAATCCGTGGGCTAACACCCACAGAAATGAGCCGAAATCGCCTGTTTCCACTTCCTTGGCCCATAAAATCCAACCAGGCCTCATCCAACCCCGCCGGGCAACATGGACCTCTTGCCGGGCCTCTTGCGGACCCCCTCATTTGATATTTCGAGAATCTTGGGCCGGAAACCCATGCAGCGCCAGAATTCGTGGGCTAACACCCACAGAAATGAGCCGAAATCACCTATTTCCACTTCCTTGGCCCATAAAATCCAACCAGGCCTCATCCAACCCCGCCGGGCAACATGGACCTCTTGCCGGGCCTCTTGCGGACCCCTTTGTATGATTTTTCGAGAATCTTGCGCCAGAACCCCATGCAGCACCAGAATCCGTGGGCTAACACCCACAGAAATGAGCATAAATCGCCTGTTTCCACTTCCTTGGCCCATAAAATCAAACCAGGCCTCATCCAACCCCGTCGTGCAACATGGACCTCTTGCCGGGCCTCTTGCGGACCCCCTCGTATGGTTTTTCATGAATCTGGCGCCGGAACCCCATGCAGCGCCAGAATCCGTGGGCTAACACCCATAGAAATGAGCCGAAATCGCCTATTTCCAATTTCTTGGCCCATAAAATGCAAGCAGGCCTCATCCAACCCCGCCGGGCAACATGGACATCTTGCCGGGCCTCTTATGGACCCCCTCGTATGATTTTTTGAGAATCATGCGCCGGAACCCCATGCAGCGACAGAATCCGTGAGCTAACACCCACAGAAATGAGGCGAAATCGCCTGTTTCCACTTCCTTGGCCCATAAAATCCAACCAGTCCTCATCCAACCCCGCCAGGCAACATGGACCTCTTGTCGGGCCTCTTGCGGACCCCCTCGTATATATTTTCGAGAATCTTACGCCGGAACCCCATGCAGCACCAGAATCCGTGGGCTAACACCCACAGAAATGAGCCGAAATCGCCTGTTTCCACTTCCTTGGCCCATAAAATTCAACCAGGCCTCATCCAACCCCGCCGGGCAACATGGACCTCTTTCTGGGCCTCTTGCGGACCCCCTCGTATGATATTTTGAGAATCTTGCGTCGGAACCCCATGCAGCGCCAGAATCCGTGGGCTAACACCCACAGAAATGAGCCGAAATCGCCTGTTTCCATTTCCTTGGCCCATAAAATCCAACCAGGCCTCATCCAACCCCGCCGGGCAACATGGACCTCTTGCCGAGCCTCTTGCGGACCCCTCGTATGATTTTTCGAGAATCTTGCGCCGGAACCCCATGCAGCGCCACAATCTGTGGGCTAACACCCACAGAAATGAGCCGAAATCGCCTGTTTCCACTTCTTTGGCCCATGAAATCCAACCAGGCCTCATACAACCCTGCCGGGCAACATGGACCTCTTGTCGGGCCTCTTGCGGACCCCCTCGTATTATTATTCGAGATTCTTGCGCCGGAACCCCATGCAGCGCCAGAATCCGTGGGCCAACACCCACAGAAATGAGCCGAAATCGCCTGTTTCCACTTCCTTGGCCCATAAAATCCAACCAGGCCTCAGCCAACCCCGCCGGGCAACAAGGACCTCTTGTCGGGCCTCTTGCAGACCCCCTCGTATGATTTTTCAAGAATCTTGCGCCGGAACCCCATGCAGCGCAAGAATCCGTGGGCTAACACCCATAGAAATGAGCCGAAATCGCATGTTTCCACTTCCTTGGCCCATGAAATCCAACCAGGCCTCATCCAACCCCGCCGGGAAACATGGACCTCTTGCCGGGCCTCTTGCGGACCCCCTCGTATGATTTTTCGAGAATCTTGCGCCGGAACCCCATGCAGCGCTAGAATTTGTGGGCTAACACCCACAGAAATGAGCTGAAATCGCCTGTTTCCACTTCCTTGGCCCATAAAATCCAACCAGGCCTCATCAAACCCCGCCGGGCAATATGGACCTCTTGCCGGGCCTCTTGCGGACCCCCTCGTATGAGTTTTCGAGAATCTTGCGCCGGAACCCCATGCAGTGCCAGAATCCGTGGGCTAACACCCACAGAAATGAGCCAAAATCTCCTATTTCCACTTCCTTGGCCCATAAAATCCAACCAGGCCTCATCCAATCTCGCCAGGCAACATGGACCTCTTGCCGGGCCTCTTGTGGACCCCCTCGTATGATTTTTCCAGAATCTTGCGTCGGATTCGCATGCTGCGCCAGAATCCGTGGGCTAACACCCACAGAAATGAGCTGAAATCGCCTGTTTCCACTTCCTTGGCCCATAAAATCCAACCATGCCACATCCAACCCCGTCGGGCAACATGGACCTCTTGCCGGGCCTCTTGTGGACCCCCTTGTATGATTTTTCGAGAATCTTGCGCCGGAACCCTATGCAGCGCCAGAATCCGTGGGCTAACACCCATAGATATGAGCCGAAATCGCCTGTTTCCACTTCCTTGGCCCATAAAATCCAACCAGTCCTCATCCAACCCCGCCAGGCAACATGGACCTCTTGTCGGGCCTCTTGCGGACCCCCTCGTATAAATTTTCGAGAATCTTGCGCTGGAACCCCATGCAGCGCCAGAATCCGTGGGCTAACACCCACAGAAATGAGCCGAAATCGCCTGTTTCCACTTCCTTGGCCCGTAAAATCCAACAAGGCCTCATTCTACTCCGGCATGCAACATGGACCTCTTTCCGGGCCTCTTGCGGACCCCCTCGTATGACTTTTCGAGGATCTTGCGCCGGAACCCTATGCAGCGCCAGAATCCGTGGGCTAACACCTACAGAAATGAGCCGAAATCTCCTGTTTCCACTTCGTTGGCCCATAAAATCCAGCCAGGCCTCATCCAACCCCGTCGGGCAACATGGACCTCTTGCCGGGCCTCTTGCGGACCCCCTCGTATGATTTTTCGAGAATCTTGCGCCGGAACCCCATGCAGCGCCAGAATCTGTGGGCTAACACCCACAAAAATGAGCCGAAATCGCCTGTTTCCACTTGGCCCATAAAATCCAACCAGGCCTCATCCAACCCCGCCGGGAAACATGGACCTCTTGCCGGGCCTCTTGCGGACCCCCTCGTATGATTTTTCGAGAATCTTGCGCCGGAACCCCATGCAGCGCCAGAATTTGTGGGCTAACACCCACAGAAATGAGCCGAAATCGCCTGTTTCCACTTCCTTGGCCCATAAAATCCAACCAGGCCTCATCAAATCCCGCCGGGCAATATGGACCTCTTGCCGGGCCTCTTGCGGACCCCCTCGTATGAGTTTTCAAGAATCTTGCGCCGGAACCCCATGCAGTGCCAGAATCCGTGGGCTAACACCCACAGAAATGAGCCAAAATCGCCTGTTTCCACTTCCTTGGCCCATAAAATCCAACCAGGCCTCATCCAATCTCGCCAGGCAACATGGACCTCTTGCCGGGTCTCTTGTGGACCCCCTCGTATGATTTTTCCAGAATCTTGCGTCGGAACCGCATGCAGCGCCAGAATCCGTGGGCTAACACCCACAGAAATGAGCTGAAATCGCCTGTTTCCACTTCCTTGGCCCATAAAATCCAACCAGGCCACATCCAACCCCGTTGGGCAACATGGACCTCTTGCCGGGCCTCTTGTGGACCCCCTTGTATGATTTTTCGAGAATCTTGCGCCGGAACCCTATGCAGCGCCAGAATCCGTGGGCTAACACCCATAGATATGAGCCGACATCGCCTGTTTCCACTTCCTTGGCCATAAAATCCAACCAGGCCTCATCCAACCCCGCCGGGAAACATGGACCTCTTGCCGGGTCTCTTGCGGACCCCTTCGTATGATTTTTCGAGAATCTTGCGCCAGAACCCCATGCAGCGCCAGAATTTGTGGGCTAACACCCACAGAAATGAGCCGAAATCGCCTGTTTCCATTTCCTTGGCCCATAAAATCCAACCAGGCCTCATCCAACCCCGCGCGGGCAATATGGACCTCTTGTGGACCCCCTCGTATGATTTTCTGAGAATCTTGCGTCGGAACCCCATGCAGTGCCAGAATCCGTGGGCTAACACCCATAGAAATGAGCCGAAATCGCCTGTTTCCACTTCCTTGGCCCATAAAATCCAACCAGGCCTCATCCAACCCCGCCGGGCATCATGGACCTCTTGTCGGGCCTCTTGCGGACCCCCTCGTATGAGGTTTCGAGACTCTTGCACCGGAACACCATGCAGCACCAGAATCCGTGGGCTAACACCCACAGAAATGAGCCGAAATCGCCTGTTTCCGCTTCCTTGGCCCATAAAATCCAACCAGGCCTCACCCAACCCCGCCGGGCAACATGGACCTCTTGCCGGGCCTCTTGCGGACCCCCTCGTATGATTTTTCGAGAATCTTGCGCCGGAACCCCATGCAGCGCCAGAATCCGTGGGCTAACACTCACAGAAATGAGCTGAAATCGCCTGTTTCCACTTCCTTGGCCCATAAAGTCCGACCAGGCCTCATCCAACCCCGCTGGGCAACATGGACCTCTTGCCGGGCCTCTTGCGGACCCCCTCGTATGATGTTTCGAGAATCTTGCGCCGGAACCCCATATAGCGCCAGAATCCGTGGGCTAACACCCACAGAAATGTGCCGAAATCGCCTGTTTCCACTTCCTTGGCCCATAAAATCCAACCAGGTCTCATCCAACCCCACCGGGCGACATGGACCTCTTGCCGGGCCTCTTGCGGACCCCCTCGTATGAGTTTTCGAGAATCTTGTGCCGGAACCCCATGCAGCGCCAGAATCCGTGGGCTAACACCCACAGAAATGAGCCGAAATCGCCTGTTTCCACTTCCTTGGCCTATAAAATCCAACCAGGCCTCATCCAACACCGCCGGGCAACATGGACCTCTTGTCGGGCCTCTTGCGGACCCCCTCGTATGATGTTTCAAGAATCTTGCGCCGGAACCCCATGCAGCGCCAGAATCCGTGGGCTAACACCCACAGAAATGAGCCGAAATCGCCTGTTTCCACTTCCTTGGCCCATAAAATCCATCCAGGCCTCATCCAACACCACTGGGCAACATGGACCTCTTGCCGGGCCTCTTGCGGACCCCCTCGTATGATTTTTCGAGAATCTTGCGCCGGAACCCCATGCAGCGCTAGAATCCGTGGGCTAACACCCACAGAAATGAGCCGAAATCGCCCGTTTCCACTTCCTTGGCCCATAAAATCCAACCAGGCCTCATCCCACCCCGCCGGGCAACATGGACCTCTTGCCGGGCCTCTTGCGGACCCCCTCGTAGGAATTTTCAAGAATCTTGCGCTGGAACCCCATGCAGCGCCAGAATCCGTGGGCTAACACCCATAGAAATGAGCCGAAATCGCCTGTTTCCACTTCCTTGGCCCATAAAATCCAACCAGGCCTCATCCAACCCTGCCGGGAAACATGGACCTCTTGCCGGGCCTCTTGCGGACCCCCTCGTATGATTTTTCAAGAATCTTGCGCCGGAACCCCATGCAGCGCCAGAATCCATGGGCTAACACCGACAGAAATGAGCTGAAATCGCCTATTTCCAATTCCTTGGCCCATAAAATCCAACCAGGCCTCATCCAACCCCGCCGGGCAACATGGACCTCTTGCCGGGCCTCATGCGGACCCCTTCGTATGATTTTTCGAGAATCTTGCGCCGGTACACCATGCAGGGCCAGAATCCGTGGGCTAACACCCACAGAAATGAGCCGAAATCGCCTGTTTCCACTTCCATGGCCCATAAAATCCAACCAGGCCTCATCCGACCCCGCCGGGCAACATGGACCTCTTGTCGGGCCTCTTGCGGACCTCCTCGTATGATTTTTCGAGATTCTTGCGCCGGAACCCCATGCAGCGACAGAATCCGTGGGCTAACACCTACAGAAATGAGCCGAAATCGCCTGTTTCCACTTCCGTGGCCCATAAAATCCAACCAGGCCTCATCCAACCCCGCCGAGCAACATAGACCTCTTGCCGGGCCTCTTGCGGACCCCCTCGTATGATTTTTCGAGAATCTTGCGCTGGAACCCCATGCAGCGCCAGAATCCGTGGGCTAACACCCACAGAAATGAGCCAAAATTGCCTGTTTCCACTTCCTTGTCCCATAAAATCCAACCAGGCCTCATCCAACACCGTCGGGCAACATGGACCTCTTGTCGGGCCTCTTGCGGACCCCCTCGTATGATTTTTCGAGAATCTTGCGCCGGAACCCCATGCAGCGCCAGAATAAGTGGCTAACACCCACAGAAATGAGCCGAAATCGCCTGTTTCCACTTCCTTGGCCCATAAAATCCAACCAGGCCACATCCAAACCCGTCGGGCAACATGGACCTCTTGCCGGGCCTCTTGCGGACCCCCTCGTATGACATTTCAAGAATCTTGCGCCGGAACCCCATGCAGCGCCAGAATCCGTGGGCTAACACCCACAGAAATGAGCCGAAATCGCCTGTTTCCACTTCCTTGGCCCATAAAATCCAACCAGGCCTCATCCAACACCACTGGGCAACATGGACCTCTTGCCGGGCCTCTTGCAGACCCCCTCGTATGATTTTTCGAGAATCTTGCGCTGGAACCCCATGCAGCGCCAGAATCCGTGGGCTAACATCCACAGAAATGAGCCGAAATCGCCTGTTCCCACTTCCTTTGCCCATAAAATCCAACCAGGCCTCATCCAACACCGCCGGGCAACATGGACCTCATGCCGGGCCTCTTGCGTACCCCTTCGTATGATTTTTTGAGAATCTTGCGCCGGAACCCCATGCAGCGCCAGAATTCGTGGGCTAACACCCACAGAAATGAGCCGAAATCGCCTGTTTCCACTTCCTTGGCCCATAAAATCCAACCAGGCCTCATCCAACCCCGCCGGGCAACATGGACCTCTTGCCTGGCCTCATGCGGACCCCCTCGTATGATTTTTCGAGAATCTTGCGCCGGAACCCCATGCAGCGACAGAATCTGTGGGCTAACACCCACAGAAATGAGACGAAATCGCCTGTTTCCACTTCCTTGGCCCATAAAATCCAACCAGGCCTCATTCAACCCCGCCAGGCAACATGGACCTCTTGCCGGGCCTCTTGCGTACCCCCTCGTATGATTTTTCAAAAATCTTGCGCCGGAACCCCATGCAGTGCCAGAATCCGTGGGCTAACACCCACAGAAATGAGCCGAAATCGCCTGTTTCCACTTCCTTGGCCCATAAAATCCAACCAGGCCTCATTAAACCCCGCCAGGCAACATGGACCTCTTGCCGGGCCTCTTGCGGACCCCCTCGTATGATTTTTCAAAAATCTTGCGCCGGAACCCCATGCAGCGCCAGAATCCGTGGGCTAACACCCACAGAAATGAGCCGAAATCGCCTGTTTCCACTTCCTTGGCCCATAAAATCCAACAAGGCCTCATCCAACCCCGCCGGGCAACATGGACCTCTTGCCGGGCATTGTGCGGACCCCCTCGTATGATTTTTCGAGAATCTTGCGCCGGAACCCCATGCAGCGCCAGAATCCGTGGGCTAACACCCACAGAAATGAGCCGAAATCGCCTGTTTCCATTTCCTTGGCCCATAAAATCCAACCAGGCCTCATCCAACCCCGCTGGGCAACATGGACCTCTTGCCAGGCCTCTTGCGGACACCCTCATATGATTTTTCGAGAATCATGCGCCGGAACCCCATGCAGCGCCAGAATCCGTGGGCTAACACCCACAGAAATGAGCCGAAATCGCCTGTTTTTTCTTCCTTGGCCCATAAAATCCAACCAGGCCTCATCCAACCCCGCCGGGTAACATGGACCTCTTGCTGGGCCTCTTGCGGACCCCCTCGTATAATGTTTCGAGAATCTTGCGCCGGAACCCCATGCAGCGCCAGAATCCGTGGGCTAACACCCACAGAAATGAGCCGAAATAAACTGTTTCCACTTCCTTGGCCCATAAAATCCAACCAGGCCTCATCCAACCCCGCCGGGCAACATGGACCTCTTGCCGGGCCTCTTGTGGACCCCCTCGTATGATTTTTTGAGAATCTTGCGCTGAAACCCCATGCAGCGCCAGAATCCGTGGGCTAACACCCAAAGAAATGAGCCGAAATCTCCTGTTTTCACTTCCTTGGCCCATAAAATCCAACCAGGCCTCATCAAACCCCGCCGGGCAACATGGACCTCTTGTCGGGCCTCTTGTGGACCCCCTCGTATGAGTTTTCGAGAATCTTGCGCCAGAATCCATGGGCTAACACCCACAGAAATGAGCCGAAATCGCTTGTTTCCACTTCATTGGCCCATAAAATCCAACCAGGCCTCATCCAACCCCGCCGGGCAACATGGGCCTCTTGCAGACCCCCTCGAATGATTTTTTGAGAATCTTACGACGGATCCCCATGCAGCGCCAGAATCCGTGGGCTAACACCCACAAAAATGAGCCGAAATCGCCTGTTTCCACTTCCTTGGGCCATAAAATCCAACTAGGCCTCATCCAACCCCGTCGGGCAACATGGACCTCTTGCCAGGCCTCTTGCAGACCCCCTCGTATGATTTTTCGAGAATCTTGCGCCGGAACACCATGCAGCGCCAGAATCCGTGGGCTAACACCCACAGAAATGAGCTGAAATCGCCTGTTTCCACTTCCTTGGCCCATAAAATCCAACCAGGCCTCATCCAACCCCGCCAGGCAACACGGACCTCTTGCCGGGCCTCTTGCGGACCCCCTCGTATGATTTTTCAAGAATCTTGCGCCGGAACCCCATGCAGCGCCAGAATCCGTGGGCTAACACCCACTGAAATGAGCCGAAATCGCCTGTTTCCACTTCCTTGGCCCATAAAATCTAACCAGGCCTCATCCAACCCCGTCGGGCAACATGGACCTCTTTTCGGGCCTCTTGCGGACCCCCTCGTATGATTTTTCGAGAATCTTGCGCCGGAACCCCATGCAGCGCCAGAATCCGTGGGCTAACACCCACAGAAATGAGCCGAAATCGCCTGTTTCCACTTCCTTGGCCTATAAAATCCAACCAGGCCTCATCCAACCCCGCCGGGCAACATGGACCTCTTGCCGGGCCTCTTGCGGACCCCCTCGTATGATTTTTCAAGATTCTTGCGCCGGAACCCCATGCAGCGCCAGAATCTGTGGGCTAACACACACAGAAATGAGCCGAAATCGCCTGTTTCCACTTCCTTGGCCCATAAAATCCAACCAGGCCTCATCCAACCCCGCTGGGCAACATGGACCTCTTGCCAGGCCTCTTGCGGACCCCCTCGTATGATTTATTGAGAATCTTGCGCCGGAACCCCATGCAGCGCCAGAATCCATGGGCTAACACCCACTTAAATGAGCCGAAATCGCCTGTTTCCACTTCCTTGGCCCATAAAATCCAACCAGGCCTCATCCAACCCCGCCGGGCAACATGGACCTCTTGCCGGGCCTCTTGTGGACCCCCTCGTATGATTTTTCAAAAATCTTGCGCCGGAACCCCATGCAGCGCCAGAATCCGTGGGCTAACACCCACTTAAATGAGCCGAAATCGCCTGTTTCCACTTCCTTGGCCCATAAAATCCAACCAGGCCTCATCCAACCCCACCAGGCAACATGGACCTCTTGCCGGGCCTCTTGCGGACCCCCTCGTATGATTTTTCGAGAATCTTGCGCCGGAACACCATGCAGCGACAGAATCCATGGGCTAACACCCACATAAATGAGCCAAAATTGCCTGTTTCCACTTCCTTGGCCCATAAAATCCAATCAGGCCTCATCCAACCCCACCGGGCAGCATGGACGTCTTGCCGGGCCTCTTACGGACCCCCTCGTATGATTTTTTGAGAATCTTGCGCCGAAACCCCATGCAGCGACAGAATCCGTGGGCTAACACACAGAAATGAGCCGAAATCGCCTGTTTCCACTTCCTTGGCCCATAAAATCCAAGCAGGCCTCATCCAACCCCTCCGGGCAACATGGACCTCTTGCCGCGCCTCTTGCGGACCCCCTCGTATGATTTTTTGAGAATCTTTCGCCGGAACCCCATGCAGCGCCAGAATCCGTGGGCTAACACCCACAGAAATGAGCCGAAATAGCCTGTTTCCACTTCCTTGGCCCATAAAATCCTACCAGGCCTCATCCAACCCCGCCAGGCAACATGGACCTCTTGCCGGGCCTCTTGCGGACCCCCCGTATGATTTTTCGAGAATCTTGCGCCGGAACCCCATACAGCGCCAGAATCCGTGGGCTAACACCCACAGAAATGAGCCGAAATCGCCTGTTTCCACTTCCTTGGCCCATAAAATCCAACCAGGCCTCATCCAACCCCGCCGGGCAGCATGGACCTCTTGCCGGGCCTCTTGCGGACCCCCTCGTATGATTTTTCGAGAATCTTGCACCGGAACCCCATGCAGCGACAGAATCCGTGGGCTAACACCCACAGAAATGAGCCGAAATCGCCTGTTTCCACTTCCTTGGCCCATAAAATCCAAGCAGGCCTCATCCAACCCCGCCAGGCAACATGGACCTCTTGTCGAGCCTCTTGTGGACCCCCTCGTATGATTTTTCGTGAATCTTGCACCAGAACCCCCTGCAGCGCCAGATTCCGTGGGCTAACACCCACAAAAATGAGCCAAAATCGCCTGTTTCCACTTCCTGGCCCATAACATCCAACCAGGCCTAATCCAACCCCACCGGGCATCATGGACCTCTTGTCGGGCCTCTTGCGGACCCCCTCGTATGATTTTTCGAGAATCTTGCGCCGGAACCCCATGCAGCGCCAGAATCCGTGGGCTAACACCCACAGAAATGAGCCGAAATCGCCTGTTTCCACTTCCTTGGCCCATAAAATCCAACCAGGCCTCATCCAACCCCGCCGGGCAGCATGGACCTCTTGCCGGGCCTCTTGCGGACCCCCTCGTATGATTTTTCGAGAATCTTGCACCGGAACCCCATGCAGCGACAGAATCCGTGGGCTAACACCCACAGAAATGAGCCGAAATCGCCTGTTTCCACTTCCTTGGCCCATAAAATCCAACCAAGCCTCATCCAACCCCGCCATGCAGCATGGACCTCTTGCCGGGCCTCTTGCGGACCCCCTCGTATGATTTTTCGAGAATCTTGCGCCGGAACCCCATGCAGCACCAGAATCCGTGGGCTAACACCCATAGAAATTAGCCGAAATCGCCTGTTTCCACTTCCTTGGCCCATAAACTCCAACCAGGCCTCATCCAACCCTGCCGGGCAACATGGACCTCTTGCGGGGCCTTTTGCGGACCCCCTCGTATGATTTCTCGAGAATCTTGCGCCGGAACCCCATGCAGCGCCACAATCCATGGGCTAACACCCACAGAAATGAGCCGAAATCGCCAGTTTCCACTTCCTTTGCCCATATAATCCAACCAGGCCTCATCCAACCCCGCCGGGCAACATGGACCTCTTTCCGGGCCTTTTGTGGACCCCCTCGTATAATTTCTTAGAATCTTGCGCCGGAACCCCATGCAGCGCCAGAATCTGTGGGCTAACACCCACAGAAATGAGCCGAAATCGCCTGTTTCCACTTCCTTGGCCCATAAAATCCAACCAGGCCTCATCCAACCCCGCTGGGCAACATGGACCTCTTGCCAGGCCTCTTGCGGAGCCCCTCGTATGATTTATTGAGAATCTTGCGCCGGAACCCCATGCAGCGCCAGAATCCATGGGCTAACACCCACTTAAATGAGCCGAAATCGCCTGTTTCCACTTCCTTGGCCCATAAAATCCAACCAGGCCTCATCCAACCCCGCCGGGCAACATGGACCTCTTGCCGGGCCTCTTGTGGACCCCCTCGTATGATTTTTCAAAAATCTTGCGCCGGAACCCCATGCAGCGCCAGAATCCGTGGGCTAACACCCACTTAAATGAGCCGAAATCGCCTGTTTCCACTTCCTTGGCCCATAAAATCCAACCAGGCCTCATCCAACCCCACCAGGCAACATGGACCTCTTGCCGGGCCTCTTGCGGACCCCCTCGTATGATTTTTCGAGAATCTTGCACCGGAACCCCATGCAACGACAGAATCCGTGGGCTAACACCCACAGAAATGAGCCGAAATCGCCTGTTTCCACTTCCTTGGCCCATAAAATCCAAGCAGGCCTCATCCAACCCCGCCAGGCAACATGGACCTCTTGTCGAGCCTCTTGTGGACCCCCTCGTATGATTTTTCGTGAATCTTGCACCAGAACCCCCTGCAGCGCCAGATTCCGTGGGCTAACACCCACAAAAATGAGCCAAAATCGCCTGTTTCCACTTCCTGGCCCATAACATCCAACCAGGCCTAATCCAACCCCACCGGGCATCATGGACCTCTTGTCGGGCCTCTTACGGACCCCCTCGTATGATTTTTCGAGAATCTTGCGCCGGAACCCCATGCAGCGCCAGAATCCGTGGGCTAACACCCACAGAAATGAGCCGAAATCGCCTGTTTCCACTTCCTTGGCCCATAAAATCCAACCAGGCCTCATCCAACCCCGCCGGGCAGCATGGACCTCTTGCCGGGCCTCTTGCGGACCCCCTCGTATGATTTTTCGAGAATCTTGCACCGGAACCCCATGCAGCGACAGAATCCGTGGGCTAACACCCACAGAAATGAGCCGAAATCGCCTGTTTCCACTTCCTTGGCCCATAAAATCCAACCAAGCCTCATCCAACCCCGCCATGCAGCATGGACCTCTTGCCGGGCCTCTTGCGGACCCCCTCGTATGATTTTTCGAGAATCTTGCGCCGGAACCCCATGCAGCACCAGAATCCGTGGGCTAACACCCATAGAAATTAGCCGAAATCGCCTGTTTCCACTTCCTTGGCCCATAAACTCCAACCAGGCCTCATCCAACCCTGCCGGGCAACATGGACCTCTTGCGGGGCCTTTTGCGGACCCCCTCGTATGATTTCTCGAGAATCTTGCGCCGGAACCCCATGCAGCGCCACAATCCATGGGCTAACACCCACAGAAATGAGCCGAAATCGCCAATTTCCACTTCCTTTGCCCATATAATCCAACCAGGCCTCATCCAACCCCGCCGGGCAACATGGACCTCTTTCCGGGCCTTTTGTGGACCCCCTCGTATAATTTCTTAGAATCTTGCGCCGGAACCCCATGCAGCGCCAGAATCTGTGGGCTAACACCCACAGAAATGAGCCGAAATCGCCTGTTTCCACTTCCTTGGCCCATAAAATCCAACCAGGCCTCATCCAACCCCGCTGGGCAACATGGACCTCTTGCCAGGCCTCTTGCGGAGCCCCTCGTATGATTTATTGAGAATCTTGCGCCGGAACCCCATGCAGCGCCAGAATCCATGGGCTAACACCCACTTAAATGAGCCGAAATCGCCTGTTTCCACTTCCTTGGCCCATAAAATCCAACCAGGCCTCATCCAACCCCGCCGGGCAACATGGACCTCTTGCCGGGCCTCTTGTGGACCCCCTCGTATGATTTTTCAAAAATCTTGCGCCGGAACCCCATGCAGCGCCAGAATCCGTGGGCTAACACCCACTTAAATGAGCCGAAATCGCCTGTTTCCACTTCCTTGGCCCATAAAATCCAACCAGGCCTCATCCAACCCCACCAGGCAACATGGACCTCTTGCCGGGCCTCTTGCGGACCCCCTCGTATGATTTTTCGAGAATCATGCGCCGGAACACCATGCAGCGACAGAATCCATGGGCTAACACCCACATAAATGAGCCAAAATTGCCTGTTTCCACTTCCTTGGCCCATAAAATCCAATCAGGCCTCATCCAACCCCACCGGGCAGCATGGACGTCTTGCCGGGCCTCTTACGGACCCCCTCGTATGATTTTTTGAGAATCTTGCGCCGAAACCCCATGCAGCGACAGAATCCGTGGGCTAACACCCACAGAAATGAGCCGAAATCGCCTGTTTCCACTTCCTTGGCCCATAAAATCCAAGCAGGCCTCATCCAACCCCTCCGGGCAACATGGACCTCTTGCCGCGCCTCTTGCGGACCCCCTCGTATGATTTTTTGAGAATCTTTCGCCGGAACCCCATGCAGCGCCAGAATCCGTGGGCTAACACCCACAGAAATGAGCCGAAATCGCCTGTTTCCACTTCCTTGGCCCATAAAATCCTACCAGGCCTCATCCAACCCCGCCAGGCAACATGGACCTCTTGCCGGGCCTCTTGCGGACCCCCCCGTATGATTTTTCGAGAATCTTGCGCCGGAACCCCATGCAGCGCCAGAATCCGTGGGCTAACACCCACAGAAATGAGCCGAAATCGCCTGTTTCCACTTCCTTGGCCCATAAAATCCAACCAGGCCTCATCCAACCCCGCCGGGCAGCATGGACCTCTTGCCGGGCCTCTTGCGGACCCCCTCGTATGATTTTTCAAGAATCTTGCACCGGAACCCCATGCAGCGACAGAATCCGTGGGCTAACACCCACAGAAATGAGCCGAAATCGCCTGTTTCCACTTCCTTGGCCCATAAAATCCAAGCAGGCCTCATCCAACCCCGCCAGGCAACATGGACCTCTTGTCGAGCCTCTTGTGGACCCCCTCGTATGATTTTTCGTGAATCTTGCACCAGAACCCCCTGCAGCGCCAGATTCCGTGGGCTAACACCCACAAAAATGAGCCAAAATCGCCTGTTTCCACTTCCTGGCCCATAACATCCAACCAGGCCTAATCCAACCCCACCGGGCATCATGGACCTCTTGTCGGGCCTCTTGCGGACCCCCTCGTATGATTTTTCGAGAATCTTGCGCCGGAACCCCATGCAGCGCCAGAATCCGTGGGCTAACACCCACAGAAATGAGCCGAAATCGCCTGTTTCCACTTCCTTGGCCCATAAAATCCAACCAGGCCTCATCCAACCCCGCCGGGCAGCATGGACCTCTTGCCGGGCCTCTTGCGGACCCCCTCGTATGATTTTTCGAGAATCTTGCACCGGAACCCCATGCAGCGACAGAATCCGTGGGCTAACACCCACAGAAATGAGCCGAAATCGCCTGTTTCCACTTCCTTGGCCCATAAAATCCAACCAAGCCTCATCCAACCCCGCCATGCAGCATGGACCTCTTGCCGGGCCTCTTGCGGACCCCCTCGTATGATTTTTCGAGAATCTTGCGCCGGAACCCCATGCAGCACCAGAATCCGTGGGCTAACACCCATAGAAATTAGCCGAAATCGCCTGTTTCCACTTCCTTGGCCCATAAACTCCAACCAGGCCTCATCCAACCCTGCCGGGCAACATGGACCTCTTGCGGGGCCTTTTGCGGACCCCCTCGTATGATTTCTCGAGAATCTTGCGCCGGAACCCCATGCAGCGCCACAATCCATGGGCTAACACCCACAGAAATGAGCCGAAATCGCCAGTTTCCACTTCCTTTGCCCATATAATCCAACCAGGCCTCATCCAACCCCGCCGGGCAACATGGACCTCTTTCCGGGCCTTTTGTGGACCCCCTCGTATAATTTCTTAGAATCTTGCGCCGGAACCCCATGCAGCGCCAGAATCTGTGGGCTAACACCCACAGAAATGAGCCGAAATCGCCTGTTTCCACTTCCTTGGCCCATAAAATCCAACCAGGCCTCATCCAACCCCGCTGGGCAACATGGACCTCTTGCCAGGCCTCTTGCGGAGCCCCTCGTATGATTTATTGAGAATCTTGCGCCGGAACCCCATGCAGCGCCAGAATCCATGGGCTAACACCCACTTAAATGAGCCGAAATCGCCTGTTTCCACTTCCTTGGCCCATAAAATCCAACCAGGCCTCATCCAACCCCGCCGGGCAACATGGACCTCTTGCCGGGCCTCTTGTGGACCCCCTCGTATGATTTTTCAAAAATCTTGCGCCGGAACCCCATGCAGCGCCAGAATCCGTGGGCTAACACCCACTTAAATGAGCCGAAATCGCCTGTTTCCACTTCCTTGGCCCATAAAATCCAACCAGGCCTCATCCAACCCCGCTGGGCAACATGGACCTCTTGCCAGGCCTCTTGCGGAGCCCCTCGTATGATTTATTGAGAATCTTGCGCCGGAACCCCATGCAGCGCCAGAATCCATGGGCTAACACCCACTTAAATGAGCCGAAATCGCCTGTTTCCACTTCCTTGGCCCATAAAATCCAACCAGGCCTCATCCAACCCCGCCGGGCAACATGGACCTCTTGCCGGGCCTCTTGTGGACCCCCTCGTATGATTTTTCAAAAATCTTGCGCCGGAACCCCACGCAGCGCCAGAATCCGTGGGCTAACACCCACTTAAATGAGCCGAAATTGCCTGTTTCCACTTCCTTGGCCCATAAAATCCAACCAGGCCTCATCCAACCCCGCCGGGCAACATGGACCTCTTGCCGGGCCTCTTGCGGACCCCCGCGTATGATTTTTCGAGAATCTTGCGCCGGAACACCATGCAGCGACAGAATCCATGGGCTAACACCCACATAAATGAGCCAAAATTGCCTGTTTCCACTTCCTTGGCCCATAAAATCCAATCAGGCCTCATCCAACCCCGCCGGGCAGCATGGACGTCTTGCCGGGCCTCTTACGGACCCCCTCGTATGATTTTTTGAGAATCTTGCGCCGAAACCCCATGCAGCGACAGAATCCGTGGGCTAACACCCACAGAAATGAGCCGAAATCGCCTGTTTCCACTTCCTTGGCCCATAAAATCCAAGCAGGCCTCATCCAACCCCTCCAGGCAACATGGACCTCTTGCCGCGCCTCTTGCGGACCCCCTCGTATGATTTTTTGAGAATCTTGCGCCGGAACCCCATGCAGCGCCAGAATCCGTGGGCTAACACCCACAGAAATGAGCCGAAATCGCCTGTTTCCACTTCCTTGGCCCATAAAATCCTACCAGGCCTCATCCAACCCCGCCAGGCAACATGGACCTCTTGCCGGGCCTCTTGCGGACCCCCCCGTATGATGTTTCGAGAATCTTACGCCGGAACCCCATGCAGCGCCAGAATCCGTGGGCTAACACCCACAGAAATGAGCCGAAATCGCCTGTTTCCACTTCCTTGGCCCATAAAATCCAACCAGGCCTCATCCAACCCCGCCGGGCAGCATGGACCTCTTGCCGGGCCTCTTGCGGACCCCCTCGTATGATTTTTCGAGAATCTTGCACCGGAACCCCATGCAGCGACAGAATCCGTGGGCTAACACCCACAGAAATGAGCCGAAATCGCCTGTTTCCACTTCCTTGGCCCATAAAATCTAAGCAGGCCTCATCCAACCCCGCCAGGCAACATGGACCTCTTGTCGGGCCTCTTGTGGACCCCCTCGTATGATTTTTCGTGAATCTTGCACCAGAACCCCCTGCAGCGCCAGAATCCGTGGGCTAACACCCACAGAAATGAGCCAAAATTGCCTGTTTCCACTTCCTGGCGCATAACATCCAACCAGGCCTAATCCAACCCCACCGGGCATCATGGACCTCTTGTCGGGCCTCTTGCGGATCCCCTCGTATGATTTTTCGAGAATCTTGCGCCGGAACCCCATGCAGCGCCAGAATCCGTGGGATAACACCCACAAAAATGAGCCGAAATCGCCTGTTTCCACTTCCTTGGCCCATAAAATCCAACCAGGCCTCATCCAACCCCGCCGGGCAGCATGGACCTCTTGCCGGGCCTCTTGCGGACCCCCTCGTATGATTTTTCGAGAATCTTGCACCGGAACCCCATGCAGCGACAGAATCCGTGGGCTAACACCCACAGAAATGAGCCGAAATCGCCTGTTTCCACTTCCTTGGCCCATAAAATCCAACCAAGCCTCATCCAACCCCGCCATGCAGCATGGACCTCTCGCCGGGCCTCTTGCGGACCCCCTCGTATGATTTTTCGAGAATCTTGCGCCGGAACCCCATGCAGCGCCAGAATCCGTGGGCTAACACCCACAGAAATGAGCCGAAATCGCCTGTTTCCACTTCCTTGGCCTATGAAATCCAACCAGGTCTCATCCAACCCCGCCGGGCAACATGGACCTCTTTCCGGGCCTCTTGCAGACCCCCTCGTATGATTTTTTGAGAATCTTGCTCCGGAATCCCATGCATCGCCAGAATCCGTGGGCTAACACCCACAGAAATGAGCCGAAATCGCATGTTTCCACTTCCTTGGCCTATAACATCCAACCAAGCCTCATCCAACCCCGCCATGCAGCATGGACCTCTTTCCGGGCCTCTTGCGGACCCCCTCGTATGATTTTTTGAGAATCTTGCGCCGGAACCCCATGCAGCGCCAGAATCCGTGGGCTAACACCCATAGAAATTAGCCGAAATCGCCTGTTTCCACTTCCTTGGCCCATAAACTCCAACCAGGCCTCATCCAACCCTTCCGGGCAACATGGACCTCTTGCGGGGCCTTTTGCGGACCCCCTCGTATGATTTTTCGAGAATCTTGCGCCGGAACCCCATGCAGCGCCACAATCCATGGGCTAACACCCACAGAAATGAGCCGAAATCGCCAGTTTCCACTTCCTTTGCCCATATAATCCAACCAGGCCTCATCCAACCCCGCCGGGCAACATGGACCTCTTTCCGGGCCTTTTGTGGACCCCCTTGTATAATTTCTTAGAATCTTGCGTCGGAACCCCATGCAGCGACAGAATCTGTGGGCTAACACCCACAGAAATGAGCCGAAATCGCCTGTTTCCACTTCCTTGGCCCATAAAATCCAACCAGGCCTCATCCAACCCCGCAGGGCAACATGGACCTCTTGCCGGGCCTCTTGTGGACCCCCTCGTATGATTTTTCGAGAATCTTGTGCCGGAACCCCATGCAGCGCCAGAATCCGTGGGCTAACACCCACAGAAATGAGCCGAAATCGCATGTTTCCACTTCCTTGGCCCATAAATTCCAACCAGGCCTCATCCAACCCCGCCGGGCAACATGGACCTCTTGTCGGGCCTCTTGCGGATCCCCTCGTATGATTTTAAGAGAATCTTGCGTCGGAACTCCATGCAGCGCCAGAATCCGTGGGCTAACACCCACAGAAATGAGCCGAAGTCGCCTGTTTCCACTTCCTTGGCCCATAAAATCCAACCAGGCCTCATCCAACCCCGCCGGGCAACATGGACTTTTTGACGGGCCTCTTGCGGACCCCCTCATATGATTTTTAGAGAATCTTGCGCCGGAACCCCATGCAGCGCCAGAATCCGTGGGCTAACACCCACAGAAATGAGCCGAAATCGCCTGTTTCCACTTCCTTGGCCTATAACATCCAACCAGGCCTCATCCAACCCCGCCGCACAACATGGACCTCTTGCCGGGCCTCTTGCGGACCCCCTCGTATGATTTTTCGAGAATCTTGCGCCGGAACCCCATGCAATGCCAGAATCCGTGGGCTAACACCCACAAAAATGAGCCGAAATCGCCTGTTTCCACTTCCTTGGCCTATAAAATCCAACCAGGCCTCATCCAACCCCGCTGGGCAGCATGGACCTCTTGTTGGGCCTCTTGCGGACCCCCTCGTATGATTGTTCGAGAATCTTGCGCCGGAACCCCATGCAGCGCCAGAATCCGTGGGCTAACACCCACAGAAATGAGCCAAAATCGCCTGTTTCCACTTCCTTGGCCTATAAAATCCAACCAGGCCTCATCCAACCCCGCCGGGATACATGGACCTCTTGCCGGGCCTCTTACGGACCCCCTCGTATGATTTTTCCAGAATCTTGCGCCGGAACGCCATGCAGCGCCAGAATCCGTGGGCTAACACCCACAAAAATGAGCCGAAATCGCCAGTTTCCACTTCCTTGGCCCATAAAATCCAACCAGGCCTCATCCAACCCCGCCGAGCAACATGGACCTCTTGACGGGCCTCTTGCAGACCCCCTCGTTTGATTTTTAGAGAATCTTGCGCCAGAACCCCATGCAGCGCCAGAATCCGTGGGCTAACACCCACAGAAATGAGCCGGAATCGCCTGTTTCCACTTCCTTGGCCTATAAAATCCAACCAGGCCTCATCCAACCCCGCCGGGAAACATGGACCTCTTGCCGGGCCTCTTGCGGACCCCCTCGTATGATTTTTTGAGAATCTTACGTCGGAACCCCATGCAGCGCCAGAATCCGTGGGCTAACACCCACAGAAATGAGCCGAAATCGCCTGTTTCCACTTCCTTGGCCTATGAAATCCAACCAGGTCTCATCCAACCCCGCCGGGCAACATGGACCTCTTTCAGGGCCTCTTGCAGACCCCCTCGTATGATTTTTTGAGAATCTTGCTCCGGAATCCCATGCATCGCCAGAATCCGTGGGCTAACTCCCACAGAAATGAGCCGAAATCGCCTGTTTCCACTTCCTTGGCCCATAAAATCCAACCACGCCTCATCCAACCCCGCCGGGCATCATGGACCTCTTTCTGGGCCTCTTGCGGACCCCCTCGTATAATTTTTCGAGAATCGTGTGCTGGAACTCCATGCAGCGACAGAAACCGTGGGCTAACACCCACAGAAATGAGCCAAAATCGCCTATTTCCACTTCCTTGGCCCATAAAATCCAACCAGGCCTCATCCAACCCCACGGGGCAGCATGGACTTCTTGTCGGGCCTCTTGCGGACCCCCTCGTATGATATTTCGAGAATCTTGCGCCGGAAACCCATGCAGCGATAGAATCCGTGGGCTAATACCCACAGAAATGAGCCGAAATTGCCTGTTTCCACTTCCTTGGCCCATAAAATCCAACCAGGCCTCATCCAACCCCACCGGGCAACATGGACCTCTTGTCGGGCCTCTTGCGGACCCCCTCGTATGATATTTTGAGAATCGTGCGCCGGAACCCCATGCAGCGACAGAAACCGTGGGCTAACACCCACAGAAATGAGCCAAAATCGCCTATTTCCACTTCCTTGGCCCATAAAATCCAACCAGGCCTCATCCAACCCTGCCGGGCAGCATGGACCTCTTGCTGGGCCTCTTGCAGACCCCCTCGTATGATTTTTCGAGAATCTTGCGCCGGAACCCCATGCAGCGACAGAATCCGTGGGCTAATACCCACAGAAATGAGCTGAAATCGCCTGTTTCAACTTCCTTGGCCCATAAAATCCAACCAGGGCTCATCCAACCCCGCCGAGCAACATGGACCACTTTCCGGACCTCTTGCCGGGCCTCCTGCGGACCCCCTCGTATGATATTTCGAGAATCTTGCGCCGGAACCCCATGCAGTGCTAGAATCCGTGGGCTAACACCCACAGAAATGAGCCAAAATCGCCTGTTTCCACTTCCTTGGCCCATAAAATCCAACCAGGCCTCATCCAACCCCGCCGGGCAACATGGACCACTTGCCGGGCCTCTTGCGGACCCCCTCGTATGAGTCTTCGAGAATCTTGCGCCGGAACCCCATGCAGCACCAGAATCTGTGGGCTAACACCCACAGAAATGAGCCGAAATCGCCTGTTTCCACTTCCTTGGCCTATAAAATCCCACCAGGCCTCATCCAACCCCGCCGGGCAACATGGACCTCTTGCCGGGCCTCTTGCGGACCCCCTCGTATGATTTTTCGATAATCTTGCGTGTGAACGCCATGCAGCGCCAGAATCCGTGGGCTAACACCCACAAAAATGAGCCGAAATCGCCAGTTTCCACTTCCTTGGCCCATAAAATCCAACCAGGCCTCATCCAACCCCGCCGAGCAACATGGACCTCTTGACGGGCCTCTTGCGGACCCCCTCGTATGATTTTTAGAGAATCTTGCACCGGAACCCCATGCAGCGCCAGAATCCGTGGGCTAACACCCACAGAAATGAGCCGAAATCGCCTGTTTCCACTTCCTTGGCCTATAAAATCCAACCAGGCCTCATCTAATCCCGTCGGGAAACATGGACCTCTTGCCGGGCCTCTTGCGGACCCCCTCGTATGATTTTTCGAGAATCTTACGCCGGAACCCCATGCAGCGCCAGAATCCGTGGGCTAACACCCACAGAAATAAGCCGAAATCGCCTGTTTCCACTTCCTTGGCCTATGAAATCCAACCAGGTCTCATCCAACCCCGCCGGGCAACATGGACCTCTTTCCGGGCCTCTTGCGGACCCCCTCGTATGATTTTTTGAGAATCTTGCTCCGGAATCCCATGCATCGCCAGAATCCGTGGGCTAACACCCACAGAAATGAGCTGAAATCGCCTGTTTCAAGTTCCTTGGCCCATAAAATCCAACCACGCCTCATCCAACCCCGCCGGGCATCATCGACCTCTTGTGGGGCCTCTTGCGGACCCCCTCGTATGATTTTTCGATAATCTTGCGTGTGAACGCCATGCAGCGCCAGAATCCGTGGGCTAACACCCACAAAAATGAGCCGAAATCGCCAGTTTCCACTTCCTTGGCCCATAAAATCCAACCAGGCCTCATCCAACCCCGCCGAGCAACATGGACCTCTTGACGGGCCTCTTGCGGACCCCCTCGTATGATTTTTAGAGAATCTTGCACCGGAACCCCATGCAGCGCCAGAATCCGTGGGCTAACACCCACAGAAATGAGCCGAAATCGCCTGTTTCCACTTCCTTGGCCTATAAAATCCAACCAGGCCTCATCTAATCCCGTCGGGAAACATGGACCTCTTGCCGGGCCTCT
The DNA here is from genome assembly GCA_029948455.1 of Solanum rostratum. Lineage (NCBI taxonomy): Eukaryota > Viridiplantae > Streptophyta > Magnoliopsida > Solanales > Solanaceae > Solanum > Solanum rostratum. The sequence goes on along the minus strand of JARACL010000162.1, from coordinate 237,844 downwards.
TGCGGACCCCCTCGTATGATTTTTCGAGAATCTTACGCCGGAACCCCATGCAGCGCCAGAATCCGTGGGCTAACACCCACAGAAATAAGCCGAAATCGCCTGTTTCCACTTCCTTGGCCTATGAAATCCAACCAGGTCTCATCCAACCCCGCCGGGCAACATGGACCTCTTTCCGGGCCTCTTGCGGACCCCCTCGTATGATTTTTTGAGAATCTTGCTCCGGAATCCCATGCATCGCCAGAATCCGTGGGCTAACACCCACAGAAATGAGCTGAAATCGCCTGTTTCAAGTTCCTTGGCCCATAAAATCCAACCACGCCTCATCCAACCCCGCCGGGCATCATCGACCTCTTGTGGGGCCTCTTGCGGACCCCCTCGTATGATTTTTCGAGAATCTTGTGCCGGAACCCCATGCAGCGACAGAAACCGTGGGCTAACACCGACACAAATGAGCCAAAATCGCCTATTTCCACTTCCTTGGCCCATAAAATCCAACCAGGCCTCATCCAACCCCGCTGGGCAGCATGGACTTCTTGCCGGGCCTCTTGCGGACCCCCTCGTATGATATTTCGAGAATCTTCCGCCGGAAACCCATGCAGCGATAGAATCCGTGGGCTAATACCCACAGAAATGAGCCGAAATCGCCTGTTTCCACTTCCTTGGCCCATAAAATCCAACCAGGCCTCATCCAACCCTGCCGGGCAACATGGACCTCTTGTCGGGCCTCTTGCGGACCCACTCGTATGATATTTTGAGAATCGTGCGCCGGAACCCCATGCAGCGACAGAAACCGTGGGCTAACACCCACAGAAATGAGCCAAAATCGCCTATTTGCACTTCCTTGGTCCATAAAATCCAACCAGGCCTCATCCAACCCCGCCGGGCAGCATGGACCTCATGCCGGGCCTCTTGCAGACCCCCTCGTATGATTTTTCAGAATCTTGCGCCGGAACCCCATGCAGCGACAGAATCCGTGGGCTAATACCCACAGAAATGAGCTGAAATCGCCTGTTTCAACTTTCTTGGCCCATAAAATCCAACCAGGCCTCATCCAACCCCGCCGAGCAACATGGACCACTTTCCGGACCTCTTGCCGGGCCTCCTGCGGACCCCCTCATATGATATTTCGAGAATCTTGCGCCGGAACCCCATGCAGTGCTAGAATCCGTGGGCTAACACCCACAGATATGAGCCAAAATCGCCTGTTTCCACTTCCTTGGCCCATAAAATCCAACCAGGCCTCATCCAACCCCGCCGGGCAACATGGACCTCTTGCCGGGCCTCTTGCGGACCCCCTCGTATAATTTTTTGAGAATCTTGCGCCGAAACCCCATGGAGCGCCAGAATCCATGGGCTAACACCCACAGAAATGAGACGAAATCGCCTGTTTCCACTTCCTTGGCCCATAAAATCCAACCAAGCCTCATCCAACCCCGCCGGGCAGCATGGACCTCTTGCCGGGCCTCTTGCAGACCCCCTCGTATGATTTTTCAGAATCTTGCGCCGGAACCCCATGCAGCGACAGAATCCGTGGGCTAATACCCACAGAAATGAGCTGAAATCGCCTGTTTCAACTTTCTTGGCCCATAAAATCCAACCAGGCCTCATCCAACCCCGCCGAGAAACATGGACCACTTTCCGGACCTCTTGCCGGGCCTCCTGCGGACCCCCTCATATGATATTTCGAGAATCTTGCGCCGGAACCCCATGCAGTGCTAGAATCTGTGGGCTAACACCCACAAAAATGAGCCAAAATCGCCTGTTTCCACTTCCTTGGCCCATAAAATCCAACCAGGCCTCATCCAACCCCGCCGGGCAACATGGACCTCTTGCCGGGCCTCTTGCGGACCCCCTCGTATGATTTTTCGAGAATCTTGCGCCGGAACCCCACGGAGCGCCAGAATCCGTGGGCTAACACCCACAGAAATGAGACGAAATCGCCTGTTTCCACTTCCTTGGCCCATAAAATCCAACCAGGCCTCATCCAACCCTGCCGGGCAGCATGGACCTCTTGCCGGGCCACTTGCGGACCCCCTCGTATGACTTTTCGAGAATCTTGCACCGGAACCCCATGCAACGACAGAATCCGTGGGCTAACACCCACAGAAATGAGCCGAAATCGCCTGTTTCCACTTCCTTGCCCCATAAAATCCAACCAAGCCTCATCCAACCCCGCCATGTACCATGGACCTCTTGCCAGGCCTCTTGTGGACCCCCTCGTATGATTTTTCGAGAATCTTGCGCTGGAACCCCAAGCAGCGCCAGAATCTGTGGGCTAACACCCACAGAAATGAGCCGAAATCTTCTGTTTCCACTTCCTTGGCCCATAAAATCCAACCAGGCCTCATCCAACCCTGCCGGGAACCATGGACCTCTTGCGGGGCCTTTGCGGACCCCCTCGTTCGATTTTTCGAGAATCTTGCGCCGGAACCCCATGCAGCGCCAGAATCCATGGGCTAACACCCACAGAAATGAGCCGAAATCGCCAGTTTCCACTTCCTTTGCCCATATAATCCAACCAGGCCTCATCCAACCCCGTCGGGCAACATGGACCTCTTGCCGGGCCTTTTGTGGACCCCCTCGTATGATTTTTCGAGAATCATGCGCCGGAACCCCATGCAGCGACAGAATCCGTGGGCTAACACCCACAGAAATGAGCCGAAATCCCCTGTTTCCACTTCCTTGGCCCGTAAAATCCAACCAGGCCTCATCTAACCCTGCAGGGCAACATGGACCTCTTTCCGGGCCTCTTGCGGACCCCCTCGTATGATTTTTCGAGAATCTTGCGCCGGAACCCCATGCAGCGCCAGAATCCGTGGGCTAACACCCACAGAAATGAGCCGAAATCGCATGTTTCCACTTCCTTGGCCCATAAATTCCAACCAGGCCTCATCCAACCCCGCCGGGCAACATGGACCTCTTGCCGGGCCTCTTGCGGACCCCCTCGTATGATTTTTAGAGAATCTTGCACCGGAACCCCATGCAGTACCAGAATCCGTGGGCTAACACCCACAAAAATGAGCCGAAATCGCCTGTTTCAACTTCCTTGGCCCATAAAATCCAACCAGGCCTCATCTAACCCCGCCGGGCAACATGGACCATTTGACGGGCCTCTTGCAGACCCCCTCGTATGATTTTTAGAGAATCTTGCGCTGGAACCCCATGCAGCGCCAGAATCCGTGGGCTAACACCCACATAAATGAGCCAAAATCGCCTGTTTCCACTTCCTTGGCCTATAAAATCCAACCAGGCCTCATCCAACCCCGCCGGGCAGCATGGACCTCTTGCCGGGCCTCGTGTGGACCCCCTCGTATGATTTTTCGAGAATCTTGCGCCGGAACCCCATGCAGCGCCAGAATCCATGGGCTAACACCCACAGAAATGAGCCGAAATCGCCTGTTTCCAGTTCCTTGGCCCATAAAATCCCACCAGGCCTCATCCAATCCCGCCGGGCAACATGGACCTCTTGCCGGGCCTCTTGCGGACCCTCTCGTATGATTTTTCGAGAATCTTACGCCAAAACCCCATGCAGCGCCAGAATCCGTGGCTAACACCCACAGAAATGAGCCGAAATCGCCTGTTTCCACTTCCGTGGCCTATAAAATCCAACCAGGACTAATCCAACCCCGCCGAGCAACATGGACCTCTTTCCGGGCCTCTTGCGGACCCCCTCGTATGTGTTTTTGAGAATATTGCGCCGGAATCCCATGCAGCGCCAGAATCCGTGGGCTAACACCCACAGAAATGAGCCGAAATCGCCTGTTTCCACTTCCTTGGCCTATAAAATCCAACCAGGTCTCATCCAACCCCGCCGGGCAACATGGACCTCTTAACGGGCCTCTTGCGGACCCCCTCGAATGATTTTTCGAGAATCTTGTGCCGGAACCCCATGCAGCGACAGAAACCATGGGCTAACACCCACAGAAATGAGCCGAAATCGCCTATTCCACTTCCTTGGCCCATAAAATCCAACCAGGCCTCATCCAACCCCGCCGGGCAGCATGGACCTCTTGCCGGGCCTCTTGCAGACCCCCTCGTATGATTTTTCGAGAATCTTGCGTCGGAACCCCATGCAGCGACAGAATCCGTGGGCTAACATCCACAGAAATGAGCCGAAATCGCCTGTTTCCACTTCCTTGGCCCAAAAAATCCAACCAGGCCTCATCCAACCCCGCCGAGCAACATGGACCACTTTTCGGACCTCTTGCCGGGCCTCCTGCGGACCCCCTCGTATGATTTTTTGAGAATCTTGCGCCGGAACCCCATGCAGCGCCAGAATCCGTGGGCTAACACCCACAAAAATGAGCCAAAATCACCTGTTTCCACTTCCTTGGCCCATAAAATCCAACAAGGCCTCATCCAACCCCGCCGGGCAACATGGACCTCTTGCCAGGCCTCTTGCATACCCCCTCGTATGATTTTTCGAGAATCTTGTGCCGGAACCCCATGCAGCGCCAGAATCCGTGGGCTAACACCCACAGAAATGAGCCGAAATCGCCTGTTTCCACTTCCTTGGCCTATAAAATCTAACCAGGCCTCATCCAACCCCGCCGGCCAGCATGGACTTCTTGCCGGGCCTCTTGCGGACCCCCTCGTTTGATATTTCGAGAATCTTGCGCCGGAAACCCATTCAGCGATAGAATCCTTGGGCTAACACCCACAGAAATGAGCCGAAATCGCCTGTTTCCACTTCCTTGGCCCATAAAATCCAACCAGGCCTCATCCAACCCCGCCGGGCAACATGGACCTCTTTCCGGGCCTCTTGCGGACCCCCTCGTATGATATTTTGAGAATCGTGCGCCGGAACCCCATGCAGCGCCAGCCCACCCACAGAAATGAGCCGAAATCGCCTGTTTCCACTTCCTTGGCCCATAAAGTCCAACCTGGCCTCATCCAACCCCGCCGGGCAACATAGACCTCTTGCCGGGCCTCTTGCGGACCCCCTCGTATGATTTTTCGAGAATCTTGCGCCGGAACCCCATGCAGCGCCAGAATCCGTGGGCTAACACCCACAGAAATGAGCCGAAATCGCCTGTTTCCACTTCCTTGGCCCATAAAATCCAACGAGGCCTCATCCAACCCCGCCGGGAAACATGGACCTCTTGCCGGGCCTCTTGCGGACCCCCTCGTATGGTTTTTCGAGAATCTTGCACCGAAACCCCCTGCAGCGCCAGAATCCGTGGGCTAACACCCACAGAAATGAGCCGAAATCGCCTGTTTCCACTTCCTTGGCCCATAAAATCCTACCAGGCCTCATCCAACCCCGCCGGGCATCATGGACCTCTTGCCGGGCCTCTTGCGGACCCCCTCGTATGATTTTTTGAGAATCTTGCACCGAAACCCCATTCAGTGACAGAATCTGTGGGCTAACACCCACAGAAATGAGCCGAAATCGCCTGTTTCCACTTCCTTGGCCCATAAAATCCAACCAGGCCTCATCCAACCCCGCCGGGCAGCATGGACCTCTTGCCGGGCCTCTTGCGGACTCCCTCGTATGATTTTTCGAGAATCTTGCACCAGAACCCCATGCAGCGACAGAATCCGTGGGCTGACACCCACAGAAATGAGCCGAAATCGCCTGTTTCCACTTCCTTGGCCCATAAAATCCAACCAGGCCTCATCCAACCCCGCCGGGCAACATGGACCTCTTTCCGGGCCTTTTGTGGACCCCCCTCATATGATTTTTTGAGAATCTTGCGCCGGAACCCCATGCAGCGCCAGAATCTGTGGGCTAACACCCACAGAAATGAGCCGAAATCGCCTATTTCCACTTCCTTGGCCCATAAAATCCAACCAGGCCTCATCCAACCCCTCCGGGCAACATGGACCTCTTGTCGGGCCTCTTGCGGACCCCCTCGTATGATTTTTTGAGAATCTTGTGCTGGAACCCCATGCAGCGCCAGAATTCGTGGGCTAACACCCACAGAAATGAGCCGAAATCGCCTGTTTCCACTTCCTTGGCCCATAAAATTCAACCAGGCCTCATCCAACCCCGTCGGGCAGCATGGACCTCTTGCCGGGCCTCTTGCGGACTCCCTCGTATAAGTTTTCGAGAATCTTGCGCCGGAACCTTATGCAGCGCCAGAATCCGTGGGCTAACACCCACAGAAATGAGCCGAAATCGCCTGTTTCCACTTCCTTGGCCCATAAAATCCATCCGGGCCTCATCCAACCCCGCCGAGCATCATAGACCTCTTTCCGGGCCTCTTGCGGACCCCCTTGTATGACTTTTTGAGAATCTTGCGCCGGAACCCCAAGCAGCGCCAGAATCCGTGGGCTAACACCCACAAAAATGAGCCGAAATTGCCTGTTTCCGCTTCCTTGGCCCATAAAATCCAACCAGGCCTCATCCATCCCCGCCGGGCAACATGGACCTCTTTTCGGGCTTCTTGCGGATCCCCTCGTATGAGTTTTCGAGAATCTTGCATCGGAACCCAATGCAGCGCCAGAATTCGTGGGCTAACACCCACAAAAATGAGCCGAAATCGCCTATTTCCACTTCCTTGGCCCATAAAATCCATCTAGGCCTCATCCAACCCCGTCGGGCAACATGGACCTCTTGTCGGGCGTCTTGCAGACTCCCTCTTATGATTTTTTGAGAATCTTGCGCCGGAACCCCATGCAGCGCCAGAATCCGTGGGTTAACACCCAAAGAAATGAGCCGAAATCGCCTGTTTCCACTTCCTTGGCCCATAAAATCCAACTAGGCCTCATCCAACCCCGCAGGGAAACATGGACCTCTTTCCAGGCCTCTTTCGGACCCCCTCATATGAGGTTTCGAGAATCATGCGCCGAAACCCCATGCAGTGCCAGAATCCGTGGGCTAACACCCACAGAAATGAGCCGAAATCGCCTGTTTCCACTTCCTTGGCCCATTAAATCCAACCAGGCCTCATCCAACCCCACCGGGCAACATGGACCTCTTGCCGGGCCTCTTGCGGACCCCCTCGTATGATCTTTCGAGAATCTTGCGCCGGAACCCTATGCAGCGCCAGAATCCGTGGGCTAACACCCACAGAAATGAGCATAAATCGCCTGTTTCCACTTCCTTTGCCCATAAAATCCAACCAGGCCTCATCCAACCCTGCCGGGCAACATGGACCTCTTGCCGGGCCTCTTGCAGACCCCCTCATATGCGTTTTCGAGAATCTTGCAATGGAACCCCATGCAGCGCCAGAATCCGTGGGCTAACACCCACAAAAATGAGCCGAAATCGCCTGTTTCCATTTCCTTGGCCCATAAAATGCAACCAGGCCTCATCCAACCCCGCCGAGCAACATGGACCTCTTTTCGGGCCTCTTGTGGACCCGCTCATATGAGTTTTCGAGAATCTTGCGCCGGAACCCCATGCAGCGCCAGAATCTGTGGGCTAACACCCACAGAAATGAGCCGAAATCGCCTGTTTCCACTTCCTTGGCCCATAAAATCCAACCAGGCCTCATCCAACCCTGCCGGGCAAATGGACCTCTTGCCGGGCCTCTTGCGGACCCCCTCATATGAGTTTTCGAGAATCTTGCGCTGGAACCCCATGCAGCGCCAGAATCCGTGGGCTAACACCCACAAAAATGAGCCGAAATCGCCTGTTTCCACTTCTTTGGCCCATAAAATCCAACCAGGCCTCATCCAACCCCGCCGAGCAACATGGACCTCTTTTCGGGCCTCTTGCGGACCCGCTCATATGAGTTTTTGAGAATCTTGCGCCAGAACCCCATGCAGCGCCAGAATCCGTGGGCTAACACCTACAGAAATGAGCCGAAATCGCCTGTTTCCACTTCCTTGGCCCATAAAATCCAACCAGGCCTCATCCAACGCCGCCGGGCAACATGGACCTCTTGCCGGGCCTCTTGCGGACCCCCTCGTATGATTTTTCGAGAATCTTGCGCCGGAACCCCATGCAGCGACAGAATCCGTGGGCTAACACCCATAGAAATGAGCAGAAATCGCCTGTTTCCACTTCCTTGGCCCATAAAATCCAACCAGGTGTCATCCAACCCCGCCGGGCAACATAGACCTCTTTCCGGGCCTTTTGCGGACCCCCTCGTATGATTTTTCGAGAATCTTGCGTCGGAACCCCATGCAGCGCCAGAATCCGTGGGCTAACACCCCCAGAAATGAGCCGAAATCGCCTGTTTCCACTTCCTTGGCCCATAAAATTCAACCAGGCCTCATCCAACCCCGCCGGGCAACATGGACCTCTTGCCGGGCCTCTTGTGGACCCCTTCGTATGATTTTTCGAGAATCTTGCGCCGGAACCCCATGCAGCACCAGAATCCGTGGGCTAACACCCACAGAAATGAACCAAAATCGCCTGTTTCCACTTCCTTGGCCCATAAATTCCAACCAGGCCTCATCAAACCCCCCGGGAAACATGGACCTCTTGCCGGGCCTCTTGCGGACCCCCTCGTATGATTTTTCTAGAATCTTGCGCAAGAACCCCATGCAGCGCCAGAATCCGTGGGCTAACACCCACAGAAATGAGCCGAAATTGCCTGTTTCCACTTCCTTGGCCCATAAAATCCAACCAGGCCTCATCCAACCCCGCAAGGCAACATGGACCTCTTGCCGGGCCTCTTGCGGACCCCCTCGTATGATTTTTCGAGAATTTGCGCCGGAACCCCATGCAGCGGCAGAATCCGTGGGCTAACACCCACAGAAATGAGCCGAAACCGCCTGTTTCCACTTCCTTGGCCCATAAAATCCAACCAGGCCTTATCCAACCCGCCGGGCAACATGGACCTCTTGCCGGGCCTCTTGCGGACCCCCTCGTATGACTTTTCGAGAATCTAGCGCCGGAACCCCATGCAGCGATAGAATCCGTGGGCTAACACCCACAGAAATGAGTCGAAATCGCCTGTTTCCACTTCCTTGGCCCATAATATCCAACCAGGCCTCATCCAACCCCGCCGGGCAACATGGACCTCTTGCCGGGCCTCTTGCGGACCCCCTCGTATGATTTTTTGAGAATCTTGCGCCGGAACCCCATGCAGCGCCAGAATCCGTGGGCTAACACGCACAGAAATGAGCCGAAATCGCCTGTTTCCACTTCCTTGGCCCATAAAATCCAACCAGGCCTCATCCAACCCCGCCGGGCAACATGGACCTCTTTCCGGGCCTTTTTCGGACCCCCTCGTATGATATTTCGAGAATCTTGCGCCGGAACCCCATGCAGCGCCAGAATCCGTGGGCTAACACCCACAGAAATGAGCCGAAATCGCCTGTTTCCACTTCCTTGGCCCATAAAATCCAACCAGGCCTCATCCAACCCCGCCGGGCAGCATGGACATCTTGCCGGGCCTCTTGCGGACCCCCTCGTATGATTTTTCGAGAATCTTGCGCCGGAACCCCATGCAACGCCAGAATCCGTGGGCTAACACCCAGAGAAATGAGCCGAAATTGCCTGTTTCCACTTCCTAGGACAATCAAATCCAACCAGGCCTCATCCAACCCCGCCGGGCAACATGGACCTCTTGTCGGGCCTCTTGCGGACCCCCTCGTATGATTTTTCGAGAATTTGCGCCGGAACCCCATGCAGCGGCAGAATCCGTGGGCTAACACCCACAGAAATGAGCAGAAACCGCCTGTTTCCACTTCCTTGGCCCATAAAATCCATCCAGGCCTCATCCAACCCGCCGGGCAACATGGACCTCTTGCCGGGCCTCTTGCGGACCCCCTCGTATGATTTTTCGAGAATCTTGCGCCGGAACCTCATGCAGCGCCAGAATCCGTGGGCTAACACCCACAGAAATAAGCCGAAATCGCCTGTTTCCACTTCCTTGGCCCACAAAATCCAACCAGGCCTCATCCAACCCCGCCGGGAAGCATGGACCTCTTGCCGGGCCTCTTGCGGACCCCCTCGTATGATTTTTCGAGAATCTTGCGCCGGAACCCCATGCAGCGACAGAATTCGTGGGCTAACACCCACAGAAATGAGCCGAAATCGCCTGTTTCCACTCCCTTGGCCCATAAAATCCAACAAGGCCTCATCCAACCCCGCCGGGCAACATGGACCTCTTGCCGGGCCTCTTGTGGACCCCCTCGTATGATTTTTCGAGAATCTTGCGCCGGAACCCCATGCAGCGCCAGAATCCGTGGGCTAACACCCACAGAAATGAGCCGAAATCGCCTGTTTCCACTTCCTTGGCTCGTAAAATCCAATCAGGACTCATACAACCCCGCCGGGCAACATGGACCTCTTGCCGGGCCTCTTGCGGACCCCCTCGTATGATTTTTCGAGAATCTTGCGCCGGAACCCCATGCAGCGCCAGAATCCGTGGGCTAACACCCACAGAAATGAGCCGAAATCGCCTGTTTCCACTTCCTTGGGCCATAAAATCCAACCAGGCCTCATCCAACCCCGTCGGGCAACATGGACCTCTTGTCGGGCCTCTTGCGGACCCCCTCGTATGATTTTTTGAGAATCTTGTGCCAGAACCCCATGCAGCGCCAGAATCCGTGGGCTAACACCCACAGAAATGAGCCGAAATCGCCTGTTTCCACTTCCTTGGCCCATAAAATCCAACCAGGCCTCATCCAACCCGCCGGGCAACATGGACCTCTTGTCGGGCCTCTTGCGGACCCCCTCGTATGATTTTTCGAGAATCTTGCGCCAGAACCTCATGCAGCGCCAGAATCCGTGGGCTAACACCCACAGAAATGAGCCGAAATCGCCTGTTTCCACTTCCTTGGCCCATAAAATCCAACCAGGCCTCATCCAACCCGCCGGGCAACATGGACCTCTTGCCGGGCCTCTTGCGGACCCCCTCGTATGATTTTTCAAGAATCTTGCGCCGGAACCCCATGCAGCGCCAGAATCCGTGGGCTAACACCCACAGAAATGAGCCGAAATCGCCTGTTTCCACTTCCTTGGCCCGTAAAATCCAATCAGGACTCATACAACCCCGCCGGGCAACATGGACCTCTTGCCGGGCCTCTTGCGGACCCCCTCGTATAATTTTTCGAGAATCTTGCGCCGGAACCCCATGCAGCGCCAGAATCCGTGGGCTAACACCCACAAAAATGAGCCGAAATCGCCTGTTTCCACTTCCTTGGCACATAAAATCCAACCAGGCCTCATCCAACCCCGCCAGGCAACATGGACCTCTTGCCGGGCTTCTTGCGGACCCCCTCATATGATTTTTCGGGAATCGTGCGCCGGAACCCCATGCAGCGCCAGAATCCGTGGGCTAACACCCACAGAAATGAGCCGAAATCGCCTATTTCCACTTCCTTGGCCCATAAAATCCAACCAGGCCACATCCAACCCCGCCGGGCAACATGGACCTCTTGCCAGGCCTCTTGCGGACCCCCTCGTATGATTTTTCGAGAATCTTGCGCCGGAACCCCATGCAGAGACAGAATCTGTGGGCTAACACCCATAGAAATGAGCCGAAATCGCCTGTTTCCACTTCCTTGGCCCATAAAATCCAACCAGGCCTCATCCAACCCCGCCGGGCAGCATGGACCTCTTGCCGGGCCTCTTGCGGACCCCCTCGTATGATTTTTCGAGAATCTTGCGCCGGAACCCCATGCAGCGATAGAATCCGTGGGCTAACACCCACAGAAATGAGCCGAAATCGCCTGTTTCCACTTCCTTGGCCCATAATATCCAACCAGGCCTCATCCAACCCCACCGGGCAACATGGACCTCTTGCCGGGCCTCTTGCGGACCCCCTCGTATGATTTTTCGAGAATCTTGCGCCGGAACCCTATGCAGCGCCAGAATCCGTGGGCTAACACGCACAGAATTGAGCCGAAATCGCCTGTTTCCACTTCCTTGGCCCATAAAATCCAACCAGGCCTCATCCAACCCCGCTGGGCAACATGGACCTCTTTCCGGGCCTCTTTCGGACCCCCTCGTATGATATTTCGAGAATCTTGCGCCGGAACCCCATGCAGCGCCAGAATCCGTGGGCTAACACCCACAGAAATGAGCCGAAATCCCCTGTTTCCACTTCCTTGGCCCATAAAATCCAACCAGGCCTCATCCAACCCCGCCGGGCAACATGGACCTCTTGCCGGGCCTCTTGCGGACCCCCTCGTATGATTTTTCGAGAATCTTGCGCCGGAACCCCATGCAACGCCAGAATCCGTGGGCTAACACCCAGAGAAATGAGCCGAAATTGCCTGTTTCCACTTCCTTGGCCAATAAAATCCAACCAGGCCTCATCCAACCCCGCCGGGCAACATGGACCTCTTGTCGGGCCTCTTGTGGACCCCCTCGTATGATTTTTCGAGAATCTGCGCCGGAACCCCATGCAGCGGCAGAATCCGTGGGCTAACACCCACAGAAATGAGCAGAAACCGCCTGTTTCCACTTCCTTGGCCCATAAAATCCAACCAGGCCTCATGCAACCCGCCGGGCAACATGGACCTCTTGCCGGGCCTCTTGCGGACCCCCTCGTATGATTTTTCGAGAATCTTGCGCCGGAACCTCATGCAGCGCCAGAATCCGTGGGCTAACACCCACAGAAATGAGCCGAAATCGCCTGTTTCCACTTCCTTGGCCCATAAAATCCAACCAGGCCTCATCCAACCCCGCCGGGAAGCATGGACCTCTTGCCGGGCCTCTTGCGGACCCCCTCGTATGATTTTTCGAGAATCTTGCGCCGGAACCCCATGCAGCGACAGAATCCGTGGGCTAACACCCACAGAAATGAGCCGAAATCGCCTGTTTCCACTCCCTTGGCCCATAAATTCCAACAAGGCCTCATCCAACCCCGCCGGGCAACATGGACCTCTTGCCGGGCCTCTTGCGGACCCCCTCGTATGATTTTTCGAGAATCTTGCGCCGGAACCCCATGCAGCGCCAGAATCCGTGGGCTAACACCCACAGAAATGAGCCGAAATCGCCTGTTTCCACTTCCTTGGCCCGTAAAATCCAATCAGGACTCATACAACCCCGCCGGGCAACATGGACCTCTTGCCGGGCCTCTTGCGGACCCCCTCGCATGATATTTCGAGAATCTTGCACCGGAACCCCATGCAGCGCCAGAATCCGTGGGTTAACACCCACAGAAATGAGCCGAAATCGCCTGTTTCCACTTACTTGGCCCATAAAATCCAACCAGGCCTCATCCAACCCTGCCGGGCAACATAGACCTCTTGCCGGGCCTCTTGCGGACCCCCTCGTATGATTATTTGAGAATCTTGCGCCGGAACCCCATGCAGCGCCAGAATCCGTGGGCTAACACAGAAATGAGCCGAAATCGCCTGTTTCCTCTTCCTTGGCCCATAAAATCCAACCAGGCCTCATCCAACCCCGCCGGGCAACATGGACCTCTTGCCGGGCCTCTTGCGGACCCCCTCGTATGATTTTTTGAGAATCTTGCGCCGGAACCCCATGCAGCGCCAGAATCCGTGGGCTAACACCCACAGAAATGAGCCGAAATCGCCTGTTTCCTCTTCCTTGGCCCATAAAATCCAACCAGGCCTCATCCAACCCCGCCGGGCAACATGGACCTCTTGTCGGGCCTCTTGCGGACCCCCTCGTATGATTTTTTGAGAATCTTGCACCGGAACCCCATGCAGCGCCAGAATCCGTGGGCTAACACCCACAGAAATGAGCCGAAATCGCCTATTTCCACTTCCTTGGCCCATAAAATCCAACCAGGCCTCATCCAACCCCGCCGGGCAACATGGACCTCTTGCCGGGCCTCTTGCGGATCCCCTCGTATGATTTTTCGAGAATCTTGCGCCGGAACACTATGCAGCACCGAGCCGAAATCGCGTGTTTCCACTTCCTTGGCCCATAAAATCCAACCAGGCCTCATCCAACCCCCCCGGGCAACACGGACCTCTTGCCGGGCCTCTTGCGGACCCCCTCGTATGATTTTTCGAGAATCTTGCGCTGGAACCCCATGCAGCGCCTAAATCCGTGGGCTAACACCCACAGAAATGAGTCAAAATCGCCTGTTTCCACTTCCTTGGCCCATAAAATCCAACCAGGCCTCATCCAACCCCGCCGGGCAACATGGACCTCTTGCCGGGCCTCTTGTGAACCCCCTCGTATGATTTTTCGAGAATCTTGCACCGGAACCCCATGCAGTGCCAGAATCCGTGGGCTAACACCCACAGAAATGAGCCGAAATCGCCTATTTCCACTTCCTTGGCCCATAAAATCCAACCAGGCCTCATCCAACCCCGCCGAGCAGCATGGACCTCTTGCCGGGCCACTTGCGGACTCCCTCGTATGATTTTTCGAGAATCTTGCGCCGGAACCCCAAGCAGCGACAGAATCCGTGGGCTAACACCCACAGAAATGAGCCGAAATCGCCTGTTTCCACTTCCTTAGCCCATAAAATCCAACCAGGCCTCATCCAACCCCGCCGGGCAACATGGACCTCTTGTCGGGCCTCTTGCGGACCCCCTCGTATGATTTTTCGAGAATCTTGCGCCGGAACCTTATGCAGCGCCAGAATCCGTGGGCTAACACCCACAGAAATGAGCCGAAATCGCCTGTTTCCACTTCCTTGGCCCATAAAATCCAACCAGGCCTCATCCAACCCTGCCGGGCAACATGGACCTCTTGCTGGGCCTCTTGCGGACCCCCTGGTATGATTTTTCGAGAATCTTGCGCCGGAAACCCATGCAGTGCCAGAATCCGTGGGCTAACACCCACTGAAATGAGCCGAAATCGCCTGTTTCCACTTCCTTGGCCCATAAAATCTAACCAGGCCTCATCCAACCCCTCCGGGAAACATGGACCTCTTGCCGGGCCTCTTGCGGACCCCCTCGTATGATTTTTCGAGAATCATGCGCCGGAACCCCATGCAGCGCCAGAATCCGTGGGCTAACACCCACAGAAATAAGCCGAAATCGCCTGTTTCCACTTCCTTGGCCCATAAAATCCAACCAGGCCTCATCCAACCCCGCCGGGCAACATGGACCTCTTGCTGGGCCTCTTGCGGACCCCTTCGTATGATTTTTCGAGAATCTTGCGACGGAACCCCATGCAGCGACAAAATCCGTGGGCTAACACCACAGAAATGAGCCGAAATCGCCTGTTTCCACTTCCTTGGCCCATAAAATCCAACCAGGCCTCATCCAACCTCGCCGGGCAACATGGACCTCTTGCCGGCCCTCTTGCGGACCCCCTCTTATGATTTTTCGAGAATCGTGCGCCGGAACCCCATTCAGCGCCATAATCTGTGGGCTAACACCCACAGAAATGAGCCGAAATCGCCTGTTTCCACTTCCTTGGCCCATAAAATCCAACCAGGCCTCATCCAAACCCGTCGGGCAACATGGACCTCTTGCCGAGCCTCTTGCGGACCCCCTCGTATGATTTTTCGAGAATCTTGCACCGGAACCCCATGCAGTGCCAGAATCCGTGGGCTAACACCCACAGAAATGAGCCGAAATCGCCTATTTCCACTTCCTTGGTCCATAAAATCCAACCAAGCCTCATCCAACCCCGCCGAGCAGCATGGACCTCTTGCCGGGCCACTTGCGGACTCCCTCGTATGATTTTTCGAGAATCTTGCGCCGGAACCCCAAGCAGCGACAGAATCTGTGGGCTAACACCCACAGAAATGAGCCGAAATCGCCTGTTTCCACTTCCTTGGCCCATAAAATCCAACCAGGCCTCATCCAACCCCGCCGGGCAACATGGACCTCTTGCCGGGCCTCTTGCGGACCCCCTCGTATGATTTTTCGAGAATCTTGCGCCGGAACCTTATGCAGCGCCATAATCCGTGGGCTAACACCCACAGAAATGAGCCGAAATCGCCTGTTTCCACTTCCTTGGCCCATAAAATCCAACCAGGCCTCATCCAACCCTGCCGGGCAACATGGACCTCTTGCCGGGCCTCTTGCGGACCCCCTGGTATGATTTTTCGAGAATCTTGCGCCGGAAACCCATGAAGTTCCAGAATCCGTGGGCTAACACCCACTGAAATGAGCCGAAATCGCCTGTTTCCACTTCCTTGGCCCATAAAATCTAACCAGGCCTCATCCAACCCCTCCGGAAACATGGACCTCTTGCAGGGCCTCTTGCGGACCCCCTCGTATGATTTTTCGAGAATCATGCGCCGGAACCCCATGCAGCGCCAGAATCCGTGGGCTAACACCCACAGAAATGAGCCGAAATCGCCTGTTTCCACTTCCTTGGCCCATAAAATCCAACCAGGCCTCATCCAACCCCGCTGGGCAACATGGACCTCTTTCCGGGCCTCTTTCGGACCCCCTCGTATGATATTTCGAGAATCTTGCGCCGGAACCCCATGCAGCGCCAGAATCCGTGGGCTAACACCCACAGAAATGAGCCGAAATCGCCTATTTCCACTTCCTTGGCCCATAAAATCCAACCAGGCCTCATCCAACCCCGCCGGGCAACATGGACCTCTTGCCGGGCCTCTTGCGGACCCCCTCGTATGATTTTTCGAGAATCTTGCGCCGGAACCCCATGCAACGCCAGAATCCGTGGGCTAACACCCAGAGAAATGAGCCGAAATTGCCTGTTTCCACTTCCTTGGCCAATAAAATCCAACCAGGCCTCATCCAACCCCGCCGGGCAACATGGACCTCTTGTCGGGCCTCTTGTGGACCCCCTCGTATGATATTTCGAGAATCTTGCGCCGGAACCCCATGCAGCGCCAGAATCCGTGGGCTAACACCCACAGAAATGAGCCGAAATCGCCTGTTTCCACTTCCTTGGCCCATAAAATCCAACCAGGCCTCATCCAACCCCGCCGGGCAGCATGGACATCTTGCCGGGCCTCTTGCGGACCCCCTCGTATGATTTTTCGAGAATCTTGCGCCGGAACCCCATGCAACGCCAGAATCCGTGGGCTAACACCCAGAGAAATGAGCCGAAATTGCCTGTTTCCACTTCCTAGGACAATCAAATCCAACCAGGCCTCATCCAACCCCGCCGGGCAACATGGACCTCTTGTCGGGCCTCTTGCGGACCCCCTCGTATGATTTTTCGAGAATTTGCGCCGGAACCCCATGCAGCGGCAGAATCCGTGGGCTAACACCCACAGAAATGAGCAGAAACCGCCTGTTTCCACTTCCTTGGCCCATAAAATCCATCCAGGCCTCATCCAACCCGCCGGGCAACATGGACCTCTTGCCGGGCCTCTTGCGGACCCCCTCGTATGATTTTTCGAGAATCTTGCGCCGGAACCTCATGCAGCGCCAGAATCCGTGGGCTAACACCCACAGAAATAAGCCGAAATCGCCTGTTTCCACTTCCTTGGCCCACAAAATCCAACCAGGCCTCATCCAACCCCGCCGGGAAGCATGGACCTCTTGCCGGGCCTCTTGCGGACCCCCTCGTATGATTTTTCGAGAATCTTGCGCCGGAACCCCATGCAGCGACAGAATCCGTGGGCTAACACCCACAGAAATGAGCCGAAATCGCCTGTTTCCACTCCCTTGGCCCATAAAATCCAACAAGGCCTCATCCAACCCCGCCGGGCAACATGGACCTCTTGCCGGGCCTCTTGCGGACCCCCTCGTATGATTTTTCGAGAATCTTGCGCCGGAACCCCATGCAGCGCCAGAATCCGTGGGCTAACACCCACAGAAATGAGCCGAAATCGCCTGTTTCCACTTCCTTGGCTCGTAAAATCCAATCAGGACTCATACAACCCCGCCGGGCAACATGGACCTCTTGCCGGGCCTCTTGCGGACCCCCTCGTATGATTTTTCGAGAATCTTGCGCCGGAACCCCATGCAGCGCCAGAATCCGTGGGTTAACACCCACAGAAATGAGCCGAAATCGCCTGTTTCCACTTCCTTGGGCCATAAAATCCAACCAGGCCTCATCCAACCCCGTCGGGCAACATGGACCTCTTGTCGGGCCTCTTGCGGACCCCCTCGTATGATTTTTTGAGAATCTTGTGCCAGAACCCCATTCAGCGCCAGAATCCGTGGGCTAACACCCACAGAAATGAGCCGAAATCGCCTGTTTCCACTTCCTTGGCCCATAAAATCCAACCAGGCCTCATCCAACCCGCCGGGCAACATGGACCTCTTGTCGGGCCTCTTGCGGACCCCCTCGTATGATTTTTCGAGAATCTTGCGCCAGAACCTCATGCAGCGCCAGAATCCGTGGGCTAACACCCACAGAAATGAGCCGAAATCGCCTGTTTCCACTTCCTTGGCCCATAAAATCCAACCAGGCCTCATCCAACACCACTGGGCAACATGGACCTCTTGCCGGGCCTCTTGCAGACCCCCTCGTATGATTTTTCGAGAATCTTGCGCCGGAACCCCATGCAGCGCTAGAATCCGTGGGCTAACACCCACAGAAATGAGCCGAAATCGCCTGTTTCCACTCCCTTGGCCCATAAAATCCAACAAGGCCTCATCCAACCCCGCCGGGCAACATGGACCTCTTGCCGGGCCTCTTGCGGACCCCCTCGTATGATTTTTCAAGAATCTTGTGCCGGAACCCCATGCAGCGCCAGAATCCGTGGGCTAACACCCACAGAAATGAGCCGAAATCGCCTGTTTCCACTTCCTTGGCCCGTAAAATCCAATCAGGACTCATACAACCCCGCCGGGCAACATGGACCTCTTGCCGGGCCTCTTGCGGACCCCCTCGTATAATTTTTCGAGAATCTTGCGCCGGAACCCCATGCAGCGCCAGAATCCGTGGGCTAACACCCACAAAAATGAGCCGAAATCGCCTGTTTCCACTTCCTTGGCACATAAAATCCAACCAGGCCTCATCCAACCCCGCCAGGCAACATGGACCTCTTGCCGGGCTTCTTGCGGACCCCCTCATATGATTTTTCGGGAATCGTGCGCCGGAACCCCATGCAGCGCCAGAATCCGTGGGCTAACACCCACAGAAATGAGCCGAAATCGCCTATTTCCACTTCCTTGGCCCATAAAATCCAACCAGGCCACATCCAACCCCGCCGGGCAACATGGACCTCTTGCCAGGCCTCTTGCGGACCCCCTCGTATGATTTTTCGAGAATCTTGCGCCGGAACCCCATGCAGAGACAGAATCTGTGGGCTAACACCCATAGAAATGAGCCGAAATCGCCTGTTTCCACTTCCTTGGCCCATAAAATCCAACCAGGCCTCATCCAACCCCGCCGGGCAGCATGGACCTCTTGCCGGGCCTCTTGCGGACCCCCTCGTATGATTTTTCGAGAATCTTGCGCCGGAACCCCATGCAGCGATAGAATCCGTGGGCTAACACCCACAGAAATGAGCCGAAATCGCCTGTTTCCACTTCCTTGGCCCATAATATCCAACCAGGCCTCATCCAACCCCGCCGGGCAACATGGACCTCTTGCCGGGCCTCTTGCGGACCCCCTCGTATGATTTTTCGAGAATCTTGCGCCGGAACCCTATGCAGCGCCAGAATCCGTGGGCTAACACGCACAGAATTGAGCCGAAATCGCCTGTTTCCACTTCCTTGGCCCATAAAATCCAACCAGGCCTCATCCAACCCCGCTGGGCAACATGGACCTCTTTCCGGGCCTCTTTCGGACCCCCTCGTATGATATTTCGAGAATCTTGCGCCGGAACCCCATGCAGCGCCAGAATCCGTGGGCTAACACCCACAGAAATGAGCCGAAATCGCCTGTTTCCACTTCCTTGGCCCATAAAATCCAACCAGGCCTCATCCAACCCCGCCGGGCAACATGGACCTCTTGCCGGGCCTCTTGCGGACCCCCTCGTATGATTTTTAGAGAATCTTGCGCCGGAACCCCATGCAACGCCAGAATCCGTGGGCTAACACCCAGAGAAATGAGCCGAAATTGCCTGTTTCCACTTCCTTGGCCAATAAAATCCAACCAGGCCTCATCCAACCCCGCCGGGCAACATGGACCTCTTGTCGGGCCTCTTGTGGACCCCCTCGTATGATTTTTCGAGAATCTGCGCCGGAACCCCATGCAGCGGCAGAATCCGTGGGCTAACACCCACAGAAATGAGCAGAAACCGCCTGTTTCCACTTCCTTGGCCCATAAAATCCAACCAGGCCTCATGCAACCCGCCGGGCAACATGGACCTCTTGCCGGGCCTCTTGCGGACCCCCTCGTATGATTTTTCGAGAATCTTGCGCCGGAACCTCATGCAGCGCCAGAATCCGTGGGCTAACACCCACAGAAATGAGCCGAAATCGCCTGTTTCCACTTCCTTGGCCCATAAAATCCAACCAGGCCTCATCCAACCCCGCCGGGAAGCATGGACCTCTTGCCGGGCCTCTTGCGGACCCCCTCGTATGATTTTTCGAGAATCTTGCGCCGGAACCCCATGCAGCGACAGAATCCGTGGGCTAACACCCACAGAAATGAGCCGAAATCGCCTGTTTCCACTCCCTTGGCCCATAAATTCCAACAAGGCCTCATCCAACCCCGCCGGGCAACATGGACCTCTTGCCGGGCCTCTTGCGGACCCCCTCGTATGATTTTTCGAGAATCTTGCGCCGGAACCCCATGCAGCGCCAGAATCCGTGGGCTAACACCCACAGAAATGAGCCGAAATCGCCTGTTTCCACTTCCTTGGCCCGTAAAATCCAATCAGGACTCATACAACCCCGCCGGGCAACATGGACCTCTTGCCGGGCCTCTTGCGGACCCCCTCGCATGATATTTCGAGAATCTTGCACCGGAACCCCATGCAGCGCCAGAATCCGTGGGTTAACACCCACAGAAATGAGCCGAAATCGCCTGTTTCCACTTACTTGGCCCATAAAATCCAACCAGGCCTCATCCAACCCTGCCGGGCAACATAGACCTCTTGCCGGGCCTCTTGCGGACCCCCTCGTATGATTATTTGAGAATCTTGCGCCGGAACCCCATGCAGCGCCAGAATCCGTGGGCTAACACAGAAATGAGCCGAAATCGCCTGTTTCCTCTTCCTTGGCCCATAAAATCCAACCAGGCCTCATCCAACCCCGCCGGGCAACATGGACCTCTTGCCGGGCCTCTTGCGGACCCCCTCGTATGATTTTTTGAGAATCTTGCGCCGGAACCCCATGCAGCGCCAGAATCCGTGGGCTAACACCCACAGAAATGAGCCGAAATCGCCTGTTTCCTCTTCCTTGGCCCATAAAATCCAACCAGGCCTCATCCAACCCCGCCGGGCAACATGGACCTCTTGTCGGGCCTCTTGCGGACCCCCTCGTATGATTTTTTGAGAATCTTGCACCGGAACCCCATGCAGCGCCAGAATCCGTGGGCTAACACCCACAGAAATGAGCCGAAATCGCCTATTTCCACTTCCTTGGCCCATAAAATCCAACCAGGCCTCATCCAACCCCGCCGGGCAACATGGACCTCTTGCCGGGCCTCTTGCGGATCCCCTCGTATGATTTTTCGAGAATCTTGCGCCGGAACACTATGCAGCACCGAGCCGAAATCGCGTGTTTCCACTTCCTTGGCCCATAAAATCTAACCAGGCCTCATCCAACCCCCCCGGGCAACACGGACCTCTTGCCGGGCCTCTTGCGGACCCCCTCGTAAGATTTTTCGAGAATCTTGCGCTGGAACCCCATGCAGCGCCTAAATCCGTGGGCTAACACCCACAGAAATGAGTCGAAATCGCCTGTTTCCACTTCCTTGGCCCATAAAATCCAACCAGGCCTCATCCAACCCCGCCGGGCAACATGGACCTCTTGCCGGGCCTCTTGTGAACCCCCTCGTATGATTTTTCGAGAATCTTGCACCGGAACCCCATGCAGTGCCAGAATCCGTGGGCTAACACCCACAGAAATGAGCCGAAATCGCCTATTTCCACTTCCTTGGCCCATAAAATCCAACCAGGCCTCATCCAACCCCGCCGAGCAGCATGGACCTCTTGCCGGGCCACTTGCGGACTCCCTCGTATGATTTTTCGAGAATCTTGCGCCGGAACCCCAAGCAGCGACAGAATCCGTGGGCTAACACCCACAGAAATGAGCCGAAATCGCCTGTTTCCACTTCCTTAGCCCATAAAATCCAACCAGGCCTCATCCAACCCCGCCGGGCAACATGGACCTCTTGTCGGGCCTCTTGCGGACCCCCTCGTATGATTTTTCGAGAATCTTGCGCCGGAACCTTATGCAGCGCCAGAATCCGTGGGCTAACACCCACAGAAATGAGCCGAAATCGCCTGTTTCCACTTCCTTGGCCCATAAAATCCAACCAGGCCTCATCCAACCCTGCCGGGCAACATGGACCTCTTGCTGGGCCTCTTGCGGACCCCCTGGTATGATTTTTCGAGAATCTTGCGCCGGAAACCCATGCAGTGCCAGAATCCGTGGGCTAACACCCACTGAAATGAGCCGAAATCGCCTGTTTCCACTTCCTTGGCCCATAAAATCTAACCAGGCCTCATCCAACCCCTCCGGGAAACATGGACCTCTTGCCGGGCCTCTTGCGGACCCCCTCGTATGATTTTTCGAGAATCATGCGCCGGAACCCCATGCAGCGCCAGAATCCGTGGGCTAACACCCACAGAAATAAGCCGAAATCGCCTGTTTCCACTTCCTTGGCCCATAAAATCCAACCAGGCCTCATCCAACCCCGCCGGGCAACATGGACCTCTTGCTGGGCCTCTTGCGGACCCCTTCGTATGATTTTTCGAGAATCTTGCGACGGAACCCCATGCAGCGACAAAATCCGTGGGCTAACACCACAGAAATGAGCCGAAATCGCCTGTTTCCACTTCCTTGGCCCATAAAATCCAACCAGGCCTCATCCAACCCCGCCGGGCAACATGGACCTCTTGCCGGCCCTCTTGCGGACCCCCTCTTATGATTTTTCGAGAATCGTGCGCCGGAACCCCATTCAGCGCCATAATCTGTGGGCTAACACCCACAGAAATGAGCCGAAATCGCCTGTTTCCACTTCCTTGGCCCATAAAATCCAACCAGGCCTCATCCAAACCCGTCGGGCAACATGGACCTCTTGCCGAGCCTCTTGCGGACCCCCTCGTATGATTTTTCGAGAATCTTGCACCGGAACCCCATGCAGTGCCAGAATCCGTGGGCTAACACCCACAGAAATGAGCCGAAATCGCCTATTTCCACTTCCTTGGCCCATAAAATCCAACCAAGCCTCATCCAACCCCGCCGAGCAGCATGGACCTCTTGCCGGGCCACTTGCGGACTCCCTCGTATGATTTTTCGAGAATCTTGCGCCGGAACCCCAAGCAGCGACAGAATCCGTGGGCTAACACCCACAGAAATGAGCCGAAATCGCCTGTTTCCACTTCCTTGGCCCATAAAATCCAACCAGGCCTCATCCAACCCCGCCGGGCAACATGGACCTCTTGCCGGGCCTCTTGCGGACCCCCTCGTATGATTTTTCGAGAATCTTGCGCCGGAACCTTATGCAGCGCCATAATCCGTGGGCTAACACCCACAGAAATGAGCCGAAATCGCCTGTTTCCACTTCCTTGGCCCATAAAATCCAACCAGGCCTCATCCAACCCTGCCGGGCAACATGGACCTCTTGCCGGGCCTCTTGCGGACCCCCTGGTATGATTTTTCGAGAATCTTGCGCCGGAAACCCATGCAGTTCCAGAATCCGTGGGCTAACACCCACTGAAATGAGCCGAAATCGCCTGTTTCCACTTCCTTGGCCCATAAAATCTAACCAGGCCTCATCCAACCCCTCCGGAAACATGGACCTCTTGCAGGGCCTCTTGCGGACCCCCTCGTATGATTTTTCCAGAATCATGCGCCGGAACCCCATGCAGCGCCAGAATCCGTGGGCTAACACCCACAGAAATGAGCCGAAATCGCCTGTTTCCACTTCCTTGGCCCATAAAATCCAACCAGGCCTCATCCAACCCCGCCGGGCAACATGGACCTCTTGCCGGCCCTCTTGCGGACCCCCTCTTATGATTTTTCGAGAATCGTGCGCCGGAACCCCATTCAGCGCCATAATCTGTGGGCTAACACCCACAGAAATGAGCCGAAATCGCCTGTTTCCACTTCCTTGGCCCATAAAATCCAACCAGGCCTCATCCAAACCCGTCGGGCAACATGGACCTCTTGCCGAGCCTCTTGCGGACCCCCTCGTATGATTTTTCGAGAATCTTGCGCCGGAACCCCATGCAGCGCCAGAATCCGTGGGCTAACACACATAGAATTGAGCCGAAATCGCCTGTTTCCACTTCCTTGGCCCATAAAATCCATCCAGGCCTCATCCAACCCCGCCGGGCAACATGGACCTCTTGCCGGGCCTCTTGCGGATCCCCTCGTATGATTTTTCGAGAATCTTGCGCCGGAACACTATGCAGCACCGAGCCGAAATCGCGTGTTTCCATTTCCTTGGCCCATAAAATCCAACCAGGCCTCATCCAACCCCCCCGGGCAACACGGACCTCTTGCCGGGCCTCTTGCGGACCCCCTCGTATGATTTTTCGAGAATCTTGCGCTGGAACCCCATGCAGCGCCTGAATCCGTGGGCTAACACCCACAGAAATGAGTCGAAATCGCCTGTTTCCACTTCCTTGGCCCATAAAATCCAACCAGGCCTCATCCAACCCCGCCGGGCAACATGGACCTCTTGCCGGGCCTCTTGTGAACCCCCTCGTATGATTTTTCGAGAATCTTGCACCGGAACCCCATGCAGTGCCAGAATCCGTGGGCTAACACCCACAGAAATGAGCCGAAATCGCCTATTTCCACTTCCTTGGCCCATAAAATCCAACCAGGCCTCATCCAACCCCGCCGAGCAGCATGGACTTCTTGCCGGGCCACTTGCGGACTCCCTCGTATGATTTTTCGAGAATCTTGCGCCGGAACCCCAAGCAGCGACAGAATCCGTGGGCTAACACCCACAGAAATGAGCCGAAATCGCCTGTTTCCACTTCCTTGGCCCATAAAATCCAACCAGGCCTCATCCAACCCCGCCGGGCAACATGGACCTCTTGCCGGCCCTCTTGCGGACCCCCTCTTATGATTTTTCGAGAATCGTGCGCCGGAACCCCATTCAGCGCCATAATCTGTGGGCTAACACCCACAGAAATGAGCCGAAATCGCCTGTTTCCACTTCCTTGGCCCATAAAATCCAACCAGGCCTCATCCAAACCCGTCGGGCAACATGGACCTCTTGCCGAGCCTCTTGCGGACCCCCTCGTATGATTTTTCGAGAATCTTGCGCCGGAACCCCATGCAGCGCCAGAATCCGTGGGCTAACACACATAGAATTGAGCCGAAATCGCCTGTTTCCACTTCCTTGGCCCATAAAATCCATCCAGGCCTCATCCAACCCCGCCGGGCAACATGGACCTCTTGCCGGGCCTCTTGCGGATCCCCTCGTATGATTTTTCGAGAATCTTGCGCCGGAACACTATGCAGCACCGAGCCGAAATCGCGTGTTTCCATTTCCTTGGCCCATAAAATCCAACCAGGCCTCATCCAACCCCCCCGGGCAACACGGACCTCTTGCCGGGCCTCTTGCGGACCCCCTCGTATGATTTTTCGAGAATCTTGCGCTGGAACCCCATGCAGCGCCTGAATCCGTGGGCTAACACCCACAGAAATGAGTCGAAATCGCCTGTTTCCACTTCCTTGGCCCATAAATCCAACCAGGCCTCATCCAACCCCGCCGGGCAACATGGACCTCTTGCCGGGCCTCTTGTGAACCCCCTCGTATGATTTTTCGAGAATCTTGCACCGGAACCCCATGCAGTGCCAGAATCCGTGGGCTAACACCCACAGAAATGAGCCGAAATCGCCTATTTCCACTTCCTTGGCCCATAAAATCCAACCAGGCCTCATCCAACCCCGCCGAGCAGCATGGACTTCTTGCCGGGCCACTTGCGGACTCCCTCGTATGATTTTTCGAGAATCTTGCGCCGGAACCCCAAGCAGCGACAGAATCCGTGGGCTAACACCCACAGAAATGAGCCGAAATCGCCTGTTTCCACTTCCTTGGCCCATAAAATCCAACCAGGCCTCATCCAACCCCGCCGGGCAACATGGACCTCTTGCCGGGCCTCTTGCGGACCCCCTCGTATGATTTTTCGAGAATCTTGCGCCGGAACCTTATGCAGCGCCAGAATCCGTGGGCTAACACCCACAGAAATGAGCCGAAATCGCCTGTTTCCACTTCCTTGGCCCATAAAATCCAACCAGGCCTCATCCAACCCTGCCGGGCAACATGGACCTCTTGCCGGGCCTCTTGCGCACCCCCTGGTATGATTTTTCGAGAATCTTGCGCCGGAAACCCATGCAGTGCCAGAATCCGTGGGCTAACACCCACTGAAATGAGCCGAAATCGCCTGTTTCCACTTCCTTGGCCCATAAAATCTAACCAGGCCTCATCCAACCCCTCCAAAAAACATGGACCTCTTGCCGGGCCTCTTGCGGACCCCCTCGTATGATTTTTCGAGAATCATGCACCGGAACCCCATGCAGCGCCAGAATCCGTGGGCTAACACCCACAGAAATAAGCCGAAATCGCCTGTTTCCACTTCCTTGGCCCATAAAATCCAACCAGGCCTCATCCAACCCCGCCGGGCAACATGGACCTCTTGCTGGGCCTCTTGCGGACCCCTTCGTATGATTTTTCGAGAATCTTGCGACGGAACCCCATGCAGCGACAAAATCCGTGGGCTAACACCACAGAAATGAGCCGAAATCGCCTGTTTCCACTTCCTTGGCACATAAAATCCAACCAGGCCTCATCCAACCCCGCCGGGCAACATGGACCTCTTGCTGGGCCTCTTGCGGACCCCTTCGTATGATTTTTCGAGAATCTTGCGACGGAACCCCATGCAGCGACAAAATCCGTGGGCTAACACCACAGAAATGAGCCGAAATCGCCTGTTTCCACTTCCTTGGCCCATAAAATCCAACCAGGCCTCATCCAACCCCGCCGGGCAACATGGACCTCTTGCCGGCCCTCTTGCGGACCCCCTCTTATGATTTTTCGAGAATCGTGCGCCGGAACCCCATTCAGCGCCATAATCTGTGGGCTAACACCCACAGAAATGAGCCGAAATCGCCTGTTTCCACTTCCTTGGCCCATAAAATCAAACCAGGCCTCATCCAAACCCGTCGGGCAACATGGACCTCTTGCCGAGCCTCTTGCGGACCCCCTCGTATGATTTTTCGAGAATCTTGCACCGGAACCCCATGCAGTGCTAGAATCCGTGGGCTAACACCCACAGAAATGAGCCGAAATCGCCTATTTCCACTTACTTGGCCCATAAAATCCAACCAGGCCTCATCCAACCCCGCCGAGCAGCATGGACCTCTTGCCGGGCCACTTGCGGACTCCCTCATATGATTTTTCGAGAATCTTGCGCCGGAACCCCAAGCAGCGACAGAATCCGTGGGCTAACACCCACAGAAATGAGCCGAAATCGCCTGTTTCCACTTCCTTGGCCCATAAAATCCAACCAGGCCTCATCCAACCCCGCCGGGCAACATGGACCTCTTGCCGGGCCTCTTGCGGACCCCCTCGTATGATTTTTCGAGAATCTTGCGCCGGAACCTTATGCAGTGCCAGAATCCGTGGGCTAACACCCACAGAAATGAGCCGAAATCGCCTGTTTCCACTTCCTTGGCCCATAAAATCCAACCAAGCCTCATCCAACCCTGCCGGGCAACATGGACCTCTTGCCGGGCCTCTTGCGGACCCCCTGGTATGATTTTTCGAGAATCTTGCGCCGGAAACCCATGCAGTGCCAGAATCCGTGGGCTAACACCCACTGAAATGAGCCGAAATCGCCTGTTTCCACTTCCTTGGCCCATAAAATCTAACCAGGCCTCATCCAACCCCTCCGGGAAACATGGACCTCTTGCCGGGCCTCTTTCGGACCCCCTCGTATGATTTTTCGAGAATCATGCGCCGGAACCCCATGCAGCGCCAGAATCCGTGGGCTAACACCCACAGAAATAAGCCGAAATCGCCTGTTTCCACTTCCTTGGCCCATAAAATCCAACCAGGCCTCATCCAACCCCGCCGGGCAACATGGACCTCTTGCTGGGCCTCTTGCGGACCCCTTCGTATTATTTTTCGAGAATCTTGCGACGCAACCCCATGCAGCGACAAAATCCGTGGGCTAACACCACAGAAATGAGCCGAAATCGCCTGTTTCCACTTCCTTGGCCCATAAAATCCAACCAGGCCTCATCCAACCCTGCCGGGCAACATGGACCTCTTGCCGGCCCTCTTGCGGACCCCCTCTTATGATTTTTCGAGAATCGTGCGCCGGAACCCCATTCAGCGCCATAATCTGTGGGCTAACACCCACAGAAATGAGCCGAAATCGCCTGTTTCCACTTCCTTGGCCCATAAAATCCAACCAGGCCTCATCCAAACCCGTCGGGCAACATGGACCTCTTGCCGAGCCTCTTGCGGACCCCCTCGTATGATTTTTCGAGAATCTTGCACCGGAACCCCATGCAGTGCCAGAATCCGTGGGCTAACACCCACAGAAATGAGCCGAAATCGCCTATTTCCACTTCCTTGGCCCATAAAATCCAACCAGGCATCATCCAACCCCGCCGAGCAGCATGGACCTCTTGCCGGGCCACTTGCGGACTCCCTCGTATGATTTTTCGAGAATCTTGCACCGGAACCCCAAGCAGCGACAGAATCCGTGGGCTAACACCCACAGAAATGAGCCGAAATCGCCTGTTTCCACTTCCTTGGCCCATAAAATCCAACCAGGCCTCATCCAACCCCGCCGGGCAACATGGACCTCTTGTCGGGCCTCTTGCGGACCCCCTCGTATGATTTTTCGAGAATCTTGCGCCGGAACCTTATGCAGTGCCAGAATCCGTGGGCTAACACCCACAGAAATGAGCCGAAATCGCCTGTTTCCACTTCCTTGGCCCATAAAATCCAACCAGGCCTCATCCAACCCTGCCGGGCAACATGGACCTCTTGCCGGGCCTCTTGCGGACCCCCTGGTATGATTTTTCGAGAATCTTGCGCCGGAAACCCATGCAGTGCCAGAATCCGTGGGCTAACACCCACTGAAATGAGCCGAAATCGCCTGTTTCCACTTCCTTGGCCCATAAAATCTAACCAGGCCTCATCCAACCCCTCCGGGAAACATGGACCTCTTGCCGGGCCTCTTGCGGACCCCCTCGTATGATTTTTCGAGAATCATGCGCCGGAACCCCATGCAGCGCCAGAATCCGTGGGCTAACACCCACAGAAATAAGCCGAAATCGCCTGTTTCCACTTCCTTGGCCCATAAAATCCAACCAGGCCTCATCCAACCCCGCCGGGCAACATGGACCTCTTGCTGGGCCTCTTGCGGACCCCTTCGTATGATTTTTCGAGAATCTTGCGACGGAACCCCATGCAGCGACAAAATCCGTGGGCTAACACCACAGAAATGAGCCGAAATCGCCTGCTTCCACTTCCTTGGCCCATAAAATCCAACCAGGCCTCATCCAACCCCGCCGGGCAACATGGACCTCTTGCCGGTCCTCTTGCGGACCCCCTCTTATGATTTTTCGAGAGTCGTGCGCCGGAACCCCATTCAGCGCCATAATCTGTGGGCTAACACCCACAGAAATGAGCCGAAATCCCCTGTTTCCACTTCCTTGGCCCATAAAATCCAACCAGGCCTCATCCAACCCCGCCGGGCAACATGGACCTCTTGCCGAGCCTCTTGCGGACCCCCTCGTATGATTTTTCGAGAATCTTGCGCCGGAACCCCATGCAGCGCCAGAATCCGTGGGCTAACACACATAGAATTGAGCCGAAATCGCCTGTTTCCACTTCCTTGGCCCATAAAATCCAACCAGGCCTCATCAAACCCCGCCGGGCAACATGGACCTCTTGCCGGGCCTCTTGCGTACCCCCTCTTATGATTTTTTGAGAATCTTGCACCGGAACCCCATGCAGCGCCAGAATCCGTGGGCTAACACCCACAGAAATGATCCGAAATCGCCTGTTTCCACTTCCTTGGCCCATAAAATCCAACCAGTCCTCATCCAACCCCGTTTGGCAACATGGACCTCTTGCCAGGCCTCTTGCGGACCCCCTCGTATGATTTTTCGAGAATTTTGTGCCGGAACACTATGCAGCACCAGAATCCGTGGGCTAACACCCCCAGAAATGAGCCGAAATCGCCTGTTTCCACTTCCTTGGCCCATAAAATCCAACCAGACCTCATCCAACCCGGCCGGGCAACATGGAGCTCTTGCCGGGCCTCTTGCGGACCCTTTCGTATGATTTTTTGAGAATCTTGCGCTGGAACCTTATGCAGCGCCAGAATCCGTGGGCTAACACCCACAGAAATGAGCCGAAATCGCCTGTTTCCACTTCCTTGGCCCATAAAATCCAACCAAGCCTCATCCAACCCCGCCGGGCAACATGGACCTCTTGCCGGGCCTCTTGCGGACCCCCTCGTATGATTTTTCGAGAATCTTGCGCCGGAACCCCATGCAGCGCCAGAATCCGTGGGCTAACACCTACTGAAATGAGCCGAAATCGCCTGTTTCCACTTCCTTGGCCCATAAAGTCCAACCAGGTCTCATCCAACCCCGCCGGGCAACATGGACCTCTTGCCGGGCCTCTTGCGGACCCCCTCGTATGATTTTTCGAGAATCTTGCGCCGGAACCCCATGCAGCGCCAGAATCCGTGGGCTAACACCACAGAAATGAGCCGAAATCGCCTGTTTCCACTTCCTTGGCCCATAAAATCCAACCAGGCCTCATCCAAACCCGTCGGGCAACATGGACCTCTTGCCGAGCCTCTTGCGGACCCCCTCGTATGATTTTTCGAGAATCTTGCGCCGGAACCCCATGCAGCGCCAGAATCCGTGGGCTAACACCCACAGAAATGAGCCGAAATCGCCTGTTTCCACTTCCTTGGCCCATAAAATCCAACCAGGCCTCATCCAACCCCGCCGGGCAACATGGACCTCTTGTCGGGCCTCTTGCGGACCCCCTCTTATGATTTTTTGAGAATCTTGCACCGGAACCCCATGCAGCGCCAGAATCCGTGGGCTAACACCCACAGAAATGAGCCGAAATCGCCTGTTTCCACTTCCTTGGCCCATAAAATCCAACCAGGCCTCATCCAACCCCATTTGGCAACATGGACCTCTTGCCAGGCCTCTTGCGGACCCCCTCGTATGATTTTTCGAGAATTTTGCGCCGGAACACTATGCAGCACCAGAATCCGTGGGCTAACACCCACAGAAATGAGCCGAAATCGCGTGTTTCCACTACCTTGGCCCATAAAATCCAACCAGGACTCATCCAACCCCCCCGGGCAACACGGACCTCTTGCCGGGCCTTTTGCGGACCCCCTCGTATGATTTTTCGAGAATCTTGCACTGGGACCCCATGCAACGCCTGAATCCGTGGGCTAACACCCACAGAAATGAGCCGAAATCGCCTGTTCCAACTTCCTTGGCCCATAAAATCCAACCAGGCCTCATCCAACCCCGCCGGGAAACATGGACCTCTTGCCAGGCCTCTTGTGGACCCCCTCGTATGATTTTTCGAGAATCTTGCACCAGAACCCCATGCAGCGCCAGAATCCGTGGGCTAACACCCACAGAAATGAGCCGAAATCGCCTGTTTCCACTTCCTTGGCCCATAAAATCCAACCAGGCCTCATCCAACCCTGCCGGGCGTCATGGACCTCTTGCCGGGCCTCTTGCGGACCCCTTCGTATGATTTTTCGAGAATCTTGCGACGGAACTCCATGCAGCGACAAAATCCGTGGGCTAACACCACAGAAATGAGCCGAAATTGCCTGTTTCCACTTCCTTGGCCCATAAAATCCAACCAGGCCTCATCCAACCCAGCCGGGCAACATGGACCTCTTGCCGGGCCTCTTGCGGACCACCTCGTATGATTTTTCGAGAATCTTGCGCCGGAACCTTATGCAGCGCCAGAATCCGTGGGCTAACACCCACAGAAATGAGCCGAAATAGCTTGTTTCCACTTCCTTGGCCCATAAAATCCAACCAGGCCTCATCCAACCCCGCCGGGCAACATGGACCTCTTGCCGGGCCCCTTGCGGACCCCCTCGTATGATTTTTCGAGAATCTTGCACCGGAAACCCATGCAGTGCCAGAATCCGTGGGCTAACACCCACTGAAATGAGCCGAAATTGCCTGTTTCCACTTCCTTGGCCCATAAAATCCAACCAGGCCTCATCCAACCCCGCCGGGCAACATGGACCTCTTGCCGGGCCTCTTGCGGACCCCCTTGTATGATTTTTTGAGAATCTTGCGCCGGAACCCCATGCAGCGCCAGAATCCGTGGGCTAACACCCACAGAAATGAGCCGAAATCTCCTGTTTCCACTTCCTTGGCCCATAAAATCCAACCAGGCCTCATCCAACCCCGCCGGGCAACATGGACCTCTTGCCGGGCCTCTTGCGGACCCTTTCGTGTGATTTTTTGAGAATCTTGCGCTGGAACCTTATGCAGCGCCAGAATCCGTGGGCTAACACCCACAGAAATGAGCCAAAATCGCCTGTTTCCACTTCCTTGGCCCATAAAATCCAACCAGGCCTCATCCAACCCCGCTGGGCAACATGGACCTCTTGCCGGGCGTCTTGCGGACCCCCTCGTATGATTTTTCGAGAATCTTGCGCCGGAACCCCATGCAGCGCCAGAATCCGTGGGCTAACACCTACTGAAATGAGCCGAAATCGCCCTTTTCCACTTCCTTGGCCCATAAAGTCCAACCAGGCCTCATCCAACCCCGCCGGGCAACATGGACCTCTTGTCGGGCCTCTTGCGGACCCCCTCGTATGATTTTTCGAAAATCTTGCGCCGGAACCCCATGCAGCGCCAGAATCCGTGCGCTAACACCCACCGAAATGAGCCAAAATCGCCTGCTTCCACTTCCTTGGCCCATAAAATCCAACCAGGCCTCATCCAACCCCGCCGGGCAACATGGACCTCTTGCCGGGCCTCTTGCGGACCCCCTCTTATGATTTTTTGAGAATCTTGCACCGGAACCCCATGGAGCGCCAGAATCCGTGGGCTAACACCCACAGAAATGAGCCGAAATCGCCTGTTTCCACTTCCTTGGCCCATAAAATCCAACCAGGCCTCATCCAACCCCGTTTGGCAACATTGACCTCTTGCCAGGCCACTTGCGGACCCCCTCGTATGATTTTTCGAGAATTTTGCGCCGGAACACTATGCAGCACCAGAATCCGTGGGCTAACACCCACAGAAATGAGCCGAAATCGCGTGTTTCCACTTCCTTGGCCCATAAAATCCAACCAGGCCTCATCCAACCCCCCGGGCAACACGGACCTCTTGCCGGGCCTCTTGCGGACCCCCTCGTATGATTTTTCGAGAATCTTGCGCTGGAACCCCATGCAACGCCTGAATCCGTGGGCTAACACCCACAGAAATGAGCCGAAATCGCCTGTTTCCACTTCCTTGGCCCATAAAATCCAACCAGGCCTCATCCAACCCCGCCGGGTAACATGGACCTCTTTCCGGGCCTCTTGTGGACCCCCTCGTAAGATTTTTCAAGAATCTTGCACCAGAACCCCATGCAGCGCCAGAATCCGTGAGCTAACACCCACAGAAATGAGCCGAAATCGCCTGTTTCCACTTCCTTGGCCCATAAAATCCAACCAGGCCTCATCCAACCCCGCCGAGCAGCATGGACCTCTTGCCGGGCCACTTGCGGAACCCCTCGTATGATTTTTCGAGAATCTTGCGCTGGAACCCCAAGCAGCGCCAGAATCCGTGGGCTAACACCCACAGAAATGAGCCAAAATCGCCTGTTTCCACTTCCTTGGCCCATAAAATCCTACCAGACCTCATCCAACCCAGCCGGGCAACATGGACCTCTTGCCGGGCCTCTTGCGGACCACCTCGTATGATTTTCCGAGAATCTTGCGCCGGAACCTTATGCAGCGCCAGAATCCGTGGACTAACACCCACAGAAATGAGCCGAAATCGCCTGTTTCCACTTCCTTGGCCCATAAAATCCAACCAGGCCTCATCCAACCCCGCCGGGCAACATGGACCTCTTGCCAGGCCCCATGCGGACCCCCTCGTATGATTTTTCGAGAATCTTGCGCCGGAAACCCATGCAGTGCCAGAATCCGTGGGCTAACACCCACTGAAATGAGCCGAAATCGCCTGTTTCCACTTCCTTGGCCCATAAAATCCAACCAGGCCTCATCCAACCTCGCCGGGCAACATGGACCTCTTGCCGGGCCTCTTGCGGACCCCCTCGTATGATTTTTCGAGAATCTTGCGCCGAAACCCCATGCAGCGCCAGAATCCGTGGGCTAACACCCACATAAATAAGTCGAAATCGCCTGTTTCCACTTCCTTGGCCCATAAAATCCAACCAGGCCTCGTCCAACCCCGCCGGGAAACATGGACCTCTTGCCGGGCCTCTTGCGGACCCCTTCGTATGATTTTTCGAGAATCTTGCGACGGAACCCCATGCAGCGACAAAATCCGTGGGCTAACACCACAGAAATGAGCCGAAATCGCCTGTTTCCACTTCCTTGGCCCATAAAATCCAACCAGGCCTCATCCAACCCCGCCGGGCAACATGGACCTCTTGCCGAGCCTCTTGCGGACCCCCTCTTATGATTTTTTGAGAATCGTGCGCCGGAACCCCATTCAGCGCCAGAATCCGTGGGCTAACACCCACAGAAATGAGCCGAAATCGCCTGTTTCCACTTCCTTGGCCCATAAAATCCAACCAGGCCTCATCCAACCCCGCCGGGCAACATGGACCTCTTGCCGGGCCTCTTGTGGACCCCCTCGTATGATTTTTCGAGAATCTTGCGCCAGAACCCCATGCAGCACCAGAATCCGTGGGCTAACACACACAGAATTGAGCCGAAATCACCTGTTTCCACTTCCTTGGCCCATAAAATCCAACCAGGCCTCATCCAACCCCGCCGGGCAACATAAACCTCTTGCCGGGCCTCTTGCGGACCCCTCGTATGATTTTTCAAGAATCTTGCATCGGAACCCCATGCAGCGCCAGAATCCGTGGGCTAACACCCACAGAAATGAGCCGAAATCGCCTGTTTCCACTTCCTTGGCCCATAAAATCCAACCAGGCCTCATCCAACCCCGCCGGGCAACATGGACCTCTTGCCGGGCCTCTTGTGGACCCCCTCGTATGATTTTTCGAGAATCTTGCGCTAGAACCCCATGCAGCGCCAGAATCCGTGGGCTAACACACACAAAATTAAGCCGAAATCACCTGTTTCCACTTCCTTGGTCCATAAAATCCAACCAGACCTCATCCAACCCCGCCGGGCAACATGGACCTCTTGCCGGGCCTCTTGCGGACCCCCTCGTATGAGATTTCAAGAATCTTGCATCGGAACCCCATGCAGCGCCAGAATCCGTGGGCTAACACCCACAGAAATGAGCCAAAATCGCCTGTTTCCACTTCCTTGGCCCATAAAATCCAACCAGGCCTCATCCAACCCAGCCGGGCAACATGGACCTCTTGCCGGGCCTCTTGCGGACCACCTCGTATGATTTTTCGAGAATCTTGCGCCGGAATCTTATGCAGCGCCAGAATCCGTGGGCTAACACCCACAGAAATGAGCCGAAATCGCCTGTTTCCACTTCCTTGGCCCATAAAATCCAACCAGGCCTCATCCAACCCCGCCGGGCAACATGGACCTCTTGCCGGGCCTCTTGCGGACCCCCTCGTATGATTTTTCGAGAATCTTGCGCCGGAACCCCATGCAGCGCCAGAATCCGTGGGCTAACACCTACTGAAATGAGCCGAAATCGCCTGTTTCCACTTCCTTGGCCCATAAAGACCAACCAGGCCTCATCCAACCCCGCCGGGCAACATGGACCTCTTGCCGGGCCTCTTGCAGACCCCCTCGTATGATTTTTCGAAAATCTTGCGCCGGAACCCCATGCAGCGCCAGAATCCGTGGGCTAACACCCACTGATATGAGCCGAAATCGCCTGTTTCCACTTCCTTGGCCCATAAAATCCAACCAGGCCTTATCCAACCCCGCCGGGCAACATGGACCTCTTGTCGGGCCTCTTGCGGACCCCTTCGTATGATTTTTTGAGAATCTTGCGACGGAACACCATGCAGCGCCAGAATCCGTGGGCTAACACCCACTGAAATGAGCCGAAATCGCCTGTTTCCACTTCCTTGGCCCATAAAGTCCAACCAGGCCTCATCCAACCCCGCCGGGCAACATGGACCTCTTGCCGGGCCTCTTGCGGACCCCCTCGTATGAATTTTCGAGAATCTTGCGCCGGAACCCCATGCAGCGCCAGAATCCGTGGGCTAACACCCATAGAATTGAGCCGAAATCGCCTGTTTCCACTTCCTTGGCCCATTAAATCCAACCAGGCCTCATCCAACCCCGCCGGGCAACATGGACCTCTTGCCGGGCCTCTTGCGAACCCCCTCGTATGATTTTTCGAGAATCTTGTGTCGGACCCCCATGCAGCGCCAGAATCCGTGGGCTAACACCATAGAAATGAGCCGAAATCGCCTGTTTCCACTTCCTTGGCCCATAAAATCCAACCAGGCCTCATCCAACCCCACCGGGCAACATGGACCTCTTGCCGGGCCTCTTGTGGACCCCTTCGTATGATTTTTCGAGAATCTTGCGCCAGAACCCCATGCAGCGCCAGAATCCGTGGGCTAACACACACAGAATTGAGCCGAAATCACCTGTTTCCACTTCCTTGGCCCATAAAATCCAACCAGGTCTCATCCAACCCCGCCGGGCAACATGGACCTCTTGCCGGGCCTCTTGCGGACTTCTTCGTATGATTTTTTGAGAATCTTGCGACGGAACCCCATGCAGCGCCAGAATCCGTGGGCTAACACTCACTGAAATGAGCCGAAATCGCCTGTTTCCACTTCCTTGGCCCATAAAGTCCAACCAGGCCTCATCCAACCCCGCCGGGCAACATGGACCTCTTGCCGGACCTCTTGCAGACCCCCTCGTATGATTTTTCGAAAATCTTGCGCCGGAACCCCATGCAGCGCCAGAATCCGTGGGCTAACACCACAGAAATGAGCCGAAATCGCCTGTTTCCACTTCCTTGGCCCATAAAATCCAACCAGGCCACATCCAACCCCGCCGAGCAACATGGACCTCTTGTCGGGCCTCTTGCGGACCCCCTCTTATGATTTTTCGAGAATCGTGCGCCGGAACCCCATTCTGCGCCATAATCTGTGGGCTAACACCCACAGAAATGAGCCGAAATCGCCTGTTTCCACTTCCTTGGCCCATAAAATCCAACCAGGCCTCATCCAACCCCGCCGGGCAACATGGACCTCTTTCCGGGCCTCTTGCGGACCCCCTCGTATGAATTTTCGAGAATCTTGCGCCGGAACCCCATGCAGCGCCAGAATCCGTGGGCTAACACACACAGAATTGAGCCGAAATCGCCTGTTTCCACTTCCTTGGCCCATAAAATCCAACCAGGCCTCATCCAACCCCGCCGGGCAACATGGACCTCTTACCGGGCCTCTTGCAAACCCCCTCGTATCATTTTTCGAGAATCTTGTGTCGGAACCCCATGCAGCGCCAGAATCCGTGGGCTAACACCCACAGAAATGAGCCGAAATCGCCTGTTTCCACTTCCTTGGCCCATAAAATCCAACCAGGCCTCATCCAACCCCGCCGGGCAACATGGACCTCTTGTCGGGCCTCTTGCGGACCCCCTCGTATGATTTTTCGAGAATCTTGCACCGGAACCCCATGCAGCGCCAGAATCCGTGGGCAAACACCCACAGAAATGAGCCGAAATCGCCTGTTTCAACTTCCTTGGCCCATAAAATCCAACCAGGCCACATCCAACCCCGCCGGGCAGCATGGACCTCATGCCGGGCCACTTGCGGACCCCCTCGTATGATTTTTCGAGAATCTTGCGCCGGAACCCCAAGCAGCGCCAGAATCCATGGGCTAACACCCACAGAAATGAGCCGAAATCGCCTGTTTCCACTTCCTTGGCCCATAAAATCCAACCAGGCCTCATCCAACCCCGCCGGGCAACATGGACCTCTTGTCGGGCCTCTTGCGGACCCTCTCGTATGATTTTTCGAGAATATTGCGCCGGAACCTTATGCAGCGCCAGAATCCGTGGGCTAACACCCACAGAAATGAGCCGAAATCGCCTGTTTCCACTTCCTTGGCCCATAAAATCCAACCAGGCCTCATCCAACCCCGCCGAGCAACATGGACCTCTTGCCGGGCCTCTTACGGACCCCCTCGTATGATTTTTCGAGAATCTTGCGCCGGAACCCCATGCAGCGCCAGAATCCGTGGGCTAACACCTACTGAAATGAGCCGAAATCGCCTGTTTCCACTTCCTTAGCCCATAAAGACCAACCAGGCCTCATCCAACCCCGCCAGGCAACATGGACCTCTTGCGGACCCCCTCGTATGATTTTTCGAAAATCTTGCGCCGGAACCCCATGCAGCGCCAGAATCCGTGGGCTAACACCCACAGAAATGAGCCGAAATCGCCTGTTTCCACTTCGTTGGCCCATAAAATCCAACCAGGCCTCATCCAACCCTGCCGGGCAACATGGTCCTCTTGCCGGGCCTCTTGCGGTCCCCTTCGTATGATTTTTCGAGAATCTTGCGACGGAACCCCATGCAGCGACAAAATCCGTGGGCTAACACCACAGAAATGAGCCGAAATCGCCTGTTTCCACTTCCTTGGCCCATAAAATCCAACCAGGCTTCATCCAACCCCGCCGGGCAACATGGACCTCTTGCCGGGCCTCTAGCGGACCCCCTCTTATGATTTTTTGAGAATCGTGCGCCGGAACCCCATTCAGCGCCAGAATCCGTGGGCAAACACCCACAGAAATGAGCCGAAATCGCCTGTTTCCACTTCCTTGGCCCATAAAATCCAACCAGGCCTCATCCAACCCCACCGGGCAACATGGACCTCTTGCCGAGCCTCTTGCGGACCCCCTCGTATGATTTTTCGAGAATCTTGCGCAAGACCCCATGCAGCGCCAGAATCCGTTGGCTAACACACACAGAATTGAGCCGAAATCGCCTGTTTCCACTTCCTTGGCCCATAAAATCCAACCAGGCCTCATCCAACCCCGCCGGGCAACATGGACTTCTTGCCGGGCCTCTTGCGGACCCCCTCGTATGATTTTTCAAGAATCTTGCATCGGAACCCCATGCAGCGCCAGAATCCGTGGGCTAACACCCACAGAAATGAGCCGAAATCGCCTGTTTCGACTTCCTTGGCCCATAAAATCTAACCAGGCCTTATCCACCCCTCCGGGCAACATGGACCTCTTGCCGGACCTCTTGCGGACCCCCTCGTATGATTTTTCGAGAATCTTGCGCCGGAACCCCATGCAGCGCCAGAATCCGTGGGCGAACAACCACAGAAATGAGCCGAAATCGCCTATTTCCACTTCCTTGGCCCATAAAATCCAACCAGGCCTCATCCAACCCCGCCGGGCAACATGGACCTCTTTCCGGGCTTCTTGCGGACCCCCTCGTATGATATTTCGAGAATCTTGCGCCGGAACCCCATGCTGCGCGGGAATCCGTGGGCTAACACCCCCAGAAATGAGCCGAAATCGCCTGTTTCCACTTCCTTGGCCCATAAAATCCAACCAGGCCTCATCCAACCCCGTCGGGCAGCATGGACCTCTTGCCGGGCCTCTTGCGGACCCCCTCGTATGATTTTTCGAGAATCTTGCGCCGGAACCCTATGCAGCGCCAGAATCCGTGGGCTAACACCCACAGAAATGAGCCGAAATAGCCTGTTTCCACTTTCTTGGCCCATAAAATCCAACCAGGCCTCATCCAACCCCGCCGGGCAACATGGACCTCTTGCCGGGCCTCTTGCGGACCCCCTCGTAATATTTTTCGAGAATCTTGCACCGGAACCTTATGCAGCGCCAGAATCCGTGGGCTAACACCCACAGAAATGAGCCGAAATCGCCTGTCACTTCCTTGGCCCATAAAATCTAACCAGGCCTCATCCAACCCTGCCGGGAAACATAGACCTCTTGCCGGGCCTCTTGCGGACCCCCTCGTATGATTTTTCAAGAATCTTGCGCCGGAACCCCATGCAACGCCAGAATCCGTTGGCTAACACCCACAGAAATGAGCCAAAATCGCCTGTTTCCACTTCCTTGGCCCATAAATTCCAACCAGGCCTCATCCAACCCCCCGGGAAACATGGACCTCTTGCCGGGCCTCTTGCGGACCCCCTCGTATGATTTTTCGAGAATCTTGCGCCGGAACCCCATGCAGCGCCAGAATCCGTTGGCTAACACCCACTGAAATGAGCCGAAATCGCCTGTTTCCACTTCCTTGGCCCATAAAGTCCAACCAGGCCTCATCCAACCCCGCCGGGCAACATGAACCTCTTGCCGGTCCTCTTGCGGACCCCCTCGTATGATTTTTCGAGAATCTTGCACCGGAACCCCATGTAGCGCCAGAATCCGTGGGCTAACACCCATAGAAATGAGATGAAATCGCCTGTTTCCACTTCCTTGGCCCATAAAATCCAACCAGGCCTCATGCAACCCCACCGGGCAACATGGACCTCTTTCCGGGTCTCATGCGGACCCCTCATATGATTTTTCAAGAATCTTGCGCCGGAATCCCATGCAGCGCAAGAATCCGTGGGCAAACACCCACAGAAATGAGCCGAAATCGCCTGTCACTTCCTTGGCCCATAAAATCCAACCAGGCCTCATCCAACCCTGCCGGGAAACATAGACCTCTTGCCGGGCCTCTTGCGGACCCCCTCATTTGATTTTTCGAGAATCTTGCGCCGGAACCCCATGCAGCGCCAGAATCTGTGGGCTAACACCTTCAGAAATGAGCCGAAATCGCCTGTTTCCACTTCCTTGGCCCATAAAATCCAACCAGGCCTCATCCAACCCCGCCGGGCAACATGGACCTCTTGCCGGGCCTCTTGCGGACCGCCTCGTATGATTTTTCGAGAATCTTGCGCCGGAACCCCATGCAGCGCCAGAATTCGTGGGCTAACACCAACAGAAATGAGCCGAAATCGCCTGTTTCCACTTCCTTGTCCCATAAAATCCAACCAGGCCTCATCCAATCCCGCCGGGCATCATGGACCTCTTGCCGGGCCTCTTGCGGACCCCTTCGTATGATTTTTCGAGAATCTTGCGCCGGAACCCCATGCAGCGCCCGAATCCGTGGGCTAACACCCACAGAAATGAGCGGAAATCTCCTGTTTCCACTTCCTTGGCCCATAAAATCAAACCAAGCCTCATCCAACCCCTCCGGGCAGCATGGACCTCTTGCCGGGCCTCTTGCGGACCCCCTCGTATGATTTTTCGAGAATCTTGCTCCGGAACCCCATGCAGCGCCAGAATTCGTGGGCTAACACCCACAAAAATGAGCTGAAATCTCTTGTTTCCACTTCCTTGGCCCATAAAATTCAACCAGGCCTCATCCAACCCCGCCGGGGAGTATGGACCTCTTGCCGGGCCTCTTTCGGACTCCCTCGTATGAGTTTTCGAGAATCTTGCGCCGGAACCCCATGCAGCGACAGAATCCGTGGGCTAACACCCACAGAAATGAGTTGAAATCGCCTGTTTCCACTTCCTTGGCCCATAAATTCCACCCAGGACTCATCCAACCTCGCCGGGCAACATGGACCTCTTGCCGGGCCTCTTGCGGACCCCCTCGTATGATTTTTCGAGAATCTTGCGCCGGAACCCCATGCAACGCCAGAATCCGTGGGCTAACACCCACAGAAATGAGCCGAAATCGCCTGTTTCCACTTCCTTGGCCCATAAAATCCATCCAGGCCTCATCCAACCCCGCCGGGCAACATGGACCTCTTACCGGGCCTCTTGCGGACCCCCTCGTATGATTTTTCGAGAATCTTGCGCCGGAACCCCATGAAGCGCCAGAATCCGTGGGCTAAAACCCACAGAAATGAGCCAAAATCGCCTGTTTCCACTTCCTTGTCCCATAAAATCCAACCAGGCCTCATCCAACCCCGCCGGGCAACATTGACCTCTTGCCGGGCCTCTTGCGGACCCCCTCGTATGATTTTTCGAGAATCTTGCGCCGGAACCCCATGCAGCGCCAGAATCCGTGGGCTAACACCCACAGAAATGAGCCGAAATCGCCTGTTTCCACTTCCTTGGCCCATAAAATCCAACCAGGCCTCATCCAACCCCGCCGGGCAACATGGACCTCTTGCCGGGCCTCTTGCGGACCCCCTCGTATGATTTTTTGAGAATCTTGCACCGAAACCCCATGCAGCGCCAGAATCCGTGGGCTAACACCCACAGAAATGAGCCGAAATCGCCTGTTTCCACTTCCTTGGCCCATAAAATCCAACCAAGCCTCATCCAACCCTGCCGTGCAACATGGACCTCTTTCCGGGCCTCTTGCGGACCCCTTCGTATGATTTTTCGAGAATCTTGCGACGGAACCCCATGCAGCGACAAAATCCGTGGGCTAACACCACAGAAATGAGCCGAAATCGCCTGTTTCCACTTCCTTGGCCCATAAAATCCAACCAGGCCTCATCCAACCCCGCCGGGCAACATGGACCTCTTGCCGGGACTCTTGCGGACCCCCTCTTATGATTTTTCGAGAATCGTGCGCCGGAACCCCATTCAGCGCCAGAATC
Source organism: Solanum rostratum (assembly GCA_029948455.1). Lineage (NCBI taxonomy): Eukaryota > Viridiplantae > Streptophyta > Magnoliopsida > Solanales > Solanaceae > Solanum > Solanum rostratum. The sequence continues at coordinate 195,352 of JARACL010000162.1, read as the reverse complement.
CGGGGGCTAACACCCACAGAAATGAGCTGAAATCGCCTGTTTCCACTTCCTTGGCCCATAAAATCCAACCAGGCCTCATCCAACCCCGCCGGGCAACATGGACCTCTTGTCGGGCCTCTTGCGGACCCCCTCGTATGATTTTTCGAGAATCTTGCACCGGAACCCCATGCAGCGCCAGAATCCGTGGGCTAACACACACAGAATGGAGCCGAAATCGCCTGTTTCCACTTCCTTGGCCCATAAAATCCAACCAGGCCTCATCCAACCCCGCCGGGCATCATGGACCTCTTGCCGGGCCTCTTGCGGACCCCCTCGTATGATTTTTTGAGAATCTTGCGCCGGAACCCCATGCAGCGCCAGAATCCGTGGGCTAACACCCATAGAAATGAGCTGAAATCTCCTGTTTCCACTTCCTTGGCACATAAAATCCAACCAGGCCTCATCCAACCCCGCCGGGCAGCATGGACCTCTCTCCGGGCCCTTTGCGGACCCCCTCGTATGATTTTTTGAGAATCTTGCGCCGGAACCCCATGCAGCGACAGAATCCGTGGGCTAACACCCACAGAAATGAGCCGAAATCGCCTGTTTCCACTTCCTTGGTCCATAAAATCCAACCAGGCCTCATACAACCCCGCCGGGCAACATGGACCTCTTGCCGGGCCTCTTGCGGACCCCCTCGTATGAATTTTTGAGAATCTTGCGCCGGAACCCCATGTAGCGCCAGAATCCGTGGGCTAACACACATAGAAATGAGCCGAAATCGCCTGTTTCCACCTCCTTGGCCCATAAAATCCAACCAGGCCTCATCCAACCCCGCCGGGCAACATGGACCACTTACCGGGCCTCTTGCGGACCCCTTCGAATGATTTTTCGTGAATCTTGCGCCGGAACCCCATGCAGCGCCAGAATCCGTGGGCTAACACCCACAGAAATGAGCCGAAATCGCCTGTTTCCACTTCCTTGGCCCATAAAATCCAACCAGGCCTCATCCAACCCCGCCGGGCATCATGGACCTCTTGCCGGGGCTCTTGCGGACCCCCTCGTATGATTTTTCGAGAATCTTGCGTCGGAACCCCATGCAGCGCCAGAATCCGTGGGCTAACACCCACAGAAATGAGCCGAAATCGCCTGTTTCCACTTCCTTGGCCCATAAAATCCAACCACGCCTCATCCAACCCCTCCGGCCAGCATGGACCTCTCTCCGGGCCCCTTGCGGACCCCCTCGTATGATTTTTTGAGAATTTTGCGCCGGAACCCCATGCAGCGACAGAATCCGTGGGCTAACACCCACAGAAATGAGCCGAAATCGCCTGTTTCCACTTCCTTGGCCCATAAAATCCAACCAGGCCTCATACAACCCCGCCGGGCAACATGGACCTCTTGCCGAGCCTCTTGCGGACCCCCTCGTATGAATTTTCGAGAATCTTGCGCCGGAACCCCATGCAGCGCCAGAATCCGTGGGCTAACACACATAGAAATGAGCCGAAATCGCCTGTTTCCACTTCCATGGCCCATAAAATCCAACCAGGCCTCGTCCAACCCCGCCGGGCAACATGGACCTCTTACCGGGCCTCTTGCGGACCCCCTCGAATGATTTTTCGAGAATCTTGCGCCGGAACCCCATGCAGCGCCAGAATCTGTGGGCTAACACCCATAGAAATGAGCCGAAATCGCCTGTTTCCACTTCCTTGGCCCATAAAATCCAACCAGGCCTCATCAAACCCCGTCGGGCATCATGGACCTCTTGCCGGGCCTCTTGCGGACCCCCTCGTATGATTTTTTGAGAATCTTGCGCCGGAACCCCATGCAGCGCCAGAATCCGTGGGCTAACACCCACAGAAATGAGCCGAAATCGCGTGTTTCCACTTCCTTGGGCCATAAAATCCAACCACGCCTCATCCAACCTCGCCGGGCAGCATGGACCTCTTTCCGGGCCCCTTGCGGACCCCCTCGTATGATTTTTTGAGAATCTTGCGCCGGAACCCCATGCAGCGCCAGAATCCGTGGGCTAACACCCACAGAAATGAGGCGAAATCGTCTTATTCCACTTCCTTGGCCCATAAAATCCAACCAGGCCTCATCCAACCCCGCCGGGCAACATGGACCTCTTGCCAGGCCTCTTGCGGACCCCTTCGTATGAGTTTTCAAGAATCTTGGGCCGGAACCCCATGCAGCGCCAGATGCCGTGGGCTAACACCCACAGAAATGAGCCGAAATCGCCTGTTTCCACTTCCTTGGCCCATTAAATCCAACCAGGCCTCATCCAACCCCGCCGGGCAGCATGGACCTCTTGCTGGGCCTCTTGCGGACCCCCTCGTATGATTTTTCGAGAATCGTGCGCCGGAACCCCATGCAGCGACAGAATACGTGGGCTAACACCCACAGAAATGAGCCGAAATCGCCTGTTTCCACTTCCTTGGCCCATAAATCCAACCAGGCCTCATCCAACCCCACCGGGCAACATGGACCTCTTGCCGGGCCTCTTGCGGACCCCCTCATATGATTTTTCGAGAATCTTGCGCCGGAACCCCATGCAGCCCCAAAATCCGTGGGCCAACACCCATAGAAATGAGCCGAAATCGCCTGTTTCCGCTTCCTTGGCCCAAAAAATCCAACCACGCCTCATCCAACCCCGCCGGACAGCATGGACCTCTTGCCGGGCCTCTTGCGGACCCCCTCGTATGATATTTTGAGAATCTTGCGCCGGAATCCCATGCAGCGCCAGAATCCGTTGGCTAACACCCACAGAAATGAGCCGAAATCGCCTGTTTCCACTTCCTTGGCCCATAAAATCCAACCACGCCTCATCTGACCCCGCCGGGCAGCATGGACCTCTTGCCGGGCCTCTTGCGGACCCCCTCGTATGATTTTTCAAGAATCTTGCGCCGGAACCCCATGCAGCGCCAGAATCCGTGGGCTAACACCCACAGAAATGAGCCGAAATCGCCTGTTTCCACTTCCTTGGCCCATAAAATCCAACCAGGCCTCATCCAACCCCGCCGGGCAGCATGGACCTTTTGCCAGGCCTCTTGCGGACCCCCACGTTTAATTTTTTGAGAATCTTGTGCCGGAACCCCATGCAGCGCCAGAATCCGTGGGCTAACACCCACAGAAATGAGCCAAAATCGCCTGTTTCCACTTCCTTGGCCCATAAAATCCAACCAGGCCTCATCCAACCCCGCTGGGCAACATGGACCTCTTGCCGGGCCTCTTCCGGACCCCCTCGTATGATTTTTCAAGAATCTTGCGCCGGAACCCCATGGAGCGACATAATTTGTGGGCTAACACCCACAGAAATGAGCCGAAATCGCCTGTTTCCACTTCCTTGGCCCATAAAATCCAACCAGGCCTCATCCAACCCCTTCGGGAAACATGGACCTCTTGTCGGGCCTCTTGCGGACCCCCTCGTATGCTTTTTCGAGAATCTTGCGCCGGAACCCCATGCAGCGACAGAATCCGTGGGCTAACACCCACAGAAATGAGCTGAAATCGCCGGTTTCCACTTCCTTGGCCCATAAAATCCAACCAGGCCTCATCCAACCCCGCCGGGCATCATGGACCTCTTGCCGGGCAGAATGGACCTCTTTCCGGGCCTCTTGGAGACCCCCTCGTTTGATTTTTCGAGAATCTTGCGTCGGAACCCCATGCAGCGCCAGAATCCGTGGGCTAACACCCACAGAAATGAGCTGAAATCGCCTGTTTCCACTCCCTTGGCCCATAAAATCCAACCAGGCCTCATCCAACCCCGCCGGGCAACATGGACCTCTTGTCGGGCCTCTTGCGGACCCCCTCGTATGATTTTTCGAGAATCTTACGCAGGAACCCCATGCAGCGCCAGAATCCGTGGGCTAACACCCATAGAAATGAGCCAAAATCGCCTGTTTCCACTTCCTTGGCCCATAAAATCCAACCAGGCCTCGTCCAACCCCGCCGGGCAACATGGACCTCTTTTCGGGCCTCTTGCGGACCCCCTCGTATGATTTTTCGAGAATCTTGCGCCGGAACCCCATGCAGCGCCAGAATCCGTGGGCTAACACCCACAGAAATGAGCCGAAATCGCCTGTTTCCACTTCCTTGGCCCATAAAATCCAACCAGGCCTCAACAAACCCCGCCGGGCAACATGGACCTCTTGCCGGGCCTCTTGCGGACCCCCTCGTATGATTTTTCGAGAATCTTGCGCCGGAACCCCATGCAGCGCCAGAATCCGTGGGCTAACAACCATAGAAATGAGCCGAAATCGCCTGTTTCCACTTCCTTGGCCCATAAAATCCAACCAGGCCTCATCCAACCCTGCCGGGCAGCATGGACATCTTGCCGAGCCTCTTGCGGACCCAATCGTATGATTTTTCGAGAATCTTGCGCCGGAACCCCATGCAGCGCCAGAATCCGTGGGCTAACACCCACAAAAATGAGCCGAAATCGCCTGTTTCCACTTCCTTGGCCCATAAAATCCAACCAAGCCTCATCCAACCCCGCCGGGCAGCATGGACCTCTTGCGGACCCCCTCGTATGATTTTTCGAGAATCTTGCGCCGGAACCCCATGCAGCGCCAGAATCCGTGGGCTAACACCCATAAAAATGAGCCGAAATCGCCTGTTTCCACTTCCTTGGCCCATAAAATCCAACCAGGCCTGATCCAACCCCGCCGGGCAGCATGGACCTCTTGCCGGGCCTCTTGCGGACCCTCTCGTATGATTTTTCGAGAATCATGCGCCGGAACCCCATGCAGCGCCAGAATCCGTGGGCCAACACCCACAGAAATGAGCCGAAATCTCCTGTTTCCACTACCTTGGCCCATAAAATCCAACCAGGCCTCATCCAACCCCGCCGGGCAACATGGACTTCTTACCGGGCCTCTTGGAGACCCCCTCGTATGATTTTTCGAGAATCTATCATCGGAACCCCATGCAGAGCCAGAATCCGTGGGCTAACACCCACAAAAATGAGCCGAAATCGCCTGTTTCCACTTCCTTGGCCCATAAAATCCAACCAGGCCTCATCCAACCCTGCTGGGCAACATGGACCTCTTGTCGGGCCTCTTGCGGACCCCCTCGTATGTGTTTTCGAGAATCTTGCGCTGGAACCCCATGCAGCGCCAGAATCCGTGGGCTAACACCCACAGAAATGAGCCGAAATCGCCTGTTTCAACATCCTTGGCCCATAAAATCCAACCAGGCCTCATCCAACCCCGCAGGGCAACATGGATCTCTTGCCGGGCCTCTTGCGGACCCCCTCGTATGATTTTTCGAGAATCTTGCGCCAGAACCCCATGCAGCGCAAGAATCCGTGGGCTAACACCCACAGAAATGAGCCGAAATCGCCTGTTACCACTTCCTTGGCCCATAAAATCCAACCAGGCCTCATCAAACCCCGCCGGGCAACATGGACCTCTTGCCGGGCCTCTTGCGGACCCCCTCATATGATATTTCGAGAATCTTGCGCCGGAACCCCATGCAGCGCCAGAATCCGTGGGCTAACATCCATAGAAATGAGCCGAAATCGCCTGTTTCCACTTCCTTGGCCCATAAAATCCAACCAGGCCTCATCCAACCCTGCCGGGCAGCATGGACCTCTTGCCGGGCCTCTAGCGGACCCTCTCGTATGATTTTTCGAGAATCTTGCACCGGAACCCCATGCAGCGCCAGAATCCGTGGGCTAAAACCCACAGAAATGAGCCGAAATCGCCTGTTTCCACTTCCTTGGCCCATAAAATCCAACCAGGCCTCATCCAACCCCACTGGGCAGCATGGACCTCTTGCGGACCCCCTCGTATGATTTTTCGAGAATCTTGCGCCGGAACCCCATGCAGCGCCAGAATCCGTGGGCTAACACCCATAGAAATGAGCCGAAATCGCCTGTTTCCACTTCCTTGGCCCATAAAATCCAACCAGGCCTCATCCAACCCCGCCGGGCAGCATGGACCTCTTGCCGGGCCTCTTGCGGACCCCCTCGTATGATTTTTCGAGATTCTTGCGCCGGAACCCCATGCAGCGCCAGAATCCGTGGTCTAACACCCACAGAAATGAGCCGAAATCGCCTGTTTCCACTTCCTTGGCCCATAAAATCCAACCAGGCCTCATTCAACCCCGCCGGGCAACATGGACCTCTTGTCGGGCCTCTTGCGGGCCCCCTCGTATGATTTTTTGAGAATCTTGCGCCGGAACCCCATGCCGCGCCAGAATCCGTGGGCTAACACCCACAGAAATGAGCTGAAATCGCCTGTTTCCACTTTCTTGGCCCATAAAATCCAACCAGGCCTCATCCAACCTCGCCGGGCAGCATGGACCTCTTGCCGGGTAGCATGGACCTCTTGCCGGGCCTCTTGGAGACCCCCTCGTATGATTTTTCGAGAATCTTGCGTCGGAACCCCATGCAGCGCCAGAATCCGTGGGCTAACACCCACAGAAATGAGCCAAAATCGCCTGTTTCCACTTCCTTGGCCCATAAAATCCAACCAGACCTCATCCAACCCCACCGGGCAACATGGACCTCTTGTCGGGCCTCTTGCGGACCCCCTCGTATGTATTTTTGAGAATCTTGCGTCGGAACCCCATGTAGCGCCAGAATCCGTTGGCTAACACCGATAGAAATGAGCCGAAATTGCCTGTTTCCACTTTCTTGGCCCATAAAATCCAACCAGGCCTCATCCAACCCCGCCGGGCAACATGGACCTCTTGCCGGGCCTCTTGCGGACCCCCTCGTATGATTTTTTGAGAATCTTGCGCCGGAACCCCATGCAGCGCCAGAATCCGTGGGCTAACACCCACAGAAATGAGCCGAAATCGCCTGTTTCCACTTCCTTGGCCCATAAAATCCAACCAGGCCTCATCAAACCCCGCCGGGCAACATGGACCTCTTGCTGGGCCTCTTGCGGACCCCCTCGTATGATTTTTCGAGAATCTTGCGCCGGAACCCAATGCAGCGCCAGAATCCGTGGGCTAACACCCATAGAAATGAGCCGAAATCGCCTGTTTCCACTTCCTTGGCCCATAAAATCCAACCAGGCCTCATCCAACCCTGCCAGGCAGCATGGACCTCTTGCCGGGCCTCTGGCGGACCCCCTCGTATGACTTTTCGAGAATCTTGCACCGGAACCCCATGCAGCGGCAGAATCCGTGTGCGTTACCCATAGAAATGAGCCGAAATAGCCTGTTTCCACTTCTTTGGCCCATAAAATCCAACCAGGCCTCATCCAACCCCGTCGGGCAGCATGGACCTCTTGCAGACCCCCTCATATGATTTTTCGAGAATCTTGCGCAGGAACCTCATGCAGCGCCAGAATCCGTGGGCTAACACCCACAGAAATGAGCCGAAATCGCCTGTTTCCACTTCCTTGGCCCATAAAATCCAACCAGGCCTCATCCAACCTCGCCGGGTAGCATGGACCTCTTGCCGGGCCTCTTGCGTACCCCCTCGTATGATTTTTCGAGAATCTTGCGTCGGAACCCCATGCAGCACCAGAATCCGTTGGCTAACACCCATAGAAATGAGCCGAAATCGCCTGTTTCCACTTCCTTGGCCCATAAAATCCAACCAGGCCTCATCCAACCCCGCCGGGCAGCATGGACCTCTTGCCGGGCCTCTTGCGGACCCCCTCGTATGATTTTTCGAGAATCTTGCGCCGGAACCCCATGCAGCTCCAGAATCCGTGGTCTAACACCCACAGAAATGAGCCGAAATCGCCGGTTTCCACTTCCTTGGCCCATAAAATCCAACCAGGCCTCATTCAACCCCGCCGGGCAACATGGACCTCTTGCCGGGCCTCTTGCGGGCCCCCTCGTATGATTTTTCGAGAATCTTGCGCCGGAACCCCATGCAGCGCCAGAATCCGTGGGCTAACACCCACAGAAATGAGCTGAAATCGCCTGTTTCCACTTTCTTGGCCCATAAAATCCAACCAGGCCTCATCCAACCTCGCCGGGCAGCATGGACCTCTTGCCGGGCAGCATGGACCTTTTGCCGGGCCTCTTGGAGACCCCCTCGTATGATTTTTCGAGAATCTTGCGTCGGAACCCCATGCAGCGCCAGAATCCGTGGGCTAACACCCACAGAAATGAGCCAAAATCGCCTGTTTCCACTTCCTTGGCCCATAAAATCCAACCAGGCCTCATCCAACCCCACCGGGCAACATGGACCTCTTGTCGGGCCTCTTGCGGACCCCCTCGTATGATTTTTCGAGAATCTTGCGTCGGAACCCCATGCAGCGCCAGAATCCGTTGGCTAACACCCATAGAAATGAGCCGAAATTGCCTGTTTCCACTTCCTTGGCCCATAAAATCCAACCAGGCCTCCTCCAACCCCGCCGGGCAACCTCTTGCCGGGCCTCTTGCGGACCCCCTCGTATGATTTTTTGAGAATCTTGCGCCGGAACCCCATGCAGCGCCAGAATCCGTGGGCTAACACCCACAGAAATGAGCCGAAATCGCTTGTTTCCACTTCCTTGGCCCATAAAATCCAACCAGGCCTCATCAAACCCCGTCGGGCAACATGGACCTCTTGCTGGGCCTCTTGCGGACCCCCTCGTATGATTTTTCGAGAATCTTGCGCCGGAACCCCATGCAGCGCCAGAATCCGTGGGCTAACACCCATAGAAATGAGCCGAAATCGCCTGTTTCCACTTCCTTGGCCCATACAATCCAACCAGGCCTCATCCAACCCTGCCGGGCAGCATGGACCTCTTGCCGGGCCTCTGGCGGACCCCCTCGTATGAGTTTTCGAGAATCTTGCAACGGAACCCCATGCAGCGGCAGAATCCGTGTGCGTTACCCATAGAAATGAGCCGAAATAGCCTGTTTCGACTTCTTTGGCCCATAAAATCCAACCAGGCCTCATCCAACCCCGTCGGGCAGCATGGACCTCTTGCAGACCCCCTCGTATGATTTTTCGAGAATCTTGCGCTGGAACCCCATGCAGCGCCAGAATCCGTGGGCTAACACCCACAGAAATGAGCCGAAATCGCCTGTTTCCACTTCCTTGGCCCATAAAATCCATCCAGGCCTCATCCAACCTTGCCGGGTAGCATGGACCTCTTGCCGGGCCTCTTGCGGACCCCCTCGTATGATTTTTCAAGAATCTTGCGCCGGAACCCCATGCAGCGCCAGAATCCGTGTGCAAACACCCATAGAAATGAGCCGAAATCGCCTGTTTCCACTTCCTTGGCCCATAAAATCCAACCAGGCCACATCCAACCCCGCCGGGCAGCATGGACCTCTTGCCGGGCCTCTTGCGGACCCCCTTGTATGATTTTTCGAGAATCTTGTGCCGGAACCCCATGCAGCGCCAGAATCCGAGGGCTAACACCCATAGAAATGAGCCGAAATCGCCTGTTTCCACTTCCTTGGCCTATAAAATTCAACTAGGCCTCATCTAACCCCGCCGGGCAACATGGACCTCTTGCCGGGCCTCTTGCGGACCCCCTCGTATGATTTTTTGAGAATCTTGCGCCGGAACCCCATGCAGCGCCAGAATCCGTGGGCTAACACCCACAGAAATGAGCCGAAATCGCCTGTTTCCACTTCCTTGGCCCATAAAATCCAACCAGGCCTCATCAAACCCCGCCGGGCAACATGGACCTCTTGCCGGGCCTCTTGCAGACCCCCTCGTATGATTTTTCGAGAATCCTACGCCGGAACCCCATGCAGCGCCAGAATCCGTGGGCTAACGCAACCATAGAAATGAGCCGAAATCGCCTGTTTCCACTTCCTTGGCCCATAAAATCCAATCAGGCCTCATCCAACCCTGCCGGGCAGCATGGACCTCTTGCCGGGACTCTTGCGGACCCCCTCGTATGATTTTTCGAGAATCTTGCGCCGGAACCCCTTGCAGCGCCAGAATCCGTGGGCTAACACCCACAAAAATGAGCCGAAATCGCCTATTTCCACTTCCTTGGCCCATAAAATCTAACCAGGCCTCATCCAACCCCGCCGGGCAGCATGGACCTCTTGCGGACCCCCTCGTATGATTTTTCGAGAATCTTGCGCCGGAACCCTATGCAGCGCCAGAATCCGTGGGCTAACACCAATAGAAATGAGCCGAAATCGCCTGTTTCCACTTCCTTGGCCCATACAATCCAACCAGGCCTCATCCAACCCCGCCGGGCAGCATGGACCTCTTGCCGGGCCTCTTGCGGACCCCCTCGTATGATTATTCGAGAATCTTGCGCCGGAACCCCATGCAGCGCCAGAATCCGTGGGCTAACACCCACAGAAATGAGCCGAAATCGCCTGTTTCCACTTCCTTGGCCCATAAAATCACACCAGGCCTCATCCGACCCCGCCGGGCAACATGGACCTCATGTAGGGCCTCTTGCGGACCCCCTCGTATGAGTTTTCGAGAATCTTGCGCCGGAACCCCATGCAGCGCCAGAATCCGTGGGCTAACACCCACAGAAATGAGCTGAAATCGCCTGTTTCCACTTCCTTGGCCCATACAATCCAACCAGGCCTCATCCAATCCCGCCGGGCAGCATGGACCTCTTGCCGGGCTTCTTGCGGACCCCCTCGTATGATTTTTCGAGAATCTTGCGCCGGAACCCCATGCAGCGCCAGAATCCGTGGGCTAACACCCACAGAAATGAGCCGAAATCGCCTGTTTCCACTTCCTTGGCCCATAAAATCCAACCAGGCCTCATCCGACCCCGCCGGGCAGCATGGACCTCTTGTCGGGCCTCTTGCGGACCCCCTCGTATGATTTTTCGAGAATCTTGCGCCGGAACCCCATGCAGCGCCAGAATCCGTGGGCTAACACCCACAGAAATGAGCCGAAATCGCCTGTTTCCACTTCCTTGGCCCATAAAATCCAACCAGGCCTCATCCAACCCCGCCGGGCAACATGGACCTCTTGCCGGGCCTCTTGCGAACCCCCTTGTATGATTTTTCGAGAATCTTGCGCCGGAACCCCATGCAGCGCCAGAATCCGTGGGCTAACACCCACAGAAATGAGCCGAAATCGCCTGTTTCCACTTCCTTGGCCCATAAAATCCAACCAGGCCTCATCCAACCCCGCCGGGCAGCATGGACCTCTTGCCGGGCCTCTGGCGGACCCCCTCGTATGAGTTTTCGAGAATCTTGCACCGGAACCCCATGCAGCGGCAGAATCCGTGTGCGTTACCCATAGAAATGAGCCGAAATAGCCTGTTTCGACTTCTTTGGCCCATAAAATCCAACCAGGCCTCATCCAACCCCGTCGGGCAGCATGGACCTCTTGCAGACCCCCTCGTATGATTTTTCGAGAATCTTGCGCCGGAACCCCATGCAGCGCCAGAATCCGTGGGCTAACACCCACAGAAATGAGCCGAAATCGCCTGTTTCCACTTCCTTGGCCCATAAAATCCAACCAGGCCTCATCCAACCTTGCCGGGTAGCATGGACCTCTTGCCGGGCCTCTTGCGGACCCCCTCGTATGATTTTTCAAGAATCTTGCGTCGGAACCCCATGCAGCGCCAGAATCCGTGTGCAAACACCCATAGAAATGAGCCGAAATCGCCTGTTTCCACTTCCTTGGCCCATAAAATCCAACCAGGCCACATCCAACCCCGCCGGGCAGCATGGACCTCTTGCCGGGCCTCTTGCGGACCCCCTTGTATGATTTTTCGAGAATCTTGTGCCGGAACCCCATGCAGCGCCAGAATCCGAGGGCTAACACCCATAGAAATGAGCCGAAATCGCCTGTTTCCACTTCCTTGGCCTATAAAATTCAACTAGGCCTCATCTAACCCCGCCGGGCAACATGGACCTCTTGCCGGGCCTCTTGCGGACCCCCTCGTATGATTTTTTGAGAATCTTGCGCCGGAACCCCATGCAGCGCCAGAATCCGTGGGCTAACACCCACAGAAATGAGCCGAAATCGCCTGTTTCCACTTCCTTGGCACATAAAATCCAACCAGGCCTCATCAAACCCCGCCGGGCAACATGGACCTCTTGCCGGGCCTCTTGCAGACCCCCTCGTATGATTTTTCGAGAATCCTACGCCGGAACCCCATGCAGCGCCAGAATCCGTGGGTTAACGCAACCATAGAAATGAGCCGAAATCGCCTGTTTCCACTTCCTTGGCCCATAAAATCCAATCAGGCCTCATCCAACCCTGCCGGGCAGCATGGACCTCTTGCCGGGACTCTTGCGGACCCCCTCGTATGATTTTTCGAGAATCTTGCGCCGGAACCCCTTGCAGCGCCAGAATCCGTGGGCTAACACCCACAAAAATGAGCCGAAATCGCCTATTTCCACTTCCTTGGCCCATAAAATCTAACCAGGCCTCATCCAACCCCGCCGGGCAGCATGGACCTCTTGCGGACCCCCTCGTATGATTTTTCGAGAATCATGCGCCGGAACCCTATGCAGCGCCAGAATCCGTGGGCTAACACCAATAGAAATGAGCCGAAATCGCCTGTTTCCACTTCCTTGGCCCATACAATCCAACCAGGCCTCATCCAACCCCGCCGGGCAGCATGGACCTCTTGCCGGGCCTCTTGCGGACCCCCTCGTATGATTATTCGAGAATCTTGCGCCGGAACCCCATGCAGCGCCAGAATCCGTGGGCTAACACCCACAGAAATGAGCCGAAATCGCCTGTTTCCACTTCCTTGGCCCATAAAATCACACCAGGCCTCATCCGACCCCGCCGGGCAACATGGACCTCATGTAGGGCCTCTTGCGGACCCCCTCGTATGAGTTTTCGAGAATCTTGCGCCGGAACCCCATGCAGCGCCAGAATCCGTGGGCTAACACCCACAGAAATGAGCTGAAATCGCCTGTTTCCACTTCCTTGGCCCATACAATCCAACCAGGCCTCATCCAATCCCGCCGGGCAGCATGGACCTCTTGCCGGGCTTCTTACGGACCCCCTCGTATGATTTTTCGAGAATCTTGCGCCGGAACCCCATGCAGCGCCAGAATCCGTGGGCTAACACCCACAGAAATGAGCCGAAATCGCCTGTTTCCACTTCCTTGGCCCATAAAATCCAACCAGGCCTCATCCGACCCCGCCGGGCAGCATGGACCTCTTGTCGGGCCTCTTGCGGACCCCCTCGTATGATTTTTCGAGAATCTTGCGCCGGAACCCCATGCAGCGCCAGAATCCGTGGGCTAACACCCACAGAAATGAGCCGAAATCGCCTGTTTCCACTTCCTTGGCCCATAAAATCCAACCAGGCCTCATCCAACCCCGCCGGGAAACATGGACCTCTTGCCGGGCCTCTTGCGGACCCCCTCGTATGATTTTTCGAGAATCTTGCGCCGGAACCCCATGCAGCGCCAGAATCCGTGGGCAAACACCCACAAAATTGAGCCGAAATCGCCTGTTTCCACTTCCTTGACCCATAAAATCCAACCAGGCCTCATCCAACCCCGTTGGGCAACATGGACCTCTTGTCGGGCCTCTTGCGGACCCCCTCATATGATTTTTCGAGAATCTTGCGCCGGAACCCCATGCAGCGCCAGAATCCGTGGGCTAACACCCACAGAAATGAGCCGAAATCGCCTGTTTCCACTTCCTTGGCCCATAAAATCAAACCAGGCCTCATCCAACCGCGCCGGGCAGCATGGACCTCTTGCCGGGCCTCTTGCGGACCCCCTCGTATGATTTTTCGAGAATCTTGCTCCGGAACCCCATGCAGTGCCAGAATCCGTGGGCTAACACCCACAGAAACGAGCCGAAATCGCCTGTTTCCACTTCCTTGGCCCATAAAATCCAACCAGGCCTCATCCAACCCCGTCGGGCAACATAGACCTCTTGCCGGGCCTCTTGCGGACCCCCTCGTATGATTTTTCGAGAATCTTGCGCCGGAACCCCATGCAGCACCAGAATCCGTGGGCTAACACCCACAGAAAGGAGCCAAAATCGCCTGTTTCCACTTCCTTGGCCCATAAAATCCAACCAGGCCTCATCCAACCCCGCCGGGCAGCATGGACCTCTTGCCGGGCCTCTTGCGGACCCCCTCGTATGATTTTTCGAGAATCTTGCGCCGGAACCCCATGCAGCGCCAGAATCCGTGGGCTAACACCCACAGAAATGAACAAAAATCGCCTGTTTCCACTTCCTTGGCCCATAAAATCCAACCAGGCCTCATAAAACCCCCCTGGGCAACATGGACCTCTTGCCGGGCCTATTGCGGACCCCCTCGTATGATTTTTTGAGAATCTTGCGCCGGAACCCCATGCAACGCCAGAATCCGTGGGCTAACACCCACAGAAATGAGCCGAAATTGCCTGTTTCCACTTCCTTGGCCCATAAAATCCAACCAGGCCTCATCCAACCCCGCCGGGCAACATGGACCTCTTGTCGGGCCTCTTGCGGACCCCCCTCGTATGATTTTTTGAGAATCTTGCGCCGGAACCCAATGCAGCGCCAGAATCCGTGGGCTAACACCCACAGAAATGAGCTGAAATCAGTTGTTTCCACTTTCTTGGCCCATAAAATCCAACCAGGCCTCATCCAACCCCGCCGGGCAACATGGACCTCTTATCAGGCCTCTTGCGGACCCCCTCGTATGATTTTACGAGAATCTTGCGCCGGAACCCCATGCAGCGCCAGAATCCGTGGGCTAACACCCACAGAAATGAGCCGAAATCGCCTGTTTCCACTTCCTTGGCCCATAAAATCCAACCAGACCTCATCCAACCCCGCCGGACAGCATGGACCTCTTGCCGGGCCTCTTGCGGACCCCCTCGTATGATTTTTCGAGAATCTTGCGCCGGAACCCCATGCAGCGCCAGAATCCGTGGGCTAACACCCACAGAAATGAGCCGAAATCGCCTGTTTCCACTTCCTTGGCCCATAAAATCCAACCAGACCTCATCCAACCCCGCCGGACAGCATGGACCTCTTGCCGGGCCTCTTGCGGACCCCCTCGTATGATTTTTCGAGAATCTTGCGCCGGAACCCTATGCAGCGCCAGAATCCGTGGGATAACACCAATAGAAATGAGCCGAAATCGCCTGTTTCCACTTCCTTGGCCCATAAAATCCAACCAGGCCTCATCCAACACCGCCGGGCAACATGGACCTCTTGCCGGGCCTCTTGCGCACCCCCTCGTATGATTTTTCGAGAATCGTGCGTCGGAACCCCATGCAGCGCCAGAATCCGTGGGCTAACACCCACAGAAATGAGCCGAAATCGCCTGTTTCCACTTCCTTGGCCCATAAAATCACACCAGGCCTCATCCGACCCCGCCGGGCAACATGGACCTCATGTCGGGCCTCTTGCGGACCCCCTCGTATGATATTTCAAGAATCTTGCGCCGGAACCCCATGCAGCGCCAGAATCCGTGGGCTAACACCCACAGAAATGAGCGGAAATCGCCTGTTTCCACTTCCTTGGCCCATAAAATTCAACCAGGCCTCATCCAATCCCGCCGGGCAGCATGGACCTCTTGCCGGGCTTCATGCGGACCCCCTCGTATGATTTTTGTAGAATCTTGCGCCGGAACCCTATGCAGCGCCAAAATCCGCGGGCTAACACCCATAGAAATGAGCCGAAATCGCCTGTTTCCACTTACTTGGCCCATAAAATCCAACCAGGCCTCATCCAACCCCGCCGGGCAACATGGACCTCTTGCCGGGCCTCTTGCGGACCCCCTCGTATGATTTTTTGAGAATCTTGCGCCGGAACCCCATGCAGCCCCAGAATCCGTTGGCTAACACCCACAGAAATGAGCCGAAATCGCCTGTTTCCACTTCCTTGGTCCATAAAATCCAACCAGGCCTCATCCATCCCCTCCGGGCAGCATGGACCTCATGCCGAGCCTCTTGCAGACCCCCTCATCTGATTTTCTGAGAATTTTGCGCCAGAACCCCATGCAGCACCAGAATCCGTGGGCTAACAACCACAGAAATGAGCCGAAATCGCCTGTTTCCACTTCCTTGGCCCATAAAATCCAACCAGGCCTCATCCAACCCCGCCGGGCAGCATGGACCTCTTGCCGGGCCTCTTGCGGACCCCCTCGTATGATTTTTCGAGAATCTTGCGCCGGAACCCCATGCAGCGCCAGAATCCGAGGGCTAACACCCACAGAAATGAGCCGAAATCGCCTGTTTCCACTTCCTTGGCCCATAAAATCCAACCAGGCCTCATCCGACCCCGCCGGGCAGCATGGACCTCTTGCCGGGCCTCTTGCAGAACCCCTCGTATGATTTTTCGAGAATCTTGCGTCGGAACCCCATGCAGCGCCAGAATCCGTGGGCTAACACCCACAGAAATGAGTGGAAATCGCCTGTTTCCACTTCCTTGGCCCATAAAATCCAACCAGGCCTCATCCAACCCCGTCGGGCAACATGGACCTCTTTCCGGGCCTCTTGCGGACCCCCTCATATGAATATTCGAGAAACTTGCGCCAGAACCCCATGCAGCGCAAGAATCCGTGGGCTAACACCCATAGAAATGAGCCGAAATCGCCTGTTTCCACTTCCTTGGCCCATAAAATCCAACCAGGCCTCATCCAACCCCGACGGGCAACATGGACCTCTTTTCGGGCCTCTTGCGGACCCCCTCGTATGATTTTTCGAAAATCTTGCGCCGGAACCCCATGCAGCGCCGAAACCCGTGGGCTAACACCCACAGAAATGAGCCGAAATCAGTTGTTTCCACTTTCATGGCCCATAAAATCCAACCAGGCCTCATCCAACCCCGCCGGGCAGCATGGACTTCTTTCCAGGCCTCTTGCGGACCCCCTCGTATGATTTTTCGAGAATCTTGCGCCGGAACCCTATGCAGCGCCAGAATCCGCGGGCTAACACCCATAGAAATGAGCCAAAATCGCCTGTTTCCACTTCCTTGGCCCATAAAATCCAACCAGGCCTCATCCAACTCTGCCGGACAACATGGACCTCTTATCGGGCCTCTTGCGGACCCCCTCGTATGATTTTTCGAGAATCTTGCGCCGGAACCCTATGCAGCGCCAGAATCCGCGGGCTAACACCCATAGAAATGAGCCGAAATCGCCTGTTTCCACTTCCTTGGCCCATAAAATCCAACCAGGCCTCATCCAACCCCGTCGGGCAACATGGACCTCTTGTCGGGCCTCTTGCGGACCCCATCGTATGATTTTTCGAGAATCTTGCGCCGGAACCCCATGCAGCGCCAGAATCCGTGGGCTAACACCCACAGAAATGAGCCGAAATCGCCTGTTTCCACTTCCTTGGTCCATAAAATCCAACCAGGCCTCATCCAACCCCGCCGGGCAGCATGGACTTCTTTCAAGGCCTCTTCCGGACCCCCTCGTATGATTTTTCGAGAATCTTGCGCCGGAACCCTATACAGCGCCAGAATCCGCGGGCTAACATCCATAGAAATGAGCCAAAATTGCCTGTTTCCACTTCCTTGGCCCATAAAATCCAACCAGGACTCATCCAACCCCGCCGGGCAGCATGGACTTCTTTTCGGGCCTCTTGCGGACCCCCTCGTATGATTTTTCGAGAATCTTGCTCCGGAACCCCATGCAGCGCCAGAATCCGTGGGATAACACCCACAGAAATGAGCCGAAATCGCCTGTTTCCACTTCCTTGGTCCATAAAATCCAACCAGGCCTCATCCAACCCCGCCGGGCAACATGGACCTCTTGCCGGGCCTCTTGCGGACCCCCTCGTATGATTTTTTGAGAATCTTGCGCCGGAACCCCATGCAGCGCCAGAATCCGTGGGCTAACACCCACAGAAATGAGCCGAAATCGCCTATTTCCACTTCCTTGGCCCATAAAATCCAACCAGGCCTCATCCAACACCGCCGGGCAGCATGGACCTCTTGCCGGGCCTCTTGCGGACCCCCTGGTATGATTTTTTGAGAATCTTGCGCCGGAACCCCATGCAGCGCCAGAATCCGTGGGCTAACACCCACAGAAATGAGCCAAAATCGCCTATTTCCACTTCCTTGGCCAATAAAATCCAACCAGGCCTCATCCAACCCCGCTGGGCAACATGGACCTCTTGCCGGGCTTATTGCGAACCCCCTCGTATGATTTTTTGAGAATCTTGCACCGGAACCGCATGCAACGCCAGAATCCGTGGGCTAACACCCATAGAAATGAGCCGAAATCGCCTGTCTCCACTTCCTTGGCCCATAAAATCCAACCAGGCCTCATCCAACCCCGCCGGGCAACATGGACCTCTTGTCGGGCCTCTTGCGGACCCCCTCGTATGATTTTTCGAGAATCATGCGCCGGAACCCCATGCAACGCCAGAATCCGTGGGCTAACACCCACAGAAATGAGCCGAAATCAGTTGTTTCCACTTTCTTGGCCCATAAAATCCAACCAGGCCTCATCCAACCCCGCCGGGCAGCATGGACCTCTTGCCGGGCCTCTTGCGGACCCCCTCGTATTATTTTTCGAGAATCTTGCGCTGGAACCCCATGCAGAGCCAGAATCCGTGGGCTAACACCCACAGAAATGAGCCGAAATCGCCTGTTTCAACTTCCTTGGCCAATAAAATCCAACCAGGCCTCATCCAACCCCGCCGGGCAACATGGACCTCTTGTCGGGCCTCT
The DNA here is from genome assembly GCA_029948455.1 of Solanum rostratum. NCBI lineage: Eukaryota > Viridiplantae > Streptophyta > Magnoliopsida > Solanales > Solanaceae > Solanum > Solanum rostratum. Next base: position 176,877 of record JARACL010000162.1, on the reverse strand, counting down.
TGCGGACCCCCTCGTATAGTTTTTCGAGAATCTTGCACCGGAACCCCATGCAGCGCAAGAATCCGTGGGCTAACACCCACAGAAATGAGCCGAAATCAGTTGTTTCCACTTTCTTGACCCATAAAATCCAACCAGGCCTCATCCAACCCCGCTGGGCAGCATGGACCTCTTGCCAGGCCTATTGCGGACCCCCTCGTATGATTTTTCGAGAATCTTGCGCCGGAACCCCATGCAGCGCCAGAATCCGTGGGCTAACACCCACAGAAATGAGCTGAAATCGCCTGTTTCCACTTCCTTGGCCCATAAAATCCAACCAGGCCTCATCCAACCCCGCCGGGCAACATGGACCTCTTATCAGGCCTCTTGCGGACCCCCTCGTATGATTTTTTGAGAATCTTGCGCCGGAACCCCATGCAGCGCCAGAATCCGTGGGCTAACACCCACAGAAATGAGCCGAAATCGCCTGTTTCCACTTCCTTGGCCCATAAAATCCAACCAGGCCTCATCCAACCCCGCCGGGCAACATGGACCTCTTGCCGGGCCTCTTGCGGACCCCCTTGTATGATTTTTCGAGAATCTTGCGCCGGAACCCCATGCAGCGCCAGAATCCGTGGGCTAACACCCACAGAAATGAGCCGAAATCGCCTGTTTCCACTTCCTTGGCCCATAAAATCCAACCAGGCCTCATCCAACCCCGCCGGGCAGCATGGACCTCTTGCCGGCCCTCTTGCGGATCCCCTCATATGATTTTTCGAGAATCTTGCGCCGGAACCCCATGCAACGCCAGAATCCGTGGGCTAACACCCACAGAAATGAGCCGAAATAAGTTGTTTCCACTTTCTTGGCCCATATAATCCAACCAGGCCTCATCCAACCCCGCCAGGCAGCATGGACCTCTTGCCGAGCCTCTTGCGGACCCCCTCGTATGATTTCTCGAGAATCTTGCGCCGGAACCCCATGCAGCGCCAGAATCCGTGGGTTTACACCCACAGAAATGAGCCGAAATCGCCTGTTTCCACTTCCTTGGCCCATAAACTCCAACCAGGCCTCATCCAACCCCGCCGGGCAACATGGACCTCTAATCGGGCTTCTTGCGGACCCCCTCGTATGATTTTTTGAGAATCTTGCGCCGGAACCCCATGCAGCGCCAGAATCCGTGGGCTAACACCCACAGAAATGAGCCAAAATCGCCTGTTTCCACTTCCTTGGGCCATAAAATCCAACCAGGCCTTATCCAACCCCGCCGGACAGCATGGACCTCTTGCCGAGCCTCTTGCGGACCCCCTCGTATGATTTTTCGAGAATCTTGCGCCGGAACCCCATGCAGCGCCAGAATCCGTGGGTTTACACCCACAGAAATGAGCCGAAATCGCCTGTTTCCACTTCCTTGGCCCATAAAATCCAACCAGGCCTCATCCAACCCCGCCGGGCAACATGGACCTCTTATCGGGCCTCTTGCGGACCCCCTCGTATGATTTTTTGAGAATCATGCGCCAGAACCCCATGCAGCGCCAGAATCCGTGGGCTAACACTCACAGAAATGAGCCGAAATCGCCTGTTTCCACTTCCTTGGGCCATAAAATCCAACCAGGCCTTATCCAACCCCGCCGGACAACATGGACCTCTTGCCGGGCCTCTTGCGCACCCCCTCGTATGATTTTTGGAGAATCTTGCGCCAGAACCCCATGCAGCGCCAGAATCCGTGGGCTAACACCCACAGAAATGAGCCGAAATCGCCTCTTTCCACTTCCTTGGCCCATAAAATCACACCAGGCCTCATCCGACCCCGCCAGACAGCATGGACCTCTTGCCGGGCCTCTTGCGGACCCCCTCGTATGATTTTTCAAGAATCTTGCGCCGGAACCCCATGCAGCACTAGAATCCATGGGCTAACACCCACAGAAATGAGCCGAAATCGCCTGTTTCCACTTCCTTGGCCCATAAAATCCAACCAGGCCTCATCCAACCCCGCCGGGTAGCATGGACCTCTTGCCGGGCCTCTTGCGGACCCCCTTGTATGATTTTTTGAGAATCTTGCACCAGAACCCCATGCAGCGCCAGAATCCGTGGGCTAACACTCACAGAAATGAGCCGAAATCGTCTGTTTCCACTTCCTTGGCCCATAAAATCCAACCAGGCCTCATCTAACCCCATCGGGCAACATGGACCTCTTGCCGGGCCTCTTGCGGACCCCCTTGTATGATTTTTCGAGAATCTTGCACCAGAACCCCATGCAGCGCCAGAATCCGTGGGCTAACACCCATAGAAATGAGCCGAAATCGCCTGTTTCCACTTCCTTGGCCCATAAAATCCAACCAGGCCTCATCAAACCCCGCCGAGCAACATGGACCTCTTGTCGGGCCTCTTGCGGACCCCCTCGTATGATTTTTCGAGAATCTTGCACCGGAACCCCATGCAGCGCCAAAATCTGTGGGCTAACACCCACAGAAATGAGCCGAAATCGCCTGTTTCCACTTCCTTGGCCCATAAAATCCAACCAGGCCTCATCCAACCCCGCTGGGCAGCATGGACCTCTTGCCGGGCCTCTTGCGGACCTCCTCGTATGAGTTTTCGAGAATCATGCGCCGGAACCCCATGCAGCGCCAGAATCCGTGGGCTAACACCCACAGAAATGAGCCGAAATCGCCTGTTTCTACTTCCTTGGCCCATAAAATCCAACCAGGCCTCATCCAACCCCGCCGGGCAACATGGACCTCTTGCTGGGCCTCTTGCAAACCCCCTCGTATAAGTTTTCTAGAATCTTGCGCCGGAACCCCATGCAGCGCCACAATCCGTGGGCTAACACCCACAGAAATGAGCCGAAATCGCTTGTTTCCACTTTCTTAACCCATAAAATCCAACCAGGCCTCATCCAACCCCGCCGGGCAACATGGACCTCTTGTCGGGCCTCTTGCGGACCCCCTTGTATGATTTTTTGAGAATCTTGCACCAGAACCCCATGCAGCGCCAGAATCCGTGGGCTAACACTCACAGAAATGAGCCGAAATCGTCTTTTTCCACTTCCTTGGCCCATAAAATCCAACCAGGCCTCATCCAACCCCATCGGGCAACATGGACCTCTTGTCGGGCCTCTTGCGGACCCCCTCGTATGATTTTTCGAGAATCTTGCCGGAACCCCATGCAGCGCCACAATCCGTGGGCTAACACCCACAAAAATGAGCCGAAATCGCCTGTTTCCACTTTCTTAACCCATAAAATCCAACCCAGCCTCATCCAACCCCGCCAGGCAACATGCACCTCTTGCTGGGCCTCTTGTGAACCCCCACGTATAATTTTTCGAGAATCTTGCGCCGGAACCCCATGCAGCGGCAGAATCCGTGGGCTAACACCCACAGAAATGAGTCGAAATCGCCTATTTCCACTTCCTTGGCCCATAAAATCCAACCAGGCCTCATCCAACCCCACCGAGCAACATGGACCTCTTGCCGGGCCTCTTGCGGACCCCCTCGTATGATTTTTCGAGAATCTTGCGCCGGAACCCCATGCAGCGACAAAATCCGTGGGCTAACACCCACAGAAATGAGCCGAAATCGCCTGTTTCCACTTCTTTGGCCCATAAAATCCAACCAGGCCTCATCCAACCCCGCCGGGCAACATGGACCTCTTGCCGGGCCTCTTGCGGACCCCCTCATATGAGTTTTTGAGAATCTTGCGCCGGAACCCCATGCAGCGCCAGAATCCGTGGGCTAACACCCACCGAAATGAGCCGAAATCGCCTGATTCCACTTGCTTGGCCCATAAAATCCAACCAAGCCTCATCCAACCCCGCCGTGCAACATGGACCTCTTGCCAGGCCTCTTGCGGACCCCCTCGTATGAAATTTCGAGAATCTTGCACCGGAACCCCATGCAGCGCCAGAATCCGTGGGCTAACACCCACAGAAATGAGCCGAAATCGCCTGTTTCCACTTCCTTGGCCCATAAAATCCAACCAGGCCTCATCCAACCCCGCCGAGCAACATGGACCTCTTGTCGGGCCTCTTGCAAACCCCCTCGTATGATTTTTCTAGAATCTTGCGCCGAAACCCCATGCAGCGCCACAATCCGTGGGCTAACACTCACAGAAATGAGCCGAAATCGCTTGTTTCCACTTTCTTAACCCATAAAATCCAACCAGGCCTCATCCAACCCCGCCGGGCAACATGGACCTCTTGCCGGGCCTCTTGCGGACCCCCTCGTATGATTTTTCGAGAATCTAGCATTGGAACCCCATGCAGCACCAGAATCCGTGGGCTAACACCCACAGAAATGAGCCGAAATCGCCTGTTTCCACTTCCTTGGCCCATAAAATCCAACCAGGCCTCATCCAACCCCGCCGGGCAGCATGGACCTCTTGCCGGGCCTCTTGCGGACCCCCTTGTATGATTTTTTGAGAATCTTGCACCGGAACCCCATGCAGCGCCAGAATCCGTGGGGTAACACTCACAGAAATGAGCCGAAATCGCCTGATTCCACTTCCTTGGCGCATAAAATCCAACCAGGCCTCATCCAACCCCATCGGGCAACATGGACCTCTTGCCAGGCCTCTTGCGGACCCCCTCGTATGATTTTTCGAGAATCTTGCACCAGAACCCCATGTAGCGCCAGAATCCGTGGGCTAACACCCACAGAAATGAGCCGAAATCTCCTGTTTCCACTGCCTTGGCCCATAAAATTCAACCAGGCCTCATCCAACCCCGCTGAGCAACATGGACCTCTTGCCGGGCCTCTTGCGGACCCCCTCGTATGATTTTTCGAGAATCTTGCGCCGGAACCCCATGCAGCGCCAGAATCTGTGGGCTAACACCCACAGAAATGAGCCGAAATCGCCTGTTTCTACTTCCTTGGCCCATAAAATCCAACCAGGCCTCATCCAACCCCGCCGGGCAGCATGGACCTCTTGTCGGGCCTCTTGCAGACCCCCTTGGATGATATTTTCGAGAATCTTGCGCCGGTACCCCATGCAGCGCCAGAATCCGTTGGCTAACACCCACAGAAATGAGCCGAAATCGCCGGTTTCCACTTCCTTGGCCCATAAAATCAAACCAGGTCTCATCCAACCCCGCCGGGCAGCATGGACCTCTTGCCGGGCCTCTTGCGGACCCCCTCGTATGATTTTTCGAGAATCCTGCGCCGGAACCCCATGCAGCACCAGAATCCGTGGGCTAACACCCACAGAAATGAGCCGAAATCGCCTGTTTCCACTTCCTTGGCCCATAAAATCCAACCAGGCCTCATCCAACCCCGCCGGGCAGCATGGACCTCTTGCCGGGCCTCTTGCGGACCTCCTCGTATGAGTTTTCGAGAATCTTGCGCCGGAACCCCATGCAGCGCCAGAATCCGTGGGCTAACACCCACAGAAATGAGCCGAAATCGCCTGTTTCCACTTCCTTGGCCCATAAAATCCAACCAGGCCTCATCCAACCCCGCCGGGCAACATGGACTTCTTGTCGGGCCTCTTGCGGACCCCCTCGTATGATTTTTCTAGAATCTTGCGCCGGAACCCCATGCAGCGCCACAATCCGTGGGCTAACACCCACAGAAATGAGCCGAAATTGCCTGTTTCCACTTTCTTAACCCATAAAATCCAACCGGCCTCATCCAACCCCGCCGGGCAACATGGACCTCTTGCTGGGCCTCTTGCAGACCCCCTCGTATAATTTTTCAAGAATCTTGCGCCGGAACCCCATGCAGCGCCAGAATCCGTGGGCTAACACCCACAAAAATGAGTCGAAATCGCCTGTTTCCACTTCCTTGGCCCATAAAATCCAACCAGGCCTCATCCAACCCCATCGAGCAACATGGACCACTTGCCGGGCCTCTTGTGGACCCCCTCGTATGATTTTTCGAGAATCTTGCGCCGGAACCCCATGCAGCACCAGAATCCGTGGGCTAACACCCACAGAAATGAGCCGAAATCGCCTGTTTCCACTTCCTTGGCCCATAAACTCCAACCAGGCCTCATCCAACCCCGCCGGGCAGCATGGACCTCTTGCCGGGCCTCTTGTGGACCCCCTTGTATGATTTTTTGAGAATCTTGCACCGGAACCCCATGCAGCGCCAGAATCCGTGGGCTAACACTCACAGAAATGAGCCGAAATCGCCTGTTCCACTTCCTTGGCCCATAAAATCCAACCAGGCCTCATCCAACCCCATCGGGCAACATGGACCTCTTTCCGGGCCTCTTGCGGACCCCCTCGTATGATTTTTCGAGAATCATGCATTAGAACCCCATGCAGCGCCAGAATCCGTGGGCTAACACCCTCAGAAATGAGCCGAAATCGCCTATTTCCACTTCCTTGGCCCATAAAATCCAACCAGGCCTCATCCAACCCCGCCGAGCGACATGGACCTCTTGCCAGGCCTCTTGCGGACCCCCTCGTATGATTTTTCGAGAATCTTGCGCCGGAACCCCATGCAGCGCCAGAATCCGTGGGATAACACCCACAGAAATGAGCCGAAATCGACTGTTTCCACTTCCTTGGCCCATAAAATCCAACCAAGCCTCATCCAACCCCGCCGGGCAGCATCGACCTCTTTCTGGGCCTCTTGCGGACCCCCTTGTATGATATTTTCGAGAATCTTGCGCCGGAACCCTATGCAGCGCCAGAATCCGTGGGCTAACACCCACAGAAATGAGCCAAAATCGCCTGTTTCCACTTCCTTGGCCCATAAAATCAAACCAGGCCTCATCCAACCCCGCCGGGCAGCATGGACCTTTTGCCGGGCCTCTTGCGGACCCCCTCGTATGATTTTTCGAGAATCTTTCACCGGAACCCCATGCAGCGCCAGAATCCGTGGGCTAACACCCACAGAAAAGAGCCGAAATCGCCTGTTTCCACTTCCTTGGCCCATAAAATCCAACCAGGCCTCATCCAACCCCGCCGGGCAACATGGACATCTTGCCGGGCCTCTTTCGGACCCCCTCGTATGATTTTTCGAGAATCTTGCGCCGGAACCCCATGCAGCACTAGAATCCGTGGGCTATCACCCACAGAAATGAGCCGAAATCGCCTGTTTCCACTTCCTTGGCCCATAAAATCCAACCAGGCCTCATCCAACCCCGCCGGGCAGCATGGACCTCTTGCCGGGCCTCTTCCGGACCCCCTCGTATGATTTTTCGAGAATCTTGCGCCGGAACCCCATGCAGCGCCAGAATCCGTTGGCTAACACCCACAGAAATGAGCCAAAATCGCCTGTTTCAACTTCCTTGGCCCATAAAATCCAACCAGGCCTCATCCAACCCCGCTGGACAACATGGACCTCTTGCCGGGCCTATTGCAGACCCTCTCGTATGATTTTTTGAGAATCTTGCGCCGGAACCCCATCAGAAATGAGCCGAAATTGCCTGTTTCCACTTCCTTGGCCCATAAAATCCAACCAGGCCTCATCCAACCACGCCGGGCAACATGGACCTCTTGTCGGGCCTCTTGCGGACCCCCTCGTATGATTTTTCGAGAATCTTGCGCCGGAACCCCACGCAGCGCCAGAATCCGTGGGCTTACACCCACAGAAATGAGCTGAAATCAGTTGTTTCCACTTTCTTGGCCCATAAAATCCAACCAGGCCTCATCCAACCCCGCCGGGCAGCATGGTCCTCTTGCCGGGCCTCTTGCGGACCCCCTCGTATGATTTTTCGAGAATCTTGCGCCGGAACCCCATGCAGCGCCAGAATCCGTGGGCTAACACCCACAAAAATGAGCCGAAATCGCCTGTTTCCACTTCCTTGGCCCATAAAATCCAACCAGGCCTCATCCAACCTCGCCGGGCAACATGGACCTCTTATCGGGCCTCTTGCGGACCCCCTCGTATGATTTTTTGAGAATCTTGCGCCGGAACCCCATGCAGCGCTAGAATCCGTGGGCTAACACCCACAGAAATGAGCCGAAATCGCCTGTTTCCACTTCCTTGGCCCATAAAATCCAACCAGGCCTCATCCAACCCCGCCGGACAGCATGGACCTCTTGCCGGGCCTCTTGCGGACCCCCTCGTATGATTTTTCGAGAATCTTGCGCCGGAACCCTATGCAGCGCCAGAATCCGTGGGCTGACACCAATAGAAATGACCCAAAATCGCCTGTTTCCACTTCCTTGGCCCATAAAATCCAACCAGGCCTCATCCAACCCCGCCGAGCAACATGGACCTCTTGCCGGGCCTCTTGCGCACCCCCTTGTATGATTTTTCAAGAATCTTGCGCCGGAACCCCATGCAGCGCCAGAATCCGTGGGCTAACACCCACAGAAATGAGCTGAAATCGCCTGTTTCCACTTCCTTGTTTCATAAAATTCAACCAGGCCTCATCCAATCCCGCCGGGCAGCATGGACCTCTTGCCGGGCTTCTTGCAGACCCCCTCGTATGATTTTTCGAGAATCTTGCGCCGGAACCCCATGCAGCGCCAAAATCCGCGGGCTAACACCCATAGAAATGAGCCAAAATCGCCTGTTTCCACTTCCTTGGCTCATAAAATCCAACCAGGCCTCATCCAACCCCGCCGGGCAACATGGACCTCTTGCGGACCCCCTCGTATGATTTTTCGAGAATCTTGCGCCGGAACCCCATGCATTGCCAGAATCCGTGGGCTAACACCCACAGAAATGAGCCGAAATTGCCTGTTTCCACTTCTTTGGCCCATAAAATCCAACTAGGCCTCATCCAACCCCGCCGGGCAGCATGGACCTCTTGCCGGGCCTCTTGCGGACCCCCTTGTATGATATTTTCGAGAATCTTGCGCCGGAACCCCATGCAGCGCCAGATGCTGTGGGCTATCACCCTCAGAAATGAGCCGAAATCGCCTGTTTCCACTTCCTTGGCCCATAAAATCCAACCAGGCCTCATCCAACCCCGCCGGGCAAAATGCACCTCTTGTCGGGCCTCTTGCGGACACCCTCGTATGATTTTACGAGAATCTTGCGCCGGAACCCCATGCAGCGCCAGAATCCGTGGGCTAACACCCACAGAAATGAGTCGAAATCGCCTGTTTCTACTTCCTTGGCCCATAAAATCCAACCAATCCTCATCCAACCCCGCCGGGTAGCATGGACCTCTTGCCGGGCCTCTTGCGGACCCCCTCGTATGATTTTTCGAGAATCTTGCACCAGAACCCTATGCAGCGCCAGAATCCGTGGGCTAACACCCACAGAAATGAGCCGAAATCGCCTGTTTCCACTTCCTTGGCCCATAAAATCCAACCAGGCCTCATCCAACCCCGCTGGGCAGCATGGACCTCTTGCCAGGCCTCTTGCGGACCCCCTTGTATGAGTTTTGGAGAATCTTACGCCCGAACACCATGCAGCGCCAGAATCCGTGGGCTAACACCCACAGAAATGAGCCGAAATCGCCTGTTTCCACTTCCTTGGCCCATAAAATCCAACCAGGCCTCATCCAACCCCACCAGGCAACATGGACCTCTTGCGGACCCCCTCGTATGATTTTTCTAGAATCTTGCGCCGGAACCCCATGCAGCGCCAGAATCCGTGGGCTAACACCCACAGAAATGAGCCGAAATCTCCTATTTCCACTTCCGTGGCCCATAAAATCCAACCAGGCCTCATCCAACCCCGTCGGGCAACATGGACCTCTTGCCGGGCCTCTTGCGGAACCCCTCGTATGATTTTTCGAGAATCATGCGCTGGAACCCCATGCAGCGCCAGAATCCGTGGGCTAACACCCACAGAAATGAGCCGAAATCGCCTGTTTCCACTTCCTTAACCCATAAAATCCAACCAGGCCTCATCCAACCCCGCCGGGCAGCAGGGACCTCTTGCCGGGCTTCTTGCGGACCCCCTCGTATGATTTTTCGAGAATCTTGCGCCGGAACCCCATGCAGCGCCAGAATCCGCGGGCTAACACCCATAGAAATGAGCCGAAATCGCCTGTTTCCACTTCCTTGGCCCATAAAATCCAATCAGGCCTCATCCAACCCCGTCGGGCAACATGGACCTCTTGCCGGGCCTCTTGCGGACCCCCTCGTATGAGTTTTCGAGAATATTGCGCCAGAACCCCATGCAGCGCCAGAATCCGTGGGCTAACACCCACAGAAATTAGCCGAAATCGCCTGTTTCCAATTCCTTGGCCCATAAAATCCAACCAGGCCTCATCCAACCCCGCCGGGCAACATGGACCTCTTGCCGGGCCTCTTGCTAACCCCCTCGTAAGATTTTTCGAGAATCTTGCGCCAGAACCCCATGCAGCGCAAGAATCCATGGGCTAACACCCACAGAAATGAGCCGAAATCGCCTGTTTCCACTTTCTTAACCCATAAAATCCAACCAGGCCTCATCCAACCCCGCCGGGCAACATGGACCTCTTGTCGGGCCTCTTGCGGACCCCCTCGTATGATTTTTCAAGAATCTTGCGCCGGAACCCCATGCAGCGCCAAAATCCGTGGGCTAACACCCACAATAATAAGCCAAAATCGCCTGTTTCCACTTCCTTGGCCCATAAAATCCAACCAGGCCTCATCCAACCCCGCCGGGCAGCAGGGACCTCTTGCCGGGCTTCTTGCGGACCCCCTCGTATGATTTTTCGAGAATCTTGCGCCGGAACCCCATGCAGCGCCAGAATCCGCGGGCTAACACCCATAGAAATGAGCCGAAATCGCCTGTTTCCACTTCCTTGGCCCATAAAATCCAATCAGGCCTCATCCAACCCCGTCGGGCAACATGGACCTCTTGCCGGGCCTCTTGCGGACCCCCTCGTATGAGTTTTCGAGAATATTGCGCCAGAACCCCATGCAGCGCCAGAATCCGTGGGCTAACACCCACAGAAATTAGCCGAAATCGCCTGTTTCCAATTCCTTGGCCCATAAAATCCAACCAGGCCTCATCCAACCCCGCCGGGCAACATGGACCTCTTGCCGGGCCTCTTGCTAACCCCCTCGTATGATTTTTCGAGAATCTTGCGCCGGAACCCCATGCAGCGCAAGAATCCGTGGGCTAACACCCACAGAAATGAGCCGAAATCGCCTGTTTCCACTTCCTTGGACCATAAAATCCAACCAGGCCTCATCCAACCCCGCCGGGCAGCATGGAGCTCTTGCCGGGCCTCTTGCGGACCCCCTCGTATGATTTTTCGAGAATCTTTCGCCGGAACCCCATGCAGCGACAGAATCCGTGGGCTAACACCCACAGAAATGAGCCGAAATCGCCTGTTTCCACTTCCTTGGCCCATAAAATCCAACCAGGCCTCATCCAACCCCGCCGGGCAACATGGACCTCTTATCGGGCCTCTTGCGGACCTCCTCGTATGTTTTTTTGAGAATCTTGCGCCGGAACCCCATGCAGCGCCAGAATCCGTGGGCTAACACCCACAGAAATGAGCCGAAATCGCCTGTTTCCACTTCCTTGGCCCATAAAATCAAACCAGGCCTCAACCAACCCCGCCGGGCAACATGGACCTCTTGCCGAGCCTCTTGCAGACCCCCTCGTATGATTTTTCGAGAATCTTGCGCCGGAACCCCATGGAGCGCTAGAATCCGTGGGCTAACACCCACAGAAATGAGCCGAAATCGCCTGTTTCCACTTCCTTGGCACATAAAATCCAACCAGGCCTCATCCAACCCCGCCGGGCAGCATGGACCTCTTGGCAGGCCTCTTGCGGACCCTCTCGTATGAGTTTTCGAGAATCTTGCGCCGGAACCCCATGCAGCGCCAGAATCCGTGGGCTAACACCCACAGAAATGAGCCGAAATCGCCTGTTTCCACTTCCTTGGCCCATAAAATCCATCTAGGCCTCATCCCACCCCGCCGGGCAGGATGGACCTCTTGTCGGGCCTCTTGCGGACCCCCTCGTATGATTTTTCGAGAATCTTGCACCGGAAACCCATGCAGCGCCAGAATCCGTGGGATAACACCCACAGAAATGAGCCGAAATCGCCTGTTTCCACTTCCTTGGCCCATAAAATCTAACCAGGACTCATCCCACCCCGCCGAGCAACATGGACCTCTTGCCGGGCCTTTTGCGGTCCCCCTTGTATGATTTTTCGAGAATCTTGCACCGGAACCCCATGCAGCGCCAGAATCCGTGGGCTAATACCCACAGAAATGAGCCGAAATCGCGTGTTTCCACTTCCTTGGCCAATAAAGGCCAACCAAGCCTCATCCAACCCCGCCGGGCAAAATGGCCCTCTTGCCGGGCCTCTTGCGGACCCCCTTGTATGATTTTTCAAGAATCTTGCTCCGGAACCCCATGCAGCGCCAGAATCCGTGGGCTAACACCCACAGAAATGAGCCGAAATCGCCTGTTTCCACTTCCTTGGACCATAAAATCCAACCAGGCCTCATCCAACCCCGCCGGGCAGCATGGACCTCTTGCCGGGCCTCTTGCGGACCCCCTCGTATGATTTTTTGAGAATCTTACGCCGGAACCCCATGCAGCGACAGAATCCGTGGGCTAACACCCACAGAAATGAGCCGAAATCACCTATTTCCACTTCCTTGGCCCATAAAATCCAACCAGGCCTCATCCAACCCCGCCGGGCAACATGGACCTCTTGCAGACCCCCTCGTATGATTTTTCGAGAATCTTGCGTCGGAACCCCATGCAGCGCCAGAATCCGTGGGCTAACACCCACAGAAATGAGCCGAAATCGCCTGTTTCCACTTCCTTGGCCCATAAAATCAAACCAGGCCTCATCCAACCCCGCCGGGCAACATGGACCTCTTGCCGAGCCTCTTGCAGACTCCCTCGTATGATTTTTCGAGAATCTTGCGCCGGAACCCCATGCAGCGCCAGAATCCGTGGGCTAACACCCACAGAAATGAGCCAAAATCTCCTGTTTCAACTTCCTTGGCACATAAAATCCAACCAGGCCTCATCCAACCCCGCCGGGCAGCATGGACCTCTTGGCAGGCCTCTTGCGGACCCTCTCGTATGAGTTTTCGAGAATCTTGCGCCGGAACCCCATGCAGCGCCAGAATCCGTGGGCTAACACCCACAGAAATGAGCCGAAATCACCTGTTTCCACTTCCTTGGCCCATAAAATCCAACCAGGCCTCATCCCACCCCGCCGGGCAGCATGGACCTCTTGTCAGGCCTCTTGCGGACCCCCTCGTATGATTTTTCGAGAATCTTGCACCGGAAACCCATGCAGCGCCAGAATCCGTGGGATAACACCAACAGAAATGAGCCGAAATCGCCTGTTTCCACTTCCTTGGCCCATAAAATCTAACCAGGCCTCATCCCACCCCACCGAGCAACATGGACCTCTTGCCGGGCCTCTTGCGGTCCCCCTTGTATGATTTTTCGAGAATCTTGCGCTGGAACCCCATGCAGCGCCAGAATCCGTGGGCTAATACCCACAGAAATGAGCCGAAATCGCCTGTTTCCACTTCCTTGGCCAATAAAGGCCAACCAAGCCACATCCAACCCCGCCGGGCAAAATGGCCCTCTTTGCCGGGCCTCTTGCGGACCCCCTTGTATGATTTTTCAAGAATCTTGCGCCGGAACACCAAGCAACGCCAGAATCCGTGGGCTAACACCCACAGAAATTAGCCGAAATCGACTGTTTCCACTTCCTTGGCCCATAAAATCCAACCAGGCCTCATCCAACCCCGCCGGGCAACATGGACCTCTTGTCGGGCCTCTTGCGGACCCTCTCGTATGATTTTACGAGAATCTTGCGCCGGAACCCCATGCAGCGCCAGAATCCGTGGGCTAACACCCACAAAAATGAGCCGAAATCGCCTGTTTCCACTTCCTTGGCCCATAAAATCCAACCAGGCCTCATCCAACCCCTCCGGGCAGCATGGACCTCCTTCCGGGCCTCTTGTGGACCCCCTCATATGAATTTTCGAGAATCTTGTGCCGGAACCCGATGCAGCGCCAGAATCCGTGGGCTAACACCCACAGAAATGAGCCGAAATCGCCTGTTTCCACTTCCTTGGCCCATAAAATCCAACCAGGGCTCATCCAACCCCGCCGGGCAGCATGGACCTCTTGCCGGGCCTCTTGCGGACCCCCTCGTATGATTTTTCGAGAATCTTGCGCCGGAACCCCATGCAGCGACAGAATCCGTGGGCTAACACCCACAGAAATGAGCCGAAATCGCCTGTTTCCACTTCCTTGGCCCATAAAATCCAACCAAGCCTCATCCAACCCCGCCGGGCAACATGGACCTCTTTCGGACCCCCTCATATGATTTTTCGAGAATCTTGCGGCGGAAACCCATGCAGCGCCAGAATCCGTGGGCTAACACCCACAGAAATGAGCCGAAATCGCCTGTTTCCACTTCCTTGGCCCATAAAATCCAGCCAGGCCTCATCCAACCCAGCCAGGCAACATGGACCTCTTGTCGGGCCTCTTGCGGACACCCTCGTATGATTTTTCGAGAATCTTGCGCCGGAACCCCATGCAGCGCCAGAATCCGTGGGCTAACACCCACAGAAATGAGCCGAAATCGCCTGTTTCCACTTCCTTTGCCCATAAAATCCAAACAGGCCTCATCCAACCCCGCCGAGAAGCATGGACCTCTTGTCGGGCCTCTTGCAGACCCCCTCGTATGAGTTTTTGAGAATCTTTCGCCGGAACCCCATGCAGCGCCAGAATCCGTGGGCTAACACCCACAGAAATGAGCCGAAATCGCCTGTTTCCACTTCCTTGGCCCATAAAATCCAACCAGGCCTCATCCAACCCCACCGGGCAGAATGGACCTCTTGCCGGGCCTCTTGCGGACCCCTTCGTATGATTTTTCGAGAATCTTGCGCCAGAAACCCATGCAGCGCCAGAATCCGTGGGCTAACACCCACAGAAATGAGCCGAAATCGCCTGTTTCCACTTCCTTGGCCCATAAAATCCAACCAAGCCTCATCCAACCCCGTCGGGCAAAATGGACCTCTTGCCGGGCCTCTTGCGGACCCCCTTGTATGATATTTCGAGAATCTTGCGCCGGAACCCCATGCAGCGCCAGAATCCGTGGGCTAACACCCACAGAAATGAGCCGAAATCGCCTGTTTCCACTTCCTTGGCCCATAAAATCCAACCAGGCCTCATCCAACCCCGCCGGGCAGCATGGACCTCTTGCCGGGCCTCTTGTGGACCCCCTCGTATGATTTTTCGAAAATCTTGCGCCGGAACCCCATGCAGCGCCAGAATCTGTGGGCTGACACCCACAGAAATGAGCCGAAATCGCCTGTTTCCACTTCCTTGGCCCATAAAATCCAACCAGGCCTCATCCAACCTCCCCGAGCAGCATGGACCTCTTGCAGACCCCATCGTATGATTTTTCGAGAATCTTGCGCCGGAACCCCATGCAGCGCCAGAATTCGTGGGCTAACACCCACAGAGATGAGCCGAAATCGCCTGTTTTCACTTCCTTTGCCCATAAAATCCAACCAGGCCTCATCCAACCCCGCCGGGTAACATGGACCTCTTTCCGGGCCTCTTTCGGACCCCCTCGTATGATTTTTCGAGAATCTTGCGCCGAAACCCCATGAAGCGCCAGAATCCGTGGGCTAACACCCACAGAAATGAGCCGAAATCGCCTGTTTCCACTTCCTTGGCCCATAAAATCCAACCAGGCCTCATCCAACCCCGCCGGGCAACATGGACCTCTTGTCGGGCCTCTTGCGGACCCCCTCGTATGATTTTTCAAGAATCTTGCGCCGGAACCTTATGCAGCGCCAGAATCCGTGGGCTAACACCCACAGAAATGAGCCGAAATCACCTGTTTCCACTTCCTTGGTCCATAAAATCCAACCAGGCCTCATCCAACCCCGTCGGGCAGCATGGACCTCTTGCCGGGCCTCTTGCGGACCCCCTCGTATGATTTTTCGAGAATCTTACGCCGGAACCCCATGCAGTGCCAGAATCCGTGGGCTAACACCCACAGAAATGAGTCCAAATCGCCTGTTTCCATTTCCTTGGCCCATAATATCCAACCAGGCCTCATCCAACCCCGCCGGGCAACATGGACCTCTTGCCGGACCTTTTGCGGACCCCCTCGTATGCGCCGGAACCCCATGCAGCGCCAGAATTCGTGAGCTAACACCCACAGAAATGAGCCAAAATCGCCTGTTTCCACTTCCTTGGCCCATAAAATCAAACCGGGACTCATCCAACCCCGTCGGGCAGCATGGACCTCTTGCCAGCCCTCTTGCGGACCCCCTCGTATGATTTTTTGAGAATCTTGCACCAGATCCCCATGCAGCGACAGAATCCGTTGGCTAACACCCACAGAAATGAGCCGAAATCGCTTGTTTCCACTTCCTTGGCCCATAAAATCCAACCAGGCCTCATCCAACCCCGCCAGGCAACATGGACCTCTTGCCGGGCCTCTTGCGGACCCCCTCGTATGCGTTTTTGAGAATCTTACACCGGAACCCTATGCAGCGTCAGAATCCGTGGGCTAACACCCACAGAAATGAGCCGAAATCGCCTGTTTCCACTTCCTTGGCCCATAAAATCCAACCAGGCCTCATTCAACCCCGCCGGGAAACATGGACCTCTTGCCGGGCCTCTTGCGGACCCCCTCGTATGATTTTTTGAGAATCTTGCGCCGGAACCCCATGCAGCGCCAGAATCCGTGGGCTAACACCCATAGAATAAGCTGGAATCGCCTGTTTCCACTTCCTTGGGCCATAAACTCCAACCAGGCCTCAGCCAACCCTGCCGGGCAGCATGGACCTCTTGCCGGGCCTCTTGCGGACCCCCTCGTATGATTTTTTGAGAATCTTGCGCCTGAACCCCATGCAGCGCCAGAATCCGTGGGCTAACACCCACAGATATGAGCCGAAATCGCCTGTTTCCACTTCCTTGGACAATAAAATCCAACCAGGCCTCATCCAACCCCGCCGGGCAACATGGACCTCTTGCCGGGCCTCTTGCGGACCCCCTCGGATTTTTTTTAGAGAATCTTGCGCCGGAACCCCATGCAGCGCCAGAATCCGTGGGCTAACACCAACAGAAATGAGCCGAAATCGCCTGTTTCCACTTCCTTGGCCCATAAAATCCAACCAGGCCTCATCCAACCCCGCCGGGCAGCATGGACCTCTTTCCGGGCCTCTTGTGGACCCACTCGTATGATTTTTCGAGAATCTTGCGCCGGAACCCCATGTAGCGCCAGAATCCATGGGCTAACACCCACAGAAATTAGCCGAAATAGCCTATTTCCACTTCCTTGGCCCATAAAATCCAACCAGGCCTCATCCAACCCCGCCGGGCAACATGGACCTCTTTTCGGGCCTCTTTTGGACCCCCTCGTATGGTTTTTCGAGATTCTTGCGCCGGAACCCCATGCAGCGCCAAAATCCGTTGGCTAACACCCACAGAAATGAGCCGAAATCGCCTGTTTCCACTTCCTTGGCCCATAAAATCCAACCAAGCCTCATCCAACCCCGCCGGGCAGCATGGAACTCTTGCCGGACCTCTTGCGGACCCCCTCGTATGATTTTTGGAGAATCTTGCGCCGGAACCCCATGCAGCGCCAGAATCCATGGGCTAACACCCATAGAAATGAGCCGAAATCGCCTTTTTCCACTTCCTTGGCCCATAAAATCCAACCAGGCCACATCCAACTCCGCCGGGCACCATGGACCTCTTGCGGACCCCCTCGTATGATTTTTTGAGAATCTTGCGCCGGAACCCCATGCAGCGCCAGAATCCGTGGGCTAACACCCACAGAAATGAGTCAAAATCGCCTGTTTCCACTTCCTTGGCCCATAAAATCCAACCAGGCCTCATCCAACCCCACCGGGTAGCATGGACCTCTTGCCGGGCCTCTTGCAGACCCCCTCGTATGATATTTCGAGAATCTTGCGCCGGAACCCCATGCAGCGACAGAATCCGTGGGCTAACACCCACAGAAATGAGCCGAAATCACTTTTTTCCACTTCCTTGGCCCATAAAATCCAACCTGGCCTCATCCAACCCCGCCGGGCAACATGGACCTCTTGCCGGGCCTCTTGCGGACCCCCTTGTATGATTTTTCGAGAATCTTGCGCCGGAATCCCATGCAGCGACAGAATCCATGGGCTAACACCCACAGAAATGAGCCAAAATCGCCTGTTTCCACTTCCTTGGCCCATAAAATCCAATCGGGCCTCATCCAACCCCATTGGGCAGCATGGACCTCTTGCCAGGCCTCTTGCGGACCCCCTCGTATGATTTTTCGAGAATCTTGCTAACACCCACAGAAATGAGCCAAAATCGCTTGTTTCCACTTCCATGGCCCATAAAATCCAACCAGGCCTCATCCAACCCCGCCGGGCAACATGGACCACTTGCCGGTCCTCTTGCGGACCCCTTCGTATGCGTTTTTGAGAATCTTACACCGGAACCCTATGCAGCAACAGAATCCGTGGGCTAACACCCACAGAAATGAGCCGAAATCGCCTGTTTCCACTTTCTTGGCCCATAAAATCCAACCGGGCCTCATCCAACCCCGTCGGGCAGCATGGACCTCTTGCCAGGCCTCTTGCGGACCCCCTCGGATGATTTTTCGAGAATCTTGCACCAGATCCCCATGCAGCGACAGAATCCGTAGGCTAACACCCACAGAAATGAGCCGAAATCGCTTGTTTCCACTTCCTTGGCCCATAAAATCCAACCAGGCCTCATCCAACCCTGCCGGGCAACATGGACCTCTTGCCGGGCCTCTTGCGGACCCCCTCGTATGATTTTTTGAGAATCTTGCGCCGGAACCCCATGCAGCGCCAGAATCCGTGGGCTAACACCCACAGAGATGAGCCGAAATCGCCTGTTTTCACTTCCTTTGCCCATAAAATCCAACCAGGCCTCATCCAACCCCGCCGGGTAACATGGACCTCTTTCCGGGCCTCTTTCGGACCCCCTCGTATAATTTTTCAAGAATCTTGCGCCGGAACCCCATGCAGCGCCAGAATCCGTGGGCTAACACCCACAAAAATGAGCTGAAATCGCCTGTTTCCACTTCCTTGGCCCATAAAATCCAACCAGGCCTCATCCAACCCCGCCGGGCAACATGGACCTCTTGTCGGGCCTCTTGCGGACCCCCTCGTATGATTTGTCAAGAATCTTGCGCCGGAACCTTATGCAGCGCCAGAATCCGTGGGCTAACACCCATAGAAATGAGCCGAAATCGCCTGTTTCCACTTCCTTGGTCCATAAAATCCAACCAGGCCTCATCCAACCCCGTCAGGCAGCATGGACCTCTTGCCGGGCCTCTTGTGGTCCCCCTCGTATGATTTTTCGAGAATCTTACGCCGGAACCCCATGCAATGCCAGAATCCGTGGGCTAACACCCACAGAAATGAGTCGAAATCGCCTGTTTCCATTTCCTTGGCCCATAATATCCAACCAGGCCTCATCCAACCCCGCCGGGCAACATGGACCACTTGCCGGTCCTCTTGCGGACCCCTTCGTATGCGTTTTTGAGAATCTTACGCCGGAACCCTATGCAGCGACAGAATCCGTGGGCTAACACCCACAGAAATGAGCCGAAATCGCCTGTTTCCACTTCCTTGGCCCATAAAATCCAACCGGGCCTCATCCAACCCCGTCGGGCAGCATGGACCTCTTGCCAGGCCTCTTGCGGACCCCCTCGTATGATTTTTCGAGAATCTTGCACCAGATCCCCATGCAGCGACAGAATCCGTGGGCTAACACCCACAGAAATGAGCCGAAATCGCTTGTTTCCACTACCTTGGCCCATAAAATCCAACCAGGCCTCATCCAACCCTGCCGGGCAGCATGGACCTCTTGCCGGGCCTCTTGCGGACCCCCTCGTATGATTTTTTGAGAATCTTGCGCCGGAACCCCATGCAGCGCCAGAATCCATGGGCTAACACCCACAGAAATTAGCCGAAATAGCCTGTTTTCACTTCCTTGGCCCATAAAAACCAACCAGGCCTCATCCAACCCCGCCGGGCAACATGGAACTCTTGCCGGACCTCTTGCGGACCCCCTCGTATAATTTTTGGAGAATCTTGCGCCGGAACCCCATGCAGCGCCAGAATCCGTGGGCTAACACCCATAGAAATGAGCCGAAATAGCCTGTTTCCACTTCCTTGGCCCATAAAATCCAACCAGGCCTCATCCAACCCTGCCGGGCAGCATGGACATCTTGCCGGGCCTCTTGCTGACCCCCTCATATGATTTTTTGAGGATCTTGCGCCGGAACCCCATGCAGCGCCAGAATCCGTGGGCTAACACCCACAGATATGAGCCGAAATCGCCTGTTTCCACTTCCTTGGCCCATAAAATCCAACCAGGCCTCATCCAACCCCGCCGGGCAACATGGACCTCTTGCCGGGCCTCTTGCGGACCCCCTCGTATGATTTTTAGAGAATCTTGCGCCGGAACCCCATGCAACGCCAGAATCCGTGGGCTATCGCCAACAGAAATGAGCCGAAATCGCCTGTTTCCACTTCCTTGGTCCATAAAATCCAACCAGGCCTCATCCAACCCCGCCGGGCAGCATGGACCTCTTTCCGGGCCTCTTGTGGACCCCCTCGTATGATTTTTCGAGTATCTTGCGCCGGAACCCCATGCAGCGCCAGAATCCATGGGCTAACACCCACAGAAATTAGCCGAAATAGCCTGTTTTCACTTCCTTGGCCCATAAAAACCAACCAGGCCTCATCCAACCCCGCCGGGCAGCATGGAACTCTTGCCGGACCTCTTGCGGACCCCCTCGTATAATTTTTGGAGAATCTTGCGCCGGAACCCCATGCAGCGCCAGAATCCGTGGGCTAACACCCATAGAAATGAGCCGAAATCGCCTATTTCCACTTCCTTGGCCCATAAAATCCAACCAGGCCTCATCCAACCCCGCCGGGCACCATGGACCTCTTGCGGACCCCCTCGTATGATTTTTTGAGAATCTTGCGCCGGAACCCCATGCAGCGCCAGAATCCGTGGGCTAACACCCAAAGAAATGAGTCAAAATCGCCTGTTTCCACTTCCTTGGCCCATAAAATCCAACCAGGCCTCATCCAACCCCGCCGGGTAGCATGGACCTCTTGCCGGGCCTCTTGCAGACCCCCTCGTATGATATTTCGAGAATCTTGCGCCGGAACCCCATGCAGCGACAGAATCCGTGGGCTAACACCCACAGAAATGAGCCGAAATCACTTGTTTCCACTTCCTTGGCCCATAAAATCCAACCAGGCCTCATCCAACCCCGCCGGGAAACATGGACCTCTTGCCGGGCCTCTTGCGGACCCCCTTGTATGATTTTTCGAGAATCTTGCGCCGGAACCCCATCCAACGCCAAAATCTTTGGGCTAACACCCACAGAAATGAGCCGAAGTCGCCTGTTTCCACTTCCTTGGCCCATAAAATCCAACCAGGCCTCATCCAACCCCGCCGGGGAACATGGACCTCTTGCGGACCCTCTCGTATGATTTTTCGAGAATCTTGCGCCGGAACCCCATGCAGCGCCAGAATCCGTGGGCTAACACCCACAAAAATGAGCCGAAATCGCCTGTTTCCATTTCCTTGGCCCATAAAATCCAACCAGGCCTCATCCAACCCCGCCGGGCAGCATGGACCTCTTGCCGGGCCTCTTGCGGACCCCCTCGTATGATTTTTCGAGAATCTTGCGCTGGAACCCCATGCAGCACCAGAATCCGTGGGCTAACACCCACAGAAATGAGCCGAAATCGCCTGTTTCCACTTCCTTGGCCCATAAAATCCAACCAGGCCTCATCCAACCCCGCCGGGCAGCATGGACCTCTTGCCGGGCCTCTTGCGGACCCCCTCGTATGATTTTTCGAGAATCTTGCGCCAGAACCCCATGCAGCGCCAGAATCCGTGGGCTAACACCCACAGAAATGAGCCGAAATTGCTTGTTTCCACTTCCTTGGCCCATAAAATCCATCCAAGCCTCATCCAACCCCGCCGGGCAACATGTACCTCTTGTCGGGGCTCTTGCGGACCCCCTCGTGTGATTTTTCGAGAATCTTGCGCCGAAACCCCATGCAGCGCCAGAATCCGTGGGCTAACACCCACAGAAATGAGCCGAAATCGCCTGGTTCCACTTCCTTGGCCCATAAAATCCAACCAGGCCTCATCCAACCCCGCCGGGCAGCATGGACCTCTTTCCGGGCCTCTTGTGGACCCCCTCGTATGATTTTTCGAGAATCTTGCGCCGGAACCCCATGCAGCGCCAGAATCCATGGGCTAACACCCACAGAATTTAGCCGAAATAGCCTGTTTCCACTTCCTTGGCCCATAAAATCCAACCAGGCCTCATCCAATCCCGCCGGGCAACATGGACCTCTTTTCGGGCCTCTTTTGGACCCCCATGTATGGTTTTTCGAGAATCTTGCGCCGGAACCCCATGCAGCGCCAGAATCCGTTGGCTAACACCCACAGAAATGAGCCAAAATTGCCTGTTTCCACTTCCTTGGCCCATAAAATCCAACCAGGCCTCATCCAACCCCGTCGGGCAGCATGGAACTCTTTCCGGTCCTCTTACGGACCCCCTCGTATGATTTTTAGAGAATCTTGCGCCGGAACCCCATGTAGCGCCAGAATCCGTGGGCTAACACCCATAGAAATTAACCGAAATCGCCTGTTTCCACTTCCTTGGCCCATAAAATCCAACCAGGCCTCATCCAACCCCGCCGGGAACCATGGACCTCTTGCGGACCCCCTCGTATGATTTTTTAAGAATCTTGCGCCGGAACCCCATGCAGCGTCAGAATCCGTGGGCTAACACCCACAGAAATGAGCCAAAATCGCCTGTTTCCACTTCCTTGGCCCATAAAATCCAACCGGGCCTCATCCAACCCCATCGGGCAGCATGGACCTCTTGCCAGGCCTCTTGCGGACCCCCTCGTATGATTTTTCGAGAATCTTGCTAACACCCACAGAAATGAGCCAAAATCGCTTGTTTCCACTTCCATGGCCCATAAAATCCAACCAGGCCTCATCCAACCCCGCCGGGCAACATGGACCACTTGCCGGTCCTCTTGCGGACCCCTTCGTATGCGTTTTTGAGAATCTTACACCGGAACCCTATGCAGCAACAGAATCCGTGGGCTAACACCCACAGAAATGAGCCGAAATCGCCTGTTTCCACTTCCTTGGCCCATAAAATCCAACCGGGCCTCATCCAACCCCGTCGGGCAGCATGGACCTCTTGCCAGGCCTCTTGCGGACCCCCTCGTATGATTTTTCGAGAATCTTGCACCAGATCCCCATGCAGCGACAGAATCCGTAGGCTAACACCCACAGAAATGAGCTGAAATCGCTTGTTTCCACTTCCTTGGCCCATAAAATCCAACCAGGCCTCATCCAACCCTGCCGGGCAACATGGACCTCTTGCCGGGCCTCTTGCGGACCCCCTCGTATGATTTTTTGAGAATCTTGCGCCGGAACCCCATGCAGCGCCAGAATCCGTGGGCTAACACCCACTGAGATGAGCCGAAATCGCCTGTTTTCACTTCCTTTGCCCATAAAATCCAACCAGGCCTCATCCAACCCCGCCGGGTAACATGGACCTCTTTCCGGGCCTCTTTCGGACCCCCTCGTATGATTTTTCGAGAATCTTGCGCCGGAACCCCATGCAGCGCCAGAATCCGTGGGCTAACACCCACAAAAATGAGCCGAAATCGCCTGTTTCCACTTCCTTGGCCCATAAAATCCAACCCGGCCTCATCCAACCCCGCCGGGCTACATGGACCTCTTGTCGGGCCTCTTGCGGACCCCCTCGTATGATTTTTCAAGAATCTTGCGCCGGAACCTTATGCAGCGCCAGAATCCGTGGGCTAACACCCACAGAAATGAGCCGAAATCGCCTGTTTCCACTTCCTTGGTCCATAAAATCCAACCAGGCCTCATCCAACCCCGTCAGGCAGCATGGACCTCTTGCCGGGCCTCTTGTGGACCCCCTCGTATGATTTTTCGAGAATCTCACGCCGGAACCCCATGCAGTGCCAGAATCCGTGGGCTAACACCCACAGAAATGAGTCGAAATCGCCTGTTTCCATTTCCTTGGCCCATAATATCCAACCAGGCCTCATCCAACCCCGCCGGGCAACATGGACCACTTGCCGGTCCTCTTGCGGACCCCTTCATATGCGTTTTTGAGAATCTTACGCCGGAACCCTATGCAGCGACAGAATCCGTGGGCTAACACCCACAGAAATGAGCCGAAATCGCCTCTTTCCACTTCCTTGGCCCATAAAATCCAACCGGGCCTCATCCAACCCCGTCAGGCAGCATGGACCTCTTGCCAGGCCTCTTCGGACCCCCTCGTATGATTTTTCGAGAATCTTGCACCAGATCCCCATGCAGCGACAGAATCCGTGGGCTAACACCCACAGAAATGAGCCGAAATCGCTTATTTCCACTTCCTTGGCCCATAAAATCCAACCAGGCCTCATCCAACCCTGCCGGGCAGCATGGACCTCTTGCCGGGCCTCTTGCGGACCCCCTCGTATGATTCTTTGAGAATCTTGCGCCGGAACCCCATGCAGCGCCAGAATCCGTGGGCTAACACCCATAGAAATGAGCTGAAATCGCCTATTTCCACTTCCTTGGCCCATAAAATCCAACCAGGCCTCATCCAACCCTGCCGGGCAGCATGGACATCTTGCCGGGCCTCTTGCTGACCCCCTCATATGATTTTTTGAGGATCTTGCGCCGGAACCCCATGCAGCGCCAGAATCCGTGGGCTAACACCCACAGATATGAGCCGAAATCGCCTGTTTCCACTTCCTTGGCCCATAAAATCCAACCAGGCCTCATCCAACCCCGCCGGGCAACATGGACCTCTTGCCGGGCCTCTTGCGGACCCCCTCGTATGATTTTTAGAGAATCTTGCGCCGGAACCCCATGCAACGCCAGAATCCGTGGGCTATCACCAACAGAAATGAGCCGAAATCGCCTGTTTCCACTTCCTTGGTCCATAAAATCCAACCAGGCCTCATCCAAACCCGCCGGGCAGCATGGACCTCTTTCCGGGCCTCTTGTGGACCCCCTCGTATGATTTTTCGAGTATCTTGCGCCGGAACCCCATGCAGCGCCAGAATCCATGGGCTAACACCCACAGAAATTAGCCGAAATAGCCTGTTTTCACTTCCTTGGCCCATAAAAACCAACCAGGCCTCATCCAACCCCGCCGGGCAGCATGGAACTCTTGCCGGACCTCTTGCGGACCCCCTCGTATAATTTTTGGAGAATCTTGCGCCGGAACCCCATGCAGCGCCAGAATCCGTGGGCTAACACCCACAGAAATGAGCCGAAATCGCCTGGTTCCACTTCCTTGGCCCATAAAATCCAACCAGGCCTCATCCAACCCCGCCGGGCACCATGGACCTCTTGCGGACCCCCTCGTATGATTTTTTGAGAATCTTGCGCCGGAACCCCATGCAGCGCCAGAATCCGTGGGCTAACACCCAAAGAAATGAGTCAAAATCGCCTGTTTCCACTTCCTTGGCCCATAAAATCCAACCAGGCCTCATCCAACCCCGCCGGGTAGCATGGACCTCTTGCCGGGCCTCTTGCAGACCCCCTCGTATGATATTTCGAGAATCTTGCGCCGGAACCCCATGCAGCGACAGAATCCGTGGGCTAACACCCACAGAAATGAGCCGAAATCACTTGTTTCCACTTCCTTGGCCCATAAAATCCAACCAGGCCTCATCCAACCCCGCCGGGAAACATGGACCTCTTGCCGGGCCTCTTGCGGACCCCCTTGTATGATTTTTCGAGAATCTTGCGCCGGAACCCCATGCAACGCCAGAATCTTTGGGCTAACACCCACAGAAATGAGCCGAAATCGCCTGTTTCCACTTCCTTGGCCCATAAAATCCAACCAGGCCTCATCCAACCCCGCCGGGGAACATGGACCTCTTGCGGACCCTCTCGTATGATTTTTCGAGAATCTTGCGCCGGAACCCCATGAAGCGCCAGAATCCGTGGGCTAACACCCACAAAAATGAGCCGAAATCGCCTGTTTCCATTTCCTTGGCCCATAAAATCCAACCTGGCCTCATCCAACCCCGCCGGGCAGCATGGACCTCTTGCCGGGCCTCTTGCGGACCCCCTCGTATGATTTTTCGAGAATCTTGCGCTGGAACCCCATGCAGCACCAGAATCCGTGGGCTAACACCCACAGAAATGAGCCGAAATCGCCTGTTTCCACTTCCTTGGCCCATAAAATCCAACCAGGCCTCATCCAACCCCGCCGGGCAGCATGGACCTCTTGCCGGGCCTCTTGCGGACCCCCTCGTATGATTTTTCGAGAATCTTGCGCCAGAACCCCATGCAGCGCCAGAATCCGTGGGCTAACACCCACAGAAATGAGCCGAAATTGCTTGTTTCCACTTCCTTGGCCCATAAAATCCATCCAGGCCTCATCCAACCCCGCCGGGCAACATGTACCTCTTGTCGGGGCTCTTGCGGACCCCCTCGTGTGATTTTTCGAGAATCTTGCGCCGGAACCCCATGCAGCGCCAGAATCCGTGGGCTAACACCCACAGAAATGAGCCGAAATCGCCTGGTTCCACTTCCTTGGCCCATAAAATCCAACCAGGCCTCATCCAACCCCGCCGGGCAGCATGGACCTCTTTCCGGGCCTCTTGTGGACCCCCTCGTATGATTTTTCGAGAATCTTGCGCCGGAACCCCATGCAGCGCCAGAATCCATGGGCTAACACCCACAGAATTTAGCCGAAATAGCCTGTTTCCACTTCCTTGGCCCATAAAATCCAACCAGGCCTCATCCAATCCCGCCGGGCAACATGGACCTCTTTTCGGGCCTCTTTTGGACCCCCATGTATAGTTTTTCGAGAATCTTGCGCCGGAACCCCATGCAGCGCCAGAATCCGTTGGCTAACACCCACAGAAATGAGCCAAAATTGCCTGTTTCCACTTCCTTGGCCCATAAAATCCAACCAGGCCTCATCCAACCCCGTCGGGCAGCATGGAACTCTTTCCGGTCCTCTTACAGACCCCCTCGTATGATTTTTAGAGAATCTTGCGCCGGAACCCCATGCAGCGCCAGAATCCATGGGCTAACACCCACAGAAATTAGCCGAAATAGCCTGTTTCCACTTCCTTGGCCCATAAAATCCATCCAGGCCTCATCCAACCCCGCCGGGCAACATGGACCTCTTGTCGGGCCTCTTGCGGACCCCCTCGTATGGTTTTTCGAGAATCTTGCGCCAGAACCCCATGCAGCGCCAGAATCCGTTGGCTAACACCCACAGAAATGAGCCGAAATCACTTGTTTCCACTTCCTTGGCCCATAAAATCCAACCAAGCCTCATCCAACCCCACCGGGCAGCATGGACCTCTTGCCGGGCCTCTTACGGACCCCCTCGTATGATTTTTCAAGAATCTTGCGCCGGAACCCCATGCAGCGCCAGAATCCGTGGGCTAACACCCACAGAAATGAGCCGAAATCGCCTGTTTCCACTTCCTTGGCCCATAAAATCAAACCAGGCCTCATCCAACCCCGCCGGGTAGCATGGACCTCTTGCCGGGCCTCTTGCGGACCCCCTCGTATTATATTTCGAGAATCTTGCGCCGGAACCCCATGCAGTGACAGAATCCGTGGGCTAACACCCACAGAAATGAGCCGAAATCGCCTGTTTCCACTTCCTTGGCCCATAAAATCCAACCAGGCCTCATCCAACCCCACCGGGCAGCATGGACCTCTTGCCGGGCCTCTTACGGACCCCCTCGTATGATTTTTCAAGAATCTTGCGCTGGAACCCCATGCAGCACCAGAATCCGTGGGCTAACACCCACAGAAATGAGCCGAAATCGCCTGTTTCCACTTCCTTGGCCCATAAAATCCAACCAGGCCTCATCCAACCCCGCCGGGTAGCATGGACCTCTTGCCGGGCCTCTTGCGGACCCCCTCGTATGATATTTCGAGAATCTAGCGCCGGAACCCCATGCAATGACAGAATCCGTGGGCTAACACCCACAGAAATGAGCCGAAATCACTTGTTTCCACTTCCTTGGCCCATAAAATCCAACCAGGCCTCATCCAACCCTGCCGGGCAACATGGACCTCTTGCCGGGCCTCTTGCGGACCCCCTTGTATGATTTTTCGAGAATTTTGCGCCGGAACCCCATGCAACGCCAGAATCTTTGGGCTAACACCCACAGAAATGAGCCGAAATCGCCTGTTTCCACTTCCTTGGCCCATAAAATCCAACCAGGCCTCATCCAACCCCGCCGGGGAACATGGACCTCTTTCCGAACCTCTTGCGGACCCCCTTGTATGATTTTTCGAGAATCTTGCGTCGGAACCCCATGCAGCGCCAGAATCCGTGGGCTAACACCCACAGAAATGAGCCGAAATCGCCTGTTTCCACTTCCTTGGCCCATAAAATCCAAACAGGCCTCATCCAACCCCGCCGGGCAGCATGGACCTCTTTCCGGGCCTCTTGTGGACCCCCTCGTATGATTTTTCGAGAATTTTGCGTCGGAACCCCATGCAGCGCAAGAATCCATGGGCTAACACCCACAGAAATTAGCCGAAATAGCCTGTTTCCACTTCCTTGGCCCATAAAATCCATCCAGGCCTCATCCAACCCCGCCGGGAAGCATGGACCTCTTGTCGGGCCTCTTGCGACCCCCTCGTATGGTTTTTCGAGAATCTTGCGCCGGAACCCCATGCAGCGCCAGAATCCGTTGGCTAACACCCACAGAAATGAGCCGAAATCGCCTGTTTTCACTTTCTTGGCCCATAAAATCCAACCAGGCCTCATCCAACCCCGCCGGGCAGCATGGAACTCTTGCCGGACCTCTTGCGGACCCCCTCGTATGATTTTTCGATAATCTTGCGCCGGAACCCCTTGCAGCGCCAAAATCCGTGGGCTAACACCCATAGAAATGAGCTGAAATCGCCTGTTTCCACTTCCTTGGCCCATAAAATCCAACCAAGCCTCATCCAACCCCGCCGGGCACCATGGACCTCTTGCGGACCCCCTCGTATGATTTTTTGAGAATCTTGTGCCGGAACCCCATGCAGCGCCAGAATCCGTGGGCTAACACCCAAAGAAATGAGCCAAAATCGCCTGTTTCCACTTCCTTGGCCCATAAAATCCAACCAGGCCTCATCCAACCCCGTCGGGTAGCATGGACCTCTTGCCGGGCCTCTTGCGGACCCCCTCGTATGATATTTCGAGAATCTTGCGCCGGAACCCCATGCAGCGACAGAATCCGTGGGCTAACACCCACAGAAATGAGCCGAAATCACTTGTTTCCACTTCCTTGGACCATTAAATCCAACCAGGCCTCATCCAACCCCGCCGGGCAACATGGACCTCTTGCCGGGCCTCTTGCAGACCCCCTTGTATGATTTTTCGAGAATCTTGCGCCGGAACCCCATGCAACGCCAGAATCTTTGGGCTAACACCCACAGAAATGAGCCGAAATCGCCTGTTTCCACTTCCTTGGCCCATAAAATCCAACCAGGCCTCATCCAACCCCGCCGGGGAACATGGACCTCTTTCCGGACCTCTTGCGGACCCCCTCGTATGATTTTTCGAGAATCTTGCGCCGGAACCCCATGCAGCGTCAGAATCCGTGGGCTAACACCCACAGAAATGAGCCGAAATCGCCTGTTTCCACTTCCTTGGCCCATAAAATCCAACCAGGCCTCATCCAACCCCGCCGGGCAGCATGGACCTCTTGCCGGGTCTCTTGCGGACCCCCTCGTATGATTTTTCAAGAATCTTGCGCCGGAACCCCATGCAGCGCCAGAATCCGTGGGCTAACACCCACAGAAATGAGCCGAAATCGCCTGTTTTCACTTCCTTGGCCCATAAAATCCAACCAGGCCTCATCCAACCCCGCCGGGCAGCATGGACCTCTTGCCGGGCCTCTTGCGGACCCCCTCGTATGATTTTTTGAGAATCTTGCGCCGGAACCCCATGTAGCGCTAGAATCCGTGGGCTAACACCCACAGAAATGAGCCGAAATTGCCTGTTTCCACTTCCTTGGCCCATAAAATCCATCCAGGCCTCATCCAACCCCGCCGGGCAACATGTACCACTTGCCGGGCCTCTTGCGGACCCCCTCGTATGATTTTTTGAGAATCTTGCGCCGGAACCCCATGCAGCGCCAGAATCCGTGGGCTAACACCCACAGAAATGAGCCGAAATCGCCTGTTTCCACTTCCTTGGCCCATAAAATCCAACCAGGCCTCATCCAACCCCGCCGGGCAACATGGACCTCTTGCCGGGCCTCTTGCGGACCCCCTCGTATGATTTTTTGAGAATCTTGCGCCGGAACTCCATGCAGCGCCAGAATCCGTTGGTTAACACCCACAGAAATGAGCCCAAATCGCCTGTTTCCACTTCCTTGGCCCATAAAATCCAACCAGGCCTCATCCAACCCCGCCGGGCAGCATGGACCTCTTGCCGGGCCTCTTGCGGACCCCCTCGTATGATTTTACGAGAATCTTGCGCCGGAACCCCATGCAGCGCCAGAATCCGTGGGCTAACACCCACAGAAATGAGCCGAAATTGCATGTTTCCACTTCCTTGGCCCGTAAAATCTATCCAGGCCTCATCCAACCCCGCCGGGCAAAATGGACCTCTTGCCGGGACTCTTGCGGACCCCCTTGTATGATTTTCCGAGAATTTAGCGCCGGAACCCCATGCAACGCCAGAATCTTTGGGCTAACACCCACAGAAATGAGCCAAAATTGCCTGTTTCCACTTCCTTGGCCAATAAAATCCATCCAGGCCTCATCCAACCCCGCCGGGCAACATGTACCTCATGCCGGGCCTCTTGCGGACCCCCTCGTATGATTTTTCGAGAATCTTGCCGCCGGAACCCCATGCAGCGCCAGAATCTGTGGGCTAACACCCACAGAAATGAGCCGAAATCGCCTGTTTCCACTTCCTTGGCCCATAAAATCCAACCAGGCCTCATCCAACCCCGCCGGGCAACATGTACCTCTTGCCGGGCCTCTTGCGGACCCTCTCGTATGATTTTTCGAGAATCTTGCGCTGGAACACCATGCAGCGCCTGAATCTGTTGGCTAACACCCACAGAAATGAGCTGAAATCGCCTGTTTCCACTTCATTGGCCCATAAAATCCAACCAGGCCTCATCCAACCCCGCCGGGCAGCATGGACCTCTTGCCGGGCCTCTTGCGGACCCCCTCGTATGAGTTTTCGAGAATCTTGGGCCGGAACCTCATGAAGCGCCAGAATCCGTGGGCTAACACCCACAGAAATGAGCCGAAATTGCCTGTTTCCACTTCCTTGGCCCGTAAAATCCATCCAAGCCTCATCCAACCCCGCCGGGCAACATGGACCTCTTGCCGGGCGTCTTGCGGACCCCCTTGTATTAGTTTTCGAGAATCTTGACCGGAACCCCATGCAACGCCAGAATCCGGGGGCTAACACCCATAGAAATGAGCCGAAATCGCCTGTTTCCACTTCCTTGGCCCATAAAATCCAACCAGACCTCATCCAACCCCGCCGGGCAGCATGGACCTCTTGCCAGGCCTCTTGCGGACACCTTCGTATGATTTTTCGAGAATCTTGCGCCGGAATCCCATGCAGCGACAGAATCCGTGGGCTAACACCCACAGAAATGAGCCGAAATCGCCTATTTCCAATTCCTTGGCCCATAAAATCCAACCAGGCCTCATCCAACCCCGCCGGGCAGCATGGACCTCTTGCCGGGCCTCTTGCAGACCCCCTCGTATGATTTTTCGAGAATCTTGCGCCGGAACCCCATGCAGCGCCAGAATCTGTGGGCTAACACCCACAGAAATGAGCTGAAATCGCCTGATTCCACTTCTTTGGCCCATAAAATCCAACCAGGCCTCATCCAACCCCGCGGGCAACATTGACCTCTTGTCGGGCCTCTCTCGGACCCCCTCGTATGATTTTTCGAGAATCTTGCGCCGGAACCCCATGCAGCGCCAGAATCCGTGGGCTAACACCCACAGAAATGAGCCGAAATCGCCTGTTTCCACTTCCTTGGCCCATAGGATCCAACCAGGCCTCATCCAACCCCGCCGGGCAGCATGGACCTCTTGCGGACCCCCTCGTATGATTTTTCGAGAATCTTGCGCCGGAACCCCATGTCACGCCCTAAGCCCCATTAAGGCGGACTGGCACCCGTTGCCGACAAGGCTCGGGAGAACCAACATATAACTATACACCTGCTATGAACATTTAAGAGGTTTCCATACTCAATAGGCTG
This sequence comes from Solanum rostratum, assembly GCA_029948455.1. NCBI lineage: Eukaryota > Viridiplantae > Streptophyta > Magnoliopsida > Solanales > Solanaceae > Solanum > Solanum rostratum. The sequence goes on along the minus strand of JARACL010000162.1, from coordinate 144,769 downwards.
TCAAATGAAAGTAAACTGTACAAACAAACCAAAAGTAAATGCATAGGACTAGGCCGTTGGAGCCACGATGTCTATAATACACTATATGACCACACTTTAATATACATAGTCTACAAAGCCTCTAAGTAAGGAACAATAACCAAATGGGTCGGGACAGGCCCCGCCTCATGGCCAACTATACAATACAAAATGCAAGTTCTAAACACATAAGCCCCGAAGCAACCTGGAGCTTAGTAATAGCAGCTGGAAGTCCTGTACTCTTACTGGGGAGATCTAGTAACTCCTGTACCTGCAGCATGAAATGCAGGTCCCCCGTAAGGGACGTCAGTACGAGATAATGTACTGAATATGCAAGGCAGGAAATACTGTATATGAAATATGAACTCAAATGAAATCACATGCTGGTGTATAAGTATGATAAGACCACCTTTAGTCATACTGTGGAATCATGTACTTTATGTCCTTTTATTACTGTATCTTTCTTTACTGTATAATCTGTGCACAATATATCATGTAAATGACCAGCTGATCAGTGGTAAATCTGTAATGGGATCGACCCTGGCTAGGTGATTCCTTCACCCCTCGGGCTACCACCCAAATGAGATCGACCCTGGCTAGGTGATTCTTCCACCCCTTGGGCTACCACTCATTTATAAGCAACTGTAAGTTATCTTTTATTTACTTTGAGATGGTTCTTTTGGTGGTCATAACCTTTAGAACTGTGGGAATATACACATATGACATATGAACAACCATACAAGATAATACCACAATGAAAAGAGAGATACACACTAATGAATCATATCGGAGATTGAACAACACATAGACTTTGTTTGGTAAAAAGGAATTCATGCATATTCGGTATTCAAGTACATATGCAGGTTGACAATGACTATGTATGGAGACATATGGACATGTTAAAGAGTGGGAACACGGTTAACGGCCATGTCGGAGTTTGTACGTGCCTTTATGTGCTAAGGAAGACTATAGATTTCATGCCAAGTAATAGGAAATCAAGTTGCCTTACATACCTCGCTGTACTATGTCGTTATTACCTCGGGGTAGTATCCTTTTCCTCCAAACACTTATCTACAACATATTAGGTGATAAAACTAGTGTTAGTAGCTAATAAACACGTCTTAATAATCCAATTTCACCCAAAAACAACATCCGGGCAGCAAGCTCGGAATTAGCAACCAAGGAGTATTCTTTCAACATTTCCACTCCTAATCGTATTTTCTAACATACATTCCCATATACATGTCATATCCAGCTATGTTTAGTCCCATAACAGCATTATAACAACTCGTACAATACAGCATACCACAACTTTACACAACACGTAAGTAGACAACGCAATATTGCGTCCTTCCGCTACATTTCGACGTTAACCATTCCAAATGCGTTCCAAACTTACCCAAACTGTTCTCAACATATTTATACCTAATTACAGTCCTAAACCAGTCCAAGAACAGTCCCTAAGTATATGAAAAACGTGGGACAACAATTCCCAAAAACAGTCCACAAATTCTTACAAATGACCGGAATTAAGACATCATTTAAGAACTTGTTTTTGCGGAAGGTACAAGTGGTTCAGCAGCCTTCTTACATCATTATGGACCCAAGAATTCTCAAAAACATACATATTACTTCATAAATCAGCCAACCAACAAGATAAAAGTCTCATATTTAACAAGAAAAGTGAACCACAAAATTGGAACACATGCTGTCCCAAAATTCCTGCACAATACAACCAACATACTCTTCATGTTTTTCATGGAAAAATTACACCAAACCATGGGTATTTTTACTTACCTTAACTCTCAAGTATTAGGTCCTCCTCAAGAACCCTAGAAGTAAGCCTTGGCTGCTTTAGAAAATGAAGAAAGAGCAAAAAGGAAACTTAAGAGAAATCTGAAATTTAGGCTTAAGAAAATGGCTGAAAGTTGCTGCTGGTTGCTCCCTTTTATAGGCCACTTTTGGCCGACTTTTCTTTGGGCTTTTAGCCTTATTTTAGTAAGGTTATGGGGCAGCAGCTTGGCCCTTTCATTTGGGCCTTATTGGGCTTCAAATGGGATGGGCTTTGTTGCAAACATTTACTCCCCAAGCCCACTTAGTTTGGGCTTAAATTTTGAATTGGATTGTAATTGTAATTTGGCCCTTTTTCTTATCTATATTAGGCTGCAAATGTTGTCCTTTAATGATGCTAAACCATAGGTCCAAATGGCACCTTTAACTCGGGGTTTATTCTTTATCGGACTTGAACAAATTCGGCGTTGGGCCTTGTCTCCGTTTACCGAGCTTGTTAAGCACGTAGGTGACTCACCTACTAGCTTGCTAAGTCCCTCAAGCACCTCAATTATTTTACTTCATTTAAGGTCACACCCTCCTTAACTCGACTTAAAAATTATATACGCTCGGTCATCTTAAGTATTAGACGTACATATAGCCCTTTAATCTAAAAGTCACGCACTTTTAAAAATATGTGCGGATTTGACCTTGCCATATCATGTTTCATTTGTGTTGGACTAGTACATGTATGATGTCGGGTGTTACATCCTCCCCCCCTTAGGAACATTCGTCCCCGAATGTAAGCATAATTGAATAGGTTAAACAAGTTTAAACTTCCGTGTAAACAGACTTTTGAAAACATAATAAGAATTCATATTCACATACCTACTACTCCTTTAACTCTGTATCTTGGACTTCCTCTTTAGCTTCAAATAAATAAGGATATTTAGACCTCATTGCTTCCTCAGCCTCCCACGTTATCTCTTCTACCTGTTGGTTCCTCCAAAGCACTTTTACTGAAGGTATTTCTTTATTCCTTAGCTTTCTAACTTGTCGGTCTAGGATAGCAATAGGTAGCTCTTCATAGGTGAGATCTTCCATAACCTGCATATCTTCAATAGGAGTAATACGAGATGGGTCACCTATACATTTTCGGAGCATTGAGACATGAAAAACTGGATGAACCATTGAAAGTTCCTGGGGTAACTCTAATTCATATGCAACCTGTCCAAACCTTTTAATAATCTTATATGGCCCTATGTAACGTGGGCTTAGTTTCCCTTTCTTACCAAATCTCATAACACCTTTCATTGGAGACACCTTTAAGAATACCCAATCTCCTACTGAGAACTCCAGTCCTCTTCTTCTAGCATCTGCATATGATTTGTGACGGCTTTGGGCTGTTTCTAGTCGTTGTCGTATTATCTTGACTTTTTCCATGGCTTGTTGGACTAGATCTGGACCAAGCAAGGTGGTTTCACCCACTTCAAACCATCCTATGGGTGATCTACATTTCCTTCCATACAAAGCTTCATACGGTGCCATCTTGATGCTTGAATGGTAGCTATTATTATAGGCAAATTCAATAAGTGGCAAATGGTCCACCCAACTACCTTTGAAGTCTAATGCACAAGCCCGCAACATATCTTCAAGTGTTTGAATGGTGCGTTCTGCTTGACCATCAGTCTGCGGGTGGAAAGCTGTACTTAAATTCACTTGTGTCCCTAAGCTCCTCTGGAAGGATTTCCAAAACTTTGCGGTGAATTGAGCTCCCCGATCAGATATAATGGATATTGGAACCCCATGTAGCCTAACTATTTCCTTAAGGTATAGCTTTGCATACTCTTCAGCCGTATAGTCACTCTTAACTGGTAAGAAGTGTGCTGACTTTGTAAGTCTATCAACTATTACCCATATGGAGTCAAACTTCTGAAATGAGCGAGGCAACCCAGTAACAAAATCCATATTAATCATATCCCACTTCCATGTTGGAAGTTCTATACATTGCATGTAACCTCCCGGCTTTTGGTGCTCTACCTTAACTTGTTGGCAATTCGGACATTGAGCCACAAATTCTGCAAGGTCCTTTTTCATTCCTTCCCACCAAAACATCTCCTTCATGTCATGATACATCTTAGTTGATCCTGGATGAATAGTATATCTTGAATGATGGGCTTCTTCCATTATTCTCCTTCTTAGTCCATTTATATTAGGAACACACAATCTGTTTTGACAGTAAAGTACTCCATTTTGGGCAAGTTCAAAGCCCTTCATTATGCCTTGACTTACCTTCTCCTTAAGTCGCCGTAGAATAGGATCTTTGAACTGTTTTTCCCTTACCTCTGTTATCAATGAAGACTCCGCAGCATTATGCACAACAACCCCTTCCTTTGGAGTCTCAATGAGGCGCACTCCCAAATTGGCTAGTTGACGTAGATCCTTAGCGACTCCTTGCCTTACCACCATCTGATCATCAATATTCATAATTGCCTTGCGGCTCAAAGCATCGGCTACCACATTTGCTTTCCCTGGATGGTATAATATATCAACATCGTAATCCTTTATTAGCTCCAGCCACCTCCGCTGCCTTAAATTTAGGTCTTTCTGTTTAAATATGTACTGTAAGCTCTTATGATCAGTATATATGTCAACATGAACCCCATACAAATAATGGCGCCATATTTTCAAGGCAAACACAACAGCTGCTAGTTCAAGGTCATGTGTCGGGTAGTTTTTCTCATGTGGCCGCAATTGTCTCGAGGCATAAGCAATTACCCTACCATGTTGTGTCAGTACACACCCTAAGCCAACCCCCGAAGCATCACAATATACCGCATACCCCTCTGAGCCTTCTGGAAGTACTAATACAGGTGCAGAAGTTAGCCTGCGTTTCAACTCTTGAAAGCTCCTTTCACATGCATCATTCCATTGAAATTTGGTCGCCTTATGTGTCAACTTTGTTAGAGGTGCAGAAATAGAAGAAAACCCTTCAACAAATCTTCTGTAATAACCTGCCAACCCTAAGAAGCTTCGAACTTCAGTGGGCGTTGTTGGCCTTGGCCAATCTTTCACCGCCTCTATCTTTTGTGAATCAACCCTTATCCCTTCATCGGATACAATATGACCCAAGAATGCCACTGATTTCAACCAAAATTCACATTTGGAAAACTTGGCATATAATTGCCGATCACGAAGAACTTGTAATACCTGCCGTAAGTGATTGGCATGGTCCTCTTTTGATCTTGAATATACCAGAATGTCATCTATAAATACTATCACAAAGACATCCAAGAACGGCTTGAATACCCTGTTCATTAAGTCCATGAAAACTGCTGGTGCATTTGTCAGCCCAAATGACATAACAAGAAATTCAAAGTGTCCATAGCGTGTCCTAAAGGCTGTCTTGGGTATATCTTTTTCCCTCACTCTCACTTGGTGATAACCTGACCTCAAATCAATTTTTGAAAAACATTTGGCACCCTGTAACTGATCAAATAAATCATCAATCCTGGGGAGGGGGTATTTGTTTTTAATTGTCACCCTATTCAGTTGCCGGTAATCAATGCACATTCTCAAGGTGCCATCCTTTTTACGTACAAATAACACTGGTGCACCCCAAGGGGATACACTAGGTCTTATAAAGCCCTTCTCTAGCAAATCTTTCAATTGCTCCTTTAATTCGCGTAGCTCTGCCGGAGCCATTCTATATGGAGGGATAGAAATAGGTTGAGTGCCTGGGAGTAAATCAATGCCAAAATCTATCTCTCGTTCTGGAGGCAAACCTGGAAGCTCTTCGGGAAATACATCAGCAAATTCATTCACTACCGGAACCGATTGAAGAGTTGGTGATTCAGCCTCCATATCCCTTACTCTAACTAAATGACATATACACCCCTTTGACATCATCTTCCTTGCCTTAAAATAGGAAATAAACTTCCCCTTTGGTGCCCCAACATTACCTTCCCATTCAAGGGCTGCCTCGTTTGGAAAGTGGAAATACACTCTCTTAGATCGGCAATCCACAGTAGCATAGCAAGAAGCTAACCAATCCATGCCCATTATAACATCGAATTCCGCCATATCTAACTCAACAAGGTCCGCCCACGTATCACGGTCGCAAACAGTTACAACACAATCATAATAGACCCTTCTAGCTATAATAGATTCACCGGTTGGCGTAGATACTTCAAATGGCTCATTCAATAATCTAGGTGTTCTTTTAAGCTTCCCAGCCACTAGTGGTGTAATATATGATAATGTAGAACCAGGGTCAATTAATGCATACACATTATGTGAAAAGATGGACAATGTACCTGTGACCACATCGGGTGAAGCTTCTAAATTTTGCCGACTTCCCAGAGCATAAGTGCGATTCTGGGCTCCGCTGGAGCTAGCTGCTCCTCTACCACCTCTACCACGGCCTGTAGGCATTTGCTGACCCCTACTAAAGGGAGGAACTGACGATGATGATGCAACAGCTGACCCAGCAGGTTGTGCCATATCACCCATACGTCTTCTTGGGCAATCTCTTATCACATGCCCTGGTACACCACACCAGTAACAGACATCTGTCCCAACACGGCATATACCTGAATGACTCCTCCCACATTGTTTGCAAGACTGCCTAGGAGGAATCTGCTGGCTGGCCGAATATCCTGTAGTCCGTGCACCTTGTCCCTCACTTCTTTGATTAAACTGATTACCTCTAGGCCCTTGAAATTGCGGTGGAGCACTGACTGCAGAATATGAGGATGATGGTCTAGGTGGTCTACTAGAAAATCGGGGCCTGACATCACCTTGGGACGGTACAAACTGCCCTGTAGATCTGGCCCTCTTGGACTGGCCCCTTTCTATGTCTTGTGTCCTTCTCCTTTGCCTCTGGTCCTCTAGTTTCTGGGCAAATGCTTGCATCCTTGCTATATCCATGTCTTTATTCAGTGAAGCAATAGTACAGTCTCTTACCAGATATGTATCCAACCTGTCCACATACCGATGAACTCTATCTGCCATAGTAGCAACCACATTAGGAGCATACCTGGCCAAGGAGTTAAACTGGAGGCTATACTCCCTCACGCTCATACCCCCTTGATGGAGATTCAGAAATTGATCTGCACGGGCCTCTCGGATCTCATATGGCAAGTAGTGGTCAAGAAAGGCCTCTTTGAACTCCTTCCAGGTAGTTGGAGGTGCATCTATACCCTTGGATTGCTTCCAAAATTCATACCACAATATAGCCACACCTTTCAATCTATATGTTGCCAGTTCTACAGCTTCTGTACCACTCACATGCATAACATCTAAAGTGCGCTGGATCTGGTCGATGAAGTCCTGCGGATCCTCATTAGAATCTGACCCGGTGAAGGTTGGAGGGTCCAAATTAAGGAAGTCACGTATTCTCGTGCTGGCTGCCCTATCCACACCACGTGCACCTACAATTGGGCCCTCTTGCCTTTGGCTTTGGCTAGCAACTATGCGGGTCAATAGTTGGACCGCATTTCTCAGATCCTGCACACCAGCATCGGCAGGTGGTTCTGAGGGAGTTTCACTACGACCTGGTTCATCAGGAGCTGGAGGAGTTGGAGATGTTTGGGACAGAGACTCATCTTGGGCCTCATCGCGTCGTCTCACCCGACTGGGCATACCAATTACCACTTCCACCTCCTTCCCCTTGCCTTTGCTTTTCCTTGTTTCAGGCATGCTTACTGTACAAAATAATTTAGAGGTCAGAAAATAATCAACCTACATCACTTGGCTCTATGGCACGATCTAAAGAATGAAAAGAAAGTGACAACTCCTAAATGCCACGTAGCCTCCTGCTTATAAATGTGGTGCACAACACATCCATAAACAAGACTCTACATAGACACGGCTTTGTAGACTCCCTAGGACGACCCGCTCTGATACCACTTCTGTCACGCCCTAAGCCCCATTAAGGCGGACTGGCACCCGTTGCCGACAAGGCTCGGGAGAACCAACATATAACTATACACCTGCTATGAACATTTAAGAGGTTTCCATACTCAATAGGCTGTCAAATGAAAGTAAACTGTACAAACAAACCAAAAGTAAATGCATAGGACTAGGCCGTTGGAGCCACGATGTCTATAATACACTATATGACCACACTTTAATATACATAGTCTACAAAGCCTCTAAGTAAGGAACAATAACCAAATGGGTCGGGACAGGCCCCGCCTCATGGCCAACTATACAATACAAAATGCAAGTTCTAAACACATAAGCCCCGAAGCAACCTGGAGCTTAGTAATAGCAGCTGGAAGTCCTGTACTCTTACTGGGGAGATCTAGTAACTCCTGTACCTGCAGCATGAAATGCAGGTCCCCCGTAAGGGACGTCAGTACGAGATAATGTACTGAATATGCAAGGCAGGAAATACTGTATATGAAATATGAACTCAAATGAAATCACATGCTGGTGTATAAGTATGATAAGACCACCTTTAGTCATACTGTGGAATCATGTACTTTATGTCCTTTTATTACTGTATCTTTCTTTACTGTATAATCTGTGCACAATATATCATGTAAATGACCAGCTGATCAGTGGTAAATCTGTAATGGGATCGACCCTGGCTAGGTGATTCCTTCACCCCTCGGGCTACCACCCAAATGAGATCGACCCTGGCTAGGTGATTCTTCCACCCCTTGGGCTACCACTCATTTATAAGCAACTGTAAGTTATCTTTTATTTACTTTGAGATGGTTCTTTTGGTGGTCATAACCTTTAGAACTGTGGGAATATACACATATGACATATGAACAACCATACAAGATAATACCACAATGAAAAGAGAGATACACACTAATGAATCATATCGGAGATTGAACAACACATAGACTTTGTTTGGTAAAAAGGAATTCATGCATATTCGGTATTCAAGTACATATGCAGGTTGACAATGACTATGTATGGAGACATATGGACATGTTAAAGAGTGGGAACACGGTTAACGGCCATGTCGGAGTTTGTACGTGCCTTTATGTGCTAAGGAAGACTATAGATTTCATGCCAAGTAATAGGAAATCAAGTTGCCTTACATACCTCGCTGTACTATGTCGTTATTACCTCGGGGTAGTATCCTTTTCCTCCAAACACTTATCTACAACATATTAGGTGATAAAACTAGTGTTAGTAGCTAATAAACACGTCTTAATAATCCAATTTCACCCAAAAACAACATCCGGGCAGCAAGCTCGGAATTAGCAACCAAGGAGTATTCTTTCAACATTTCCACTCCTAATCGTATTTTCTAACATACATTCCCATATACATGTCATATCCAGCTATGTTTAGTCCCATAACAGCATTATAACAACTCGTACAATACAGCATACCACAACTTTACACAACACGTAAGTAGACAACGCAATATTGCGTCCTTCCGCTACATTTCGACGTTAACCATTCCAAATGCGTTCCAAACTTACCCAAACTGTTCTCAACATATTTATACATAATTACAGTCCTAAACCAGTCCAAGAACAGTCCCTAAGTATATGAAAAACGTGGGACAACAATTCCCAAAAACAGTCCACAAATTCTTACAAATGACCGGAATTAAGACATCATTTAAGAACTTGTTTTTGCGGAAGGTACAAGTGGTTCAGCAGCCTTCTTACATCATTATGGACCCAAGAATTCTCAAAAACATACATATTACTTCATAAATCAGCCAACCAACAAGATAAAAGTCTCATATTTAACAAGAAAAGTGAACCACAAAATTGGAACACATGCTGTCCCAAAATTCCTGCACAATACAACCAACATACTCTTCATGTTTTTCATGGAAAAATTACACCAAACCATGGGTATTTTTACTTACCTTAACTCTCAAGTATTAGGTCCTCCTCAAGAACCCTAGAAGTAAGCCTTGGCTGCTTTAGAAAATGAAGAAAGAGCAAAAAGGAAACTTAAGAGAAATCTGAAATTTAGGCTTAAGAAAATGGCTGAAAGTTGCTGCTGGTTGCTCCCTTTTATAGGCCACTTTTGGCCGACTTTTCTTTGGGCTTTTAGCCTTATTTTAGTAAGGTTATGGGGCAGCAGCTTGGCCCTTTCATTTGGGCCTTATTGGGCTTCAAATGGGATGGGCTTTGTTGCAAACATTTACTCCCCAAGCCCACTTAGTTTGGGCTTAAATTTTGAATTGGATTGTAATTGTAATTTGGCCCTTTTTCTTATCTATATTAGGCTGCAAATGTTGTCCTTTAATGATGCTAAACCATAGGTCCAAATGGCACCTTTAACTCGGGGTTTATTCTTTATCGGACTTGAACAAATTCGGCGTTGGGCCTTGTCTCCGTTTACCGAGCTTGTTAAGCACGTAGGTGACTCACCTACTAGCTTGCTAAGTCCCTCAAGCACCTCAATTATTTTACTTCATTTAAGGTCACACCCTCCTTAACTCGACTTAAAAATTATATACGCTCGGTCATCTTAAGTATTAGACGTACATATAGCCCTTTAATCTAAAAGTCACGCACTTTTAAAAATATGTGCGGATTTGACCTTGCCATATCATGTTTCATTTGTGTTGGACTAGTACATGTATGATGTCGGGTGTTACACCCCATGCAGCGCTAGAATCCGTGGGCTAACACCCACAAAAATGAGCCGAAATCGCCTATTTCCACTTCCTTGGCCCATAAAATCCAACCAGGCCTCATCCAAACCCGCCAGGCAACATGGACCTCTTGTCGGGCCTCTTGCGGACCCCCTTGTATGATTTTTCGAGAATCTTGCGCCGGAACCCCATGCAGCGCCAGAATCCGTGGGCTAACACCCATAGAAATGAGCCGAAATCGCCTGTTTCCACTTCCTTGGCCCATAAAATCCAACCAGGCCTCATCCAACCCCGCCGGGCAGCATGGACCTCTTTCCAACCAGGCCTCATCCAACCCCGCCGGGCAACATGGACCTCTTGCCGGGCCTCTTTCGGACCCCCTCGTATGATTTTTCGAGAATCTTGCGCCGGAACCCCATGCAGCGCCAGAATCTGTGGGCTAACACCCACAGAAATTAGTCGAAATCGCCTGTTTCCACTTCCTTGGCCCATAAAATCCATCCAGGCCTCGTCCAACCCCGCCGGGCAGCATGGACCTCTTGCCAGGCCTCTTGCGGACCCCCTCGTATGAGTTTTTGAGAATCTTTCGTCAGAACCCCATGCAGCGCCAGAATCCGTGGGCTAACACCCACAGAAATGAGCCGAAATCGCCTGTTTCCACTTCCTTGGCCCATAAAGTCCAACCAGGCCTTATCCAACCCCGCCGGGCAGCATGGACCTCTTGCCGGGCCTCTTGCGGACCCCCTCGTATGATTTTTCGAGAATCTTGCGCCGGAACCTTATGCAGCGCCAGAATCCGTGGGCTAACACCCACAGAAATGAGCCGAAATCGCCTGTTTCCACTTCCTTGGCCCATAAAATCCAACCAGGCCTCATCCTACCCCGCCGGGCAACATGGACCTCTTGCCGGGCCTCTTGCGGACCCCCTCGTATGATTTTTCGAGAATCTTGCGCCGGAACCCCATGCAGCGCCAGAATCCGTGGGCTAACACCCACAGAAATGAGCCGAAATTGCCTGTTTCCACTTCCTTGGCCCATAAAATCCAACCAGGCCTCATCCAACCCCGCCGGGCAGGATGGACCTCTTGCCGGGCCTGTTGCGGACCCCCTCGTATGATATTTCGAGAATTTTGCACCGGAACCCCATGCAGCGCCAGAATCCGTGGGCTAACACCCACAGAAATGAGCCGAAATCGCCTGTTTCCACTTCCTTGGCCCATAAAATCCAACCAGGCCTCATCCAACCCCGCCTGGCAGCATGGACCTCTTGCCAGGCCTCTTGCGGACCCCCTCTTAAGATTTTTCGAGAATCTTGCGTTGGAACCTTATGCAGCGCCAGAATCCGTGGGCTAACACCCACAGAAATGAGCCGAAATCGCCTTTTTCAACTTCCTTGGCCCATAAAATCCAACCAGGCCTCATCCAACCCCGCCGGGCAGCATGGACCTCTTTTCGGGCCTCTTGCAGACCCCCTCGTAAGATTTTTCGAGAATCTTGCGCCGGAACCTTATGCAGCGCCAGAATCCGTGGGCTAACACCCACAGAAATGAGCCGAAATCGCCTGTTTCCACTTCCTTGGCCCATAAAATCCAACCAGGCCTCATCCAACCCCACCGGGCAACATGGACCTCTTGCCGGGCCTCTTGCGGACCCCCTCGTATGATTTTTCGAGAATCTTGCGCCGGAACCCCATGCAGCGCCAGAATCCGTGGGCTAACACCCAAAGAAATGAGCTGAAATGGCCTATTTCCACTTCCTTGGCCCATAAAATCCAACCAGGCCTCATCCAACCCCGCCGGGCAGCATGGACCTCTTTCCGAGCCTCTTGCAGACCCCCTCGTATGATTTTTCGAGAATCTTGCGCCGGAACCCCATGCAGCGCCAGAATCCGTGGGCTAACACCCACAGAAATGAGCCGAAATCGCCTGTTTCCACTTCCTTGGCCCATAAAGTCCAACCAGGCCTTATCCAACCCCGCCGGGCAGCATGGACCTTTTGTCGGGCCTCTTGCGGACCCCCTCGTATGATTTTTCGAGAATCTTGCGCCGAAACCCCATGCAGCACTAGAATCCGTGGGCTAACACCCACAGAAATGAGCCGAAATCGGCTGTTTCCACTTCCTTGGCCCATAAAATCCAACCAGGCCTCATCCAACCCCGCCGGGCAGCATGGACCTCGTGCCAGGCCTTTTGTGGACCCCCTCGTATGATTTTTCGAGAATCTTTCACCGGAACCCCATGCAGCGACAGAATCCGTGGGCTAACACCCACAGAAATGAGCCGAAATCGCCTGTTTCCACTTCCTTGGCCCATAAAATCCAACCAGGCCTCATCCAACCGCGCCGGGCAACATGGACCTCTTGCCGGGCCTCTTGCGGACCCCCTCGTATGATTTTTCGAGAATCTTGCGCCGGAACCCCATGCAGCGCCAGAATCCGTGGGCTAACACCCACAGAAATGAGCCGAAATCGCCTGTTTCCACTTCCTTGGCCCATAAAATCAAACCAGGCCTCATCCAACCCCGCCGGGAAGCATGGACCTCTTGTCGAGCCTCTTGCGGACCCCCTCGTATGATTTTTCGAGAATCTTGCGCCGGAACCCCATGCAGCGACAAAATCCGTGGGCTAACACCCACAGAAATGAGCAAAAATCACCTGTTTCCACTTCCTTGGCCCATAAAATCGAACCAGGCTTCATCCAACCCCGCCGGGCAACATGAACCTCTTGCTGGGCCTCTTGCGGACCCCCTCGTATGATTTTTCGAGAATCTTGCGCCGGAACCCCATGCAACGCCAGAATCCGTGGGCTAACACCCACAGAAATGAGCCGAAATCGCCTGTTTCCCCTTCCTTGGCCCATAAAATCCAACCAGGCCTCATCCAACCCCACCGGGCAGCATAGACCTCTTGCCGGGCCTCTTTCGGACCCCCTCGTATGATTTTTCGAGAATCTTGCGTCGGTACCCCCATGAAGCGCCAGAATCCGTGGGCAAACACCCACAGAAATGAGCCGAAATCGACTGTTTCCACTTCCTTGGCCCATAAAATCCAACCAGGTCTCATCCAACCCCGCCGGGCAGCATGGACCTCTTGCCGGGCCTCTTGCGGACCCCCTCGTATGATTTTTCGAGAATCTTGCGCCGGAACCCCATGCAGCGCCAGAATTCGCGGGCTAACACCCACAGAAATGAGCCGAAATCGTCTGTTTCCACTTCCTTGGCCCATAAAATCCAACCAGGCCTCATCCAACCACGCCGGGCAACATGGACCTCTTGCCGGGCCTCTTGCGGACCCCCTCGTATGATTTTTTGAGAATCTTGCGCCGGAACCCCATGAAGCGCCAGAATCCGCGGGCTAACACCCACAGTTATGAGCCGAAATCACCTATTTCCACTTCCTTGGCCCATAAAGTCCAACCAGGCCTCATCCAACCGCGCCGGGCAGCATGGACCTCTTGCCGGGCCTCTTGCGGACCCCCTCGTATGATTTTTCGAGAATCTTGCGCCGGAACCCCATGCAGCGCCAGAATCCGTGGGCTAACACCCACAAAAATGAGCCGAAATCGCCTGTTTCCACTTCCTTGGCCCATAAAATCCAACCCCGCCGGGCAGCATGGACCTCTTGCCGGGCCTCTTGCGGACCCCCTCGTATGACTTTTCGAGAATCTTGCGCCGGAACCCCATGCAGCGCCAGAATCCGTGGGCTAACACCCACAGAAATGAGCCGAAATCGCCTGTTTCCATTTCCTTGGCCCATAAAATCCAACCAGGCCTCATCCAACCCCGCCAGGCAATATGGACCTCTTGCCGGGCTTCTTGCGGACCCCCTCGTATGACTTTTCGAGAATCTTGCACCGGAACCCCATGCACCGCCAGAATCCGTGGGCTAACACCCACAGAAATGAGCCGAAATCGCCTGTTTCCACTTCCTTGTCCCATAAAATCCAACCAGGCCTCATCCATCCCCGCCGAGCAACATGGACCTCTTGCCGGGCCTTTTGCGGACCCCCTCGTATGATTTTTCGAGAATCTTGCGCCGGAAACCCATGCAGCGCCAGAATCCGTGGGCTAACACCCACAGAAATGAGCCGAAATCGCCTGTTTCCACTTCCTTGGCCCATAAAATCCAACCAGGCCTCATCCATCCCCGCCGGGCAACATGCACCTCTTGCCGGGCCTTTTGCGGACACCTCGTATGATTTTTCGAGAATCTTGCGCCGGAACGCCATGCAGCGCCAGAATCCGTGGGCTAACACCCACAGAAATGAGCCGAAATCGCCTGTTTCCACTTCCTTGGCCCATAAAATCCAACCAGGCCTCATCCAACCCCGCCGGGCAGCATGGACCTCTTGCCAGGCCTCTTGCGGACCCCCTCGTATGATTTTTTGAGAATCTTGCGCCGGAACCCCATGCAGCGCCAGAATCCGTGGGCTAACACCCCCAGAAATGAGCCGAAATCGCCGGTTTCCACTTCCTTGGCCCAAAAAATCCAACAGGGCCTCATCCAACCCCGCCGGGCAATATGGACCTCTTGCCGGGCCTCTTGCGGACCCGTCATATGATTTTTCGAGAATCTTGCGCCGGAACCCCATGCAGCGCCAGAATCTGTGGGCTAACACCCACAGAAATGAGCCGAAATCGCCTGTTTCCACTTCCTTGGCCCATAAAATCCAACCAGGCCTCATCCAACCCCGCCGGGCAACATGGACCTCTTGTTGGGCCTCTTGCGGACCCCCTCGTATGATTTTTTGAGAATCTTGCGCCGGAACCCCATGCAGCGCCAGAATCCGTGGGCTAACACCCACAGAAATGAGCTGAAATCGCCTGTTTCCACTTCCTTGGCCCATAAAATCCAACCAGGCCTCATCCAACCCCGCGGGGAAGCATGGACCTCTTGTCGGGCCTCTTGCGGACCCCCTCGTATGATTTTTCGAGAATCTTGCGCCGGAACCCCATGCAGCGCCAGAATCAGTGGGCTAACACCCACAAAAATGAGCCGAAATCGCCTGTTTCCACTTCCTTGGCCCATAAAATCCAACCAGGCCTCATCCGACCCCGCCGGGCAGCATGGACCTCTTGCCGGGCGTCTTGCGGATCCCCTCGTATGTTTTTTCGAGAATCTTGCGCCGGAACCCCATGCAGCGCCAGAATCCGTGGGCTAACACCCACAGAAATGAGCCGAAATCGCCTGTTTCCACTTCCTTGGCCCATGTAATCCAACCAGGCCTCATCCAACCCCGCCGGGCAACATGGAACTCTTGCCGGGCCTCTTGCGGACCCCCTCGTATGATTTTTTGAGAATCTTGCGCCGGAACCCCATGCAGCGCCAGAATCTGTGGGCTAACACCCACAGAAATGAGCCAAAATCGGCTGTTTCCACTTCCTTGGCCCATAAAATCTAACCAGGCCTCATCCAACACCGCCGGGCAACATGGAACTCTTGCCGGGCCTCTTGCGGACCCCCTCGTATGATTTTTCGAGAATCTTGCGCCGGAACCCCATGCAGCGCCAGAATCCGTGGGCTAACACCCACAAAAATGAGCCGAAATCGCCTGAACCACTTCCTTGGCCCATTAAATCCAACCAGGCCTCATCCAACCAGGCCTCATCCAACCCTGCTAGGCAACATAGACCTCTTTCCGGGACTCTTTCGGACCCCCTCGTATGATTTTTCGAGAATCTTGCGCCGGAACCCCATGCAGCGCCAGAATCCGTGGGCTAACACCCACAGAAATGAGCCGAAATCGCCTGTTTCCACTTCCTTGGCCCATAAACTCCAACCAGGCCTCATCCAACCCCGCTGGGCAACATGGACCTCTTGTCGGGCCTCTTGCGGACCCCCTCGTATGATTTTTCGAGAATCTTGCGCCGGAACCCCATGCAGCGCCAGAATCTGTGGGCTAACACCCACAGAAATGAGCCGAAATCGCCTGTTTCCACTTCCTTGGCCCATAAAATCCAACCAGGCCTTATCCAACCCCGCCGGGCAGCATGGACCTCTTGCCAGGCCTCATGCGGACCCCCTCGTATGATTTTTCGAGAATCTTGCGCCGGAACCCCATGCAGCGCCAGAATCCGTGGGCTAACACCCACAGAAATGAGCTGAAATCGCCTGTTTCCACTTCCTTGGCCCATAAACGCCAACCAGGCCTCATCCAACCCCGCTGGGCAACATGGACCTCTTGTCGGGCCTCTTGCGGACCCTCTCGTATGATTTTTTGAGAATCTTGCTCCGGAACCCCATGCAGCGCCAGAATCCGTGGGCTAACACCCACAAAAATGAGCTGAAATCGCCTGTTTCCACTTCCTTGGCCCAAAAAATCCAACCAGGCCTCATCCAACCCCGCCGGGCAACATGGACCTCTTGCCGGGCCTTTTGCGGACCCCCTCGTATGATTTTTCGAGAATCTTGCGCCGGAACCCCATGCAGCGCCAGAATCCGTGGGCTAACACCCACAGAAATGAGCCGAAATCGCCTGTTTCCACTTCCTTGGCCCATAAAATCCATCCAGGCCTCGTCCAACCCCGCTGGGCAGCATGGACCTCTTGCCAAGACTCTTGCGGACCCCCTCGTATGAGTTTTCGAGAATCTTTTGTCGAAACCCCATGCAGCGCCAGAATCCGTGGGCTAACACCCACAAAAATGAGCCGAAATCGGCTGTTTCCACTTCCTTGGCCCATAAACTCCATCCAGGCCTCATCCAACCCCGCCGGGCAGCATGGACCTCTTGCCGGGCCTCTTGCGGACCCCCTCGAATGATTTTTCGAGAATCTTGCGCCGGAACCCCATGCAGCGCCAGAATCCGTTGGCTAACACCCACAGAAATGAGCCGAAATCGGTTGTTTCCACTTCCTTGGCCCATAAAATCCAACCAGGCCTCATCCAACCCCGCCGGGCAACATGGACCTCTTGCCGGGCCTCTTGCGGACCCCCTCGTATGATTTTTCGAGAATCTTGCGCCGGAACCCCATGCAGCGCCAGAATCCGTGGGCTAACACCCACAGAAATGAGCTGAAATCGCCTGTTTCCACTTCCTTGGCCCATAAAATCCAACCAGGCCTCATCCAACCCCGCCGGGCAGCATGGACCTCTTTCCGAGCCTCTTGCAGACCCCCTCGTATGATTTTTCGAGAATCTTGCGCCGGAACCCCATGCAGCGCCAGAATCCGTGGGCTAACACCCACAGAAATGAGCCGAAATCGCTTGTTTCCACTTCCTTGGCCCATAAAGTCCAACCAGGCCTTATCCAACCCCGCCGGGCAGCATGGACCTTTTGTCGGGCCTCGTGCGGACCCCCTCGTATGATTTTTTGAGAATCTTGCGCCGAAACCCCATGCAGCACTAGAATCCGTGGGCTAACACCCACAGAAATGAGCCGAAATCGCCTGTTTCCACTTCCTTGGCCCATAAAATCCAACCAGGCCTCATCCAACCCCGCCGGGCAGCATGGACCTCTTGCCAGGCCTCTTGCGGACCCCCTCGTATCATTTTTCGAGAATCTTGAGCCGGAACCCCATGCAGCGCCAGAATCCGTGGGCTAACACCCACAGATATGAGCCGAAATCGCCTGTTTCCACTTCCTTGGCCCATAAAATCCAACTAGGTCTCATCCAACCCTGCCGGGCAGCATAGACCTCTTACCAGGCCTCTTGCGGACCCCCTCTTATGATTTTTCGAGAATCTTGCTCCGGAACACCATGCAGCGCACGAATCCGTGGGCTAACACCCACAAAAATGAGCCGAAATCGCCTGCTTCCACTTCCTTGGCCCATAAAATCCAACCAGGCCTCATCCAACCCCGCCGGGCAGCATGGACCTCTTACCGGGCCTCTTGCGGACCCCCTCGTATGACTTTTCGAGAGTCTTGCGCCGGAACCCCATGCAGCGCCAGAATCCGTGGGCTAACACACATAGAAATGAGCCGAAATCGCCTTTTTCCACTTCCATGGCCCATAAAATCCAACCAGGCCTCCCGCCGGGCAGCATGGACCTCTTGCCGGGCCTCTTGCGGACCCCCTCGTATGATTTTATGATAATCTTGCGCCGGAACCCCATGCAGCGCCAGAATCCGTGGGTTAACACCCACAGAAATGAGCTGAAATTGCCTGTTTCCACTTCCTTGGCCCATAAAATCCAACCAGGCCTCATCCAACCCCGCCGGGAAGCATGGACCTCTTGCCGGGCCTCTTGCAGACCCCTTCGTATGATTTCTCGAGAATCTTGCGCCGGAACCCCATGCAGCGCTAGAATTCGTGGGCTAACACCCACATAAATGAGCCGAAATCGCCTATTTCCACTTCCTTGGCCCATAAAATTCAACCAGGCCTCATCCAACCCCGCCAGGCAACAGGGACCTCTTGCCGGGCCTCTTTCGGACCCCCTCGTATGATTTTTCGAGAATCTTGCGCCAGAACCCCATGCAGCGCCAGAATCTGTGGGCTAACACCCACAGAAATGAGCCGAAATCGCCTGTTTCCAATTCCTTGGCCCATAAAATCCATCCAGGCCTCGTCCAACCCCACCGGGCAGCATGGACCTCTTGCCAGGCCTCTTGCGGACCCCCTCGTATGAGTTTTTGAGAATCTTTCGTCGGAACCCCATGCAGCGCCAGAATCCGTTGGCTAACACCCATAGAAATGAGACGAAATCGCCTGTTTCCACTTCCTTGGCCCATAAAATCCAACCGGGCCTCATCCAACCCCGCCGGGCAACATGGACCTATTGCTGGGCCTCTTGCGGACCCCCTCGTATGATTTTTCGAGAATCTTGCGCCGGAACCCCATGCAGCGCCAGAATCCGTGGGCTAACACCCACAGAAATGAGCCGAAATTGCCTGTTTCCACTTCCTTGGCCCATAAAATCCAACCAGGCCTCATCCAACCCCGCCGGGCAGCATGGACCTCTTGTCGGGCCTGTTGCGGACCCCCTCATATGATATTTCGATAATTTTGCACCGGAACCCCATGCAGCGCCAGAATCCGTGGGCTAACACCCACAGAAATGAGCCGAAATCGCCTGTTTCCACTTCCTTGGCCCATAAAATCCAACCAGGCCTCATCCAACCCCGCCGGGCAGCATGGACCTCTTGCCAGGCCTCTTGCGGACTCCCTCATATGATTTTTCGAGAATCTTGTGCCGGAACCCCATGCAACGCCAGAATCCGTGGGCTAACACCCACAGAAATGAGCCGAAATCGCCTTTTTCCACTTCCTTGGCCCATAAAATCCAACCAGGCCTCATCCAACCCCGCCGGGCAGCATGGACCTCTTTCCGGGCCTCTTGCGGACCCCCTCGTAAGATTTTTCGAGAATCTTGCGCCGGAACCCCATGCAGCGCCAGAATCCGTGGGCTAACACCCACAGAAATGAGCCGAAATCGCCTGTTTCCACTTCCTTGGCCCATAAACTCCAACCAGGCCTCATCCAACCCCACCGGGCAGCATGGACCTCTTGCCAGGCCTCTTGCGAACCCCCTCTTATGAGTTTTCGAGAATCTTGCGCCGGAACCCCATGAAGCGCAAGAATTCGTGGGCTAACACCCACAGAAATGAGCCGAAATCGCCTGTTTCCACTTCCTTGGCCCATAAAATCCAACCAGGTCTCATCCAACCCCGCCGGGCAACATGGACCTCTTGCCGGGCCTCTTGCGGACCCCCTCGTATGATTTTTCGATAATCTTGCACCGGAAACCCATGCACCGCAAGAATCCGTGGGCTAACACCCACAGAAATGAGCCGAAATCGCCTGTTTCCACTTCCTTGGCCCATAAAATCCAACCAGGCCTCATCCGACCCCGCCAGGCAACATGGACCTATTGCCGGGCCTCTTGCGGACCCCCTCGTATGAGTTTTTGAGAATCTCGCGCCGGAACCCAATGCAGCGCCAGAATCCGTGGGCTAACACCCACAGAAATGAGCCGAAATCGCATGTTTCCACTTCCTTGGCCCATAAAATCCAACCAGGCCTCATCCAACCCCGTCGGGCAGCATGGACCACTTGCCGGGCCTCTTGCGGACCCCCTCGTATGATTTTTAAAGAATCTTGCGCCGGAACCCCATGCAGCGCCAGAATCCGTGGGCTAACACCCACAGAAATAAGCCGAAATCGCCTGTTTCCACTTCCTTGGCCCATAAAATCCAACCAGGCCTCATCCAACCCCGCCGGGCAACATGGACCTATTGTCAGGCCTCTTGCGGACCCCCTCGTATGATTTTTTGAGAATCTTGCGCCGGAACCCCATGTAGCGCCAGAATCCGTGGGCTAACACCCACAGAAATGAGCCGAAATCGCCTGTTTCCACTTCCTTGGCCCATAAAATCCAACCAGGCCTCATCCAACCCCGCTGGGCAGCATGGACCTCTTGCCAGGCCTCTTGCGGACCCCCTCGTATGATTTTTTCAGAATCTTACGCCGGATCCCCATGCAGCGCCAGAATCCGTGGGCTAACACCCACAAAAATGAGCCGAAATCGCCTGTTTCCACTTCCTTGGCCCATAAAATCCAACCAGGCCTCATCCAACCCCGCCGGGCAACATGGACCTCTTATCGGGCCTCTTGCGGACCCCCTCGTATGATTTTTTGAGAATCTTGCGCCGGAACCCCATGTAGCGCCAGAATCCGTGGGCTAACACCCACAGAAATGAGCCGAAATCGCCTGTTTCCAATTTCTTGGCCCATAAAATCCAACCAGGCCTCATCCAACCCTACCGGGCAGCATGGACCTCTTGCAAGGCTTCTTGCGGACCCCCTCGTATGATTTTTCGAAAATCTTGCGCCGGAACCCTATGCAGCGCCAGAATCCGTGGGCTAACACCCACAGAAATGAGCCGAAATCGCCTGTTTCCACTTCCTTGGCCCATAAAATCCAACCAGGCCTTACCCAACCCCGCCGGGCAGCATGGACCTCTTGCTGGGCCTCTTGCGGACCCCCTCGTATGATTTTTCGAGAATCTTGCACCGGAACCCCATGCAGCGCCAGAATCCGTGGGCTAACACCCACAGAAATGAGCCGAAATCGCCTGTTTCCACTTCCTTGGCCCATAAAATCCAACCAGGCCTCATCCAACCCCGCCGGGCAACATGGACCTCTTATCGGGCCTCTTGCGGACCCCCTCGTATGATTTTTTGAGAATCTTGCGCCGGAACCCCATGCAGCGCCAGAATCCGTGGGCTAACACCCACAGAAATGAGCCGAAATCGCCTGTTTCCACTTCCTTGGCCCATAAAATCCAACCAGGCCTCATCCAACCCCGCCGGGCAGCATGGACCTCTTGCCAGGCTTCTTGCGGACCCCCTCGTATGATTTTTCGAAAATCTTGCTCCGGAATCCTATGCAGCGCTAGAATCCGTGGGCTAACACCCACAGAAATGAGCCGAAATCGCCTGTTTCCACTTCCTTGGCCCATAAAATCCAACCAGGCCTTACCCAACCCCGCCGGGATGCATGGACCTCTTGCTGGGCCTCTTGCGGACCCCCTCGTATGACTTTTCGAGAATTTTTCATCGGAACCCCATGCAGCGCCAGAATCCGTGGGCTAACACCCACAGAAATGAGCCGAAATCGCCTGTTTCCACTTCCTTGGCCCATAAAATCCAACCAGGCCTTACCCAACCCCGCCGGGCAGCATGGACCTCTTGCTGGGCCTCTTGCGGACCCCCTCGTATGACTTTTCGAGAATTTTGCATCGGAACCCCATGCAGCGCGAGAATTCGTGGGCTAACACCCATAGAAATGAGCCGAAATCGCCTGTTTCGACTTCCTTGGCCCATAAAATCCAACCAGGCCTCATCCAACCCCGCCGGGCAGCATGGACCTCTTGCCAGGCCTGTTGCGGACCCCCTCGTATGATATTTCGAGAATTTTACACCGGAACCCCATGCAGCGCCAGAATCCGTGGGCTAACACCCACAGAAATGAGCCGAAATCGCCTGTTTCCACTTCCTTGGCCCATAAAATCCAACCAGGCCTCATCCAACCCCGCGGGCAGCATGGACCTCTTGCCGGGCCTCTTTCGGACCCCCTCGTATGATTTTTCGAGAATCTTGTGCCGGAACCCCATGCAACGCCAGAATCTGTGGGCTAACACCCACAGAAATGAGCCGAAATCGCCTGTTTCCACTTCCTTGGCCCATAAAATCCAACCAGGCCTCATCCAACCCCGCCGGGCAGCATGGACCTCTTTCCGGGCCTCTTGCGGACCCCCTCGTATGATTTTTCGAGAATCTTGCACCGGAACCTTATGCAGCGCCAGAATCCGTGGGCTAACACCCACAGAAATGAGCTGAAATCGCCTTTTTCCACTTCCTTGGCCCATAAAATCCAACCAGGCCTCATCCAACCCCGCCGGGCAGCATGACCTCTTGCCGGGCCTCTTGCGGACCCCCTCGTATGATTTTTAAAGAATCTTGCGCCGGAACCCCATGCAGCGCCAGAATCCGTGGGCTAACACCCACAGAAATAAGCCGAAATCGCCTGTTTCCACTTCCTTGGCCCATAAAATCCAACCAGGCCTCATCCAACCCCGCCGGGCAACATGGACCTATTGTCAGGCCTCTTGCGGACCCCCTCGTATGATTTTTTGAGAATCTTGCGCCGGAACCCCATGTAGCGCCAGAATCCGTGGGCTAACACCCACAGAAATGAGCCGAAATCGCCTGTTTCCACTTCCTTGGCCCATAAAATCCAACCAGGCCTCATCCAACCCCGCCGGGCAACATGGACCTATTGTCAGGCCTCTTGCGGACCCCCTCGTATGATTTTTTGAGAATCTTGCGCCGGAACCCCATGTAGCGCCAGAATCCGTGGGCTAACACCCACAGAAATGAGCCGAAATCGCCTGTTTCCACTTCCTTGGCCCATAAAATCCAACCAGGCCTCATCCAACCCCGCTGGGCAGCATGGACCACTTGCCAGGCCTCTTGCGGACCCCCTCGTATGATTTTTTGAGAATCTTACGCCGGAACCCCATGCAGCGCCAGAATCCGTGGGCTAACACCCACAAAAATGAGCCGAAATCGCCTGTTTCCACTTCCTTGGCCCATAAAATCCAACCAGGCCTCATCCAACCCCGCTGGGCAACATGGACCTCTTGTCGGGCCTCTTGCGGACCCCCTCGTATGATTTTTTGAGAATCTTGCGCCGGAACCCCATGTAGCGCCAGAATCCGTGGGCTAACACCCACAGAAATGAGCCGAAATCGCCTGTTTCCACTTCCTTGGCCCATAAAATCCAACCAGGCCTCATCCAACCCCGCTGGGCAGCATGGACCTCTTGCCAGGCCTCTTGCGGACCCCCTCGTATGATTTTTTGAGAATCTTACGCCGGAACCCCATGCAGCGCCAGAATCCGTGGGCTAACACCCACAAAAATGAGCCGAAATCGCCTGTTTCCACTTCCTTGGCCCATAAAATCCAACCAGGCCTCATCCAACCCCACTGGGCAACATGGACCTCTTGTCGGGCCTCTTGCGGACCCCCTCGTATGATTTTTTGAGAATCTTGCGCCGGAACCCCATGCAGCGCCAGAATCCGTGGGCTAACACCCACAGAAATGAGCCGAAATTGCCTGTTTCCACTTCCTTGGCCCATAAAATCCAACCAGGCCTCATCCAACCCCGCCGGGCAGCATGGACCTCTTGCCAGGCTTCTTGCGGACCCCCTCGTATGATTTTTCGAAAATCTTGCTCCGGAATCCTATTCAGCGCCAGAATCTGTGGGCTAACACCCACAGAAGTGAGCCGAAATCGCCTGTTTCCACTTCCTTGGCCCATAAAATCCAACAGGCCTCATCCAACCCCGCCGGGCAGCATGGACCTCTTGCAAGGCCTCTTGCGGACCCCCTCGTATGATTTTTTGAGAATCTTGCGCCGGAACCCCATGCAGCGCCAGAATCCGTGGGCTAAGACCCACAGAAATGAGCCGAAATCGCCTATTTCCACTTCCTTGGCCCATAAAATCCAACCACGCCTCATCTAACCCCGCCGGGCAACATGGACCTCTTGCCGGGCTTCTTGCAGACCCCCACGTATGATATTTCGAGAATCTTGCACCGGAACCCCATGCAGCGCCAGAATCCGTGGGCTAATACCCCCAGAAATG
Source organism: Solanum rostratum (assembly GCA_029948455.1). Classification (NCBI taxonomy): domain Eukaryota; kingdom Viridiplantae; phylum Streptophyta; class Magnoliopsida; order Solanales; family Solanaceae; genus Solanum; species Solanum rostratum. The sequence goes on along the minus strand of JARACL010000162.1, from coordinate 120,300 downwards.
AGCCGAAATCGCCTGTTTCCACTTCCTTGGCCCATAAAATCCATCAAGGCCTCATCCAACCCCGCCGGGCAACATGGACCTCTTGCCGGGCCTCTTGCGGACCCGTCGTATGATTTTTCGAGAATCTTGCGCCGGAACCCCATGCAGCGCCAGAATCCGTGAGCTAACACCCACAGAAATGAGCCGAAATCGCCTTTTTCCACTTCTTTGGCCCATAAAATCCAACCAGGCCTCATCCAACCCCGCCGGGCAACATAGACCTCTTGTTGGGCCTCTTGCGGACCCCCTCGTATGATTTTTCAAGAATCTTGCGCCGGAACCCCATGCAGCGCCAGAATCCGAGGGCTAACACCCACAGAAATGAGCTGAAATCGCCTGTTTCCACTTCCTTGGCCCATAAAATCCAACCAGGCCTCATCCAACCCCGCCGGGAAGCATGGACCTCTTGTCAGGCCTCTTGCGGACCCCCTCGTATGATTTTTCGAGAATCTTGCGCTGGAACCCCATGCAGCGCCAGAATCAGTGGGCTAACACCCACAAAAATGAGCTGAAATCGCCTGTTTCCACTTCCTTGGCCCATAAAATCCAACCAGGCCTCATCCGACCCCGCCGGGCAGCATGGACCTCTTGCCGGGCCTCTTGCGGACCCCCTCGAATGTTTTTTCGAGAATCTTGCGCCGGAACCCCATGCAGCGCCAGAATCCGTGGGATAACACCCACAGAAATGAGCCGAAATCGCCTGTTTCCACTTCCTTGGCCCATAAAATCCAACCAGGCCTCATCCAACCCCGCCGGGCAACATGGAACTCTTGCCGGGCCTCTTGCGGACCCCCTCGTATGATTTTTTGAGAATCTTGCGCCGGAACCCCATGCAGCGCCAGAATCCGTGGGCTCACCCCCACAGAAATGAGCCGAAATCGCCTGAACCACTTCCTTGGCCCATAAAATCCATCCAGGCCTCATCCAACCCTGCTAGGCAACATAGACCTCTTTCCAGGACTCTTTCGGACCCCCTCGTATGATTTTTCGAGAATATTGCGCCGGAACCCCATGCAGCTCCAGAATCCGTGGGCTAACACCCAAAGAAATGAGCCGAAATCGCCTGTTTCCACTTCCTTGGCCCATAAACTCCAACCAGGCCTCATCCAACCCCGCTGGGCAACATGGACCTCTTGTCGGGCCTCTTACGGACCCCCTCGTATGATTTTTCGAGAATCTTGCGCCGGAACCCCATGCAGCGCCAGAATCCGTGGGCTAACACCCACAGAAATGAGACGAAATCACCTGTTTCCACTTCCTTGGCCCATAAAATCCAACCAGGCGTCATCCAACCACGCCGGGCAACATGGACCTCTTACCGGGCCTCTTGCGGACCCCCTCGTATGATTATTCGAGAATCTTCCGCCGGAACCCCATGCAGCGCCTGAATCCGTGGGCTAACACCCACAGAAATGAGCCGAAATCGCCTGTTTCCACTTCCTTGGCCCATAAAATCCAACCAGGCCTCATCCAACCCCGCCGGGCAACATGGACCTCTTGCCGGGCCTCTTGCGGACCCCCTCGTATGATTTTTCGAGAATCTTGCGCCGGAACCCCATGCAGCGCCAGAATCCGTGGGCTAACACCCACAGAAATGAGCCGAAATTGCCTGCTTCCACTTCCTTGGCCCATAAAATCCAACCAGGCCTCATCCAACCCTGCCGGGCAGCATGGACCTCTTGCCGGGACTCTTGCAGACCCCCTCGTATGATTTTTCGAGAATCTTGCGCCGGAACCCCATGCAGCGCCAGAATCCGTGGGCTAACACCCACAGAAATGAGCCGAAATCGCCTGTTTCCACTTCCTTGGCCCATAAAATCCAACCAGGCCTTACCCAACCCCGCCGGGCAGCATGGACCTCTTGCTGGGCCTCTTGCGGACCCCCTCGTATGATTTTTCGAGAATCTTGCACCGGAACCCCATGCAGCGCCAGAATCCGTGGGCTAACACCCACAGAAATGAGCCGAAATCGCCTGTTTCCACTTCCTTGGCCCATAAAATCCAACCAGGCCTCATCCAACCCCGCCGGGCAACATGGACCTCTTATCGGGCCTCTTGCGGACCCCCTCGTATGATTTTTTGAGAATCTTGCGCCGGAACCCCATGCAGCGCCAGAATCCGTGGGCTAACACCCACAGAAATGAGCCGAAATCGCCTGTTTCCACTTCCTTGGCCCATAAAATCCAACCAGGCCTCATCCAACCCCGCCGGGCAGCATGGACCTCTTGCCAGGCTTCTTGCGGACCCCCTCGTATGATTTTTCGAAAATCTTGCTCCGGAATCCTATGCAGCGCCAGAATCCGTGGGCTAACACCCACAGAAATGAGCCGAAATCGCCTGTTTCCACTTCCTTGGCCCATAAAATCCAACCAGGCCTTACCCAACCCCGCCGGGCAGCATGGACCTCTTGCTGGGCCTCTTGCGGACCCCCTCGTATGACTTTTCGAGAATTTTGCATCGGAACCCCATGCAGCGCCATAATCCGTGGGCTAACACCCACAGAAATGAGCCGAAATCGCCTGTTTCCACTTCCTTGGCCCATAAAATCCAACCAGGCCTTACCCAACCCCGCCCGGCAGCATGGACCTCTTGCTGGGCCTCTTGCGGACCCCCTCGTATGACTTTTCAAGAATTTTGCATCGGAACCCCATGCAGCGCCAGAATACGTGGGCTAACACCCACAGAAATGAGCCGAAATCGCCTGTTTCCACTTCCTTGGCCCATAAAATCCAACCAGGCCTCATCCAACCCCGCCGGGCAGCATGGACCTCTTGCCAGGCCTATTGCGGACCCCCTCGTATGATATTTCGAGAATTTTGCACCGGAACCCCATGCAGCGCCAGAATCCGTGGGCTAACACCCACAGAAATGAGCCGAAATCGCCTGTTTCCACTTCCTTGGCCCATAAAATCCAACCAGGCCTCATCCAACCCCGCCGGGCAGCATGGACCTCTTGCCGGGCCTCTTTCGGACCCCCTCGTATGATTTTTCGAGAATCTTGTGCCGGAACCCCATGCAACGCCAGAATCTGTGGGCTAACACCCACATAAATGAGCCGAAATCGCCTGTTTCCACTTCCTTGGCCCATAAAATCCAACCAGGCCTCATCCAACCCCGCCGGGCAGCATGGACCTCTTTCCGGGCCTCTTGCGGACCCCCTCGTATGATTTTTCGAGAATCTTGCACCGGAACCTTATGCAGCGCCAGAATCCGTGGGCTAACACCCACAGAAATGAGCTGAAATCGCCTTTTTCCACTTCCTTGGCCCATAAAATCCAACCAGGCCTCATCCAACCCCGCCGGGCAGCATGGACCTCTTGCCGGGCCTCTTGCGGACCCCCTCGTATGATTTTTCAAGAATCTTGCGCCGGAACCCCATGCAGCGCCAGAATCCGTGGGCTAACACCCACAGAAATGAGCCGAAATCGCCTGTTTCCACTTCCTTGGCCCATAAAATCCAACCAGGCCTCATCCAACCCCGTCGGGCAACATGGACCTATTGTCGGGCCTCTTGCGGACCCCCTCCTATGAGTTTATTAGAATCTTGCGCCGGAACCCCTTGCAGCGCCAGAATCCGTGGGCTAACACCCACAGAAATGAGCCGAAATCGCATGTTTCCACTTCCTTGGCCCATAAAATCCAACCAGGCCTCATCCAAACCCGCCGGGCAGCATGGACCACTTGCCGGGCCTCTTGCGGACCCCCTCGTATGATTTCTAAAGAATCTTGCGCCGGAACCCCATGCAGCGCCAGAATCCGTGGGCTAACACCCACAGAAATGAGCCGAAATCGCCTGTTTCCACTTCCTTGGCCCATAAAATCCAACCAGGCCTTACCCAACCCCGCTGGGCAGCATGGACCTCTTGCCAGGCCTCTTGCGGACCCCCTCGTATGATTTTTTGAGAATCTTACGCCGGAACCCCATGCAGCGCCAGAATCCGTGGGCTAACACCCACAAAAATGAGCCGAAATCGCCTGTTTCCATTTCCTTGGCCCATAAAATCCAACCAGGCCTCATCCAACCCCGCTGGGCAACATGGACCTCTTGTCGGGCCTCTTGCGGACCCCCTCGTATGATTTTTTGAGAATCTTGCGCCGGAACCCCATGTAGCGCCAGAATCCGTGGGCTAACACCCACAGAAATGAGCCGAAATCGCCTGTTTCCACTTCCTTGGCCCATAAAATCCAACCAGGCCTCATCCAACCCCGCTGGGCAGCATGGACCTCTTGCCAGGCCTCTTGCGGACCCCCTCGTATGATTTTTTGAGAATCTTACGCCGGAACCCCATGCAGCGCCAGAATCCGTGGGCTAACACACACAAAAATGAGCCGAAATCGCCTGTTTCCACTTCCTTGGCCCATAAAATCCAACCAGGCCTCAATTAACCCCACTGGGGAACATGGACCTCTTGTCGGGCCTCTTGCGGACCCCCTCGTATGATTTTTTGAGAATCTTGCGCCGGAACCCCATGTAGCGCCGGAATCCGTGGGCTAACACCCACAGAAATGAGCCGAAATCGCCTGTTTCCACTTTCTTGGCCCATAAAATCCAACCAGGCCTCATCCAACCCCGCCGGGCAGCATGGACCTCTAGCAAGGCTTCTTGCGGACCCCCTCGTATGATTTTTCGAAAATCTTGCGCCGGAACCCTATGCAGCGCCAGAATCCGTGGGCTAACACCCACAGAAATGAGCCGAAATCGCCTGTTTCCACTTCCTTGGCCCATAAAATCCAACCAGGCCTTACCCAAACCCGCCGGGCAGCATGGACCTCTTGCTGGGCCTCTTGCGGACCCCCTCATATGATTTTTCGAGATTCTTGCACCGGAACCCCATGCAGCGCCAGAATCCGTGGGCTAACACCCACAGAAATGAGCCGAAATCGCCTGTTTCCACTTCCTTGGCCCATAAAATCCAACCAGGCCTCATCCAACCCCGCCGGGCAACATGGACCTTTTATCGGGCCTCTTGCGGACCCCCTCGTATGATTTTTTGAGAATCTTGCGCCGGAACCCCATGCAGCGCCAGAATCCGTGGGCTAACACCCACAGAAATGAGCCGAAATCGCCTGTTTCCACTTCCTTGGCCCATAAAATCCAACCAGGCCTCATCCAACCCCGCCGGGCAGCATGGACCTCTTGCCAGGCTTCTTGCGGACCCCCTCGTATGATTTTTCGAAAATCTTGCTCCGGAATCCTATTCAGCGCCAGAATCCGTGGGCTAACACCCACAGAAATGAGCCGAAATCGCCTGTTTCCACTTCCTTGGCCCATAAAATCCAACCAGGCCTTACCCAACCCCGCCGGGCAGCATGGACCTATTGCTGGGCCTCTTGCGGACCCCCTCGTATGACTTTTCGAGAATTTTGCATCGGAACCCCATGCAGCGCCAGAATCCGTGGGCTAACACCCACAGAAATGAGCCGAAATCGCCTGTTTCCACTTCCTTGGCCCATAAAATCCAACCAGGCCTTACCCAACCCCGCCGGGCAGCATGGACCTCTTGCTGGGCCTCTTGCGGACCCCCTCGTATGACTTTTCAAGAATTTTGCATCGGAACCCCATGCAGCGCCAGAATACGTGGGCTAACACCCACAGAAATGAGCCGAAATCGCCTGTTTCCACTTCCTTGGCCCATAAAATCCAACCAGGCCTCATCCAACCCCGCCGGGCAGCATGGACCTCTTGCCAGGCCTGTTGCGGACCCCCTCGTATGATATTTCGAGAATTTTGCACCGGAACCCCATGCAGCGCCAGAATCCGTGGGCTAACACCCACAGAAATGAGCCGAAATCGCCTGTTTCCACTTCCTTGGCCCATAAAATCCAACCAGGCCTCATCCAACCCCGCCGGGCAGCATGGACCTCTTGCCGGGCCTCTTTCGGACCCCCTCGTATGATTTTTCGAGAATCTTGTGCCGGAACCCCATGCAACGCCAGAATCTGTGGGCTAACACCCACAGAAATGAGCCGAAATCGCCTGTTTCCTCTTCCTTGGCCCATAAAATCCAACCAGGCCTCATCCAACCCCGCCGGGCAGCATGGACCTCTTTCCGCGCCTCTTGAGGACCCCCTCGTATGATTTTTCGAGAATCTTGCACCGGAACCTTATGCAGCGCCAGAATCCGTGGGCTAACACCCACAGAAATGAGCTGAAATCGCCTTTTTCCACTTCCTTGGCCCATAAAATCCAACCAGGCCTCATCCAACCCCGCCGGGCAGCATGGACCTCTTGCCGGGCCTCTTGCGGACCCCCTCGTATGATTTTTCAAGAATCTTGCGCTGGAACCCCATGCAGCGCCAGAATCCGTGGGCTAACACCCACAGAAATGAGCCGAAATCGCCTGTTTCCACTTCCTTGGCCCATAAAATCCAACCAGGCCTCATCCAACCCCGCCGGGCAACATGGACCTATTGTCGGGCCTCTTGCGGACCCCCTCCTATGAGTTTATTAGAATCTTGCGCCGGAACCCCATGCAGCGCCAGAATCCGTGGGCTAACACCCACAGAAATGAGCCGAAATCGCATGTTTCCACTTCCTTGGCCCATAAAATCCAACCAGGCCTCATCCAACCCCGCCGGGCAGCATGGACCACTTGCCGGGCCTCTTGCGGACCCCCTCGTATGATTTTTCAAGAATCTTGCGCCGGAACCCCATGCAGCGCTAGAATCCATGGGCTAACACCCACAGAAATGAGCCGAAATCGCCTGTTTCCACTTCCTTCGCCCATAAAATCCAGCCTGGCCTTATCCAACCCCACCGGGCAGCATGAACCTCTTGCCGGGCCTCTTTCGGACCCCCTCGTATGTTTTTTTGAGAATCTTGCGCCGGAACCCCATACAGCGCCAGAATCCGTGGGCTAACACCCACAGAAATGAGCCGAAATCGCCTGTTTCCACTTTCTTGGCCCATAAAATCCATCCAGGCCTCATCCAACCCCGCCGGGCAGCATGGACCTCTTCCCGGGCCTCTTGCGGACCCCCTCGTATGATTTTTTGAGAATCTTGCCCCGGAACCCCATGTAGCGCCAGAATCTGTGGGCTAACACCCACAGAAGTGAGCCGAAATCGCCTGTTTCCACTTCCTTGGCCCATAAAATCCAACCAGGCCTCATCCAACCCCGCCGGGCAGCATGGACCTCTTGCAAGGCCTCTTGCGGACCCCCTCGTATGATTTTTTGAGAATCTTGCGCCGGAACCCCATGCAGCGCCAGAATCCGTGGGCTAAGACCCACAGAAATGAGCCGAAATCGCCTATTTCCACTTCCTTGGCCCATAAAATCCAACCACGCCTCATCTAACCCCGCCGGGCAACATGGACCTCTTGCCGGGCTTCTTGCAGACCCCCACGTATGATATTTCGAGAATCTTGCACCGGAACCCCATGCAGCGCCAGAATCCGTGGGCTAATACCCCCAGAAATGAGCCGAAATCGCCTGTTTCCACTTCCTTGGCCCATAAAATCCATGAAGGCCTCATCCGACCCCGCCGGGCAACATGGACCTCTTGCCGGGCCTCTTGCGGACCCGTCGTATGATTTTTCGAGAATCTTGCGCCGGAACCCCATGCAGCGCCAGAATCCGTGGGCTAACACCCACAGAAATGAGCCGAAATCGCCTTTTTCCACTTCTTTGGCCCATAAAATCCAACCAGGCCTCATCCAACCCCGCCGGGCAACATAGACCTCTTGTTGGGCCTCTTGCGGACCCCCTCGTATGATTTTTCAAGAATCTTGCGCCGGAACCCCATGCAGCGCCAGAATCCGAGGGCTAACACCCACAGAAATGAGCTGAAATCGCCTGTTTCCACTTCCTTGGCCCATAAAATCCAACCAGGCCTCATCCAACCCCGCCGGGAAGCATGGACCTCTTGTCAGGCCTCTTGCGGACCCCCTCGTATGATTTTTTGAGAATCTTGCGCTGGAACCCCATGCAGCGCCAGAATCAGTGGGCTAACACCCACAAAAATGAGCTGAAATCGCCTGTTTCCACTTCCTTGGCCCATAAAATCCAACCAGGCCTCATCCGACCCTGCCGGGCAGCATGGACCTCTTGCCGGGCCTCTTGCGGACCCCCTCGAATGTTTTTTTCGAGAATCTTGCGCCGGAACCCCATGCAGCGCCAGAATCCGTGGGATAACAACCACAGAAATGAGCCGAAATCGCCTGTTTCCACTTCCTTGGCCCATAAAATCCAACCAGGCCTCATCCAACCCCGCCGGGCAACATGGAACTCTTGCCGGGCCTCTTGCGGACCCCCTCGTATGATTTTTTGAGAATCTTGCGCCGGAACCCCATGCAGCGCCAGAATCCATGGGCTAACACCCACAGAAATGAGCCGAAATTGCCTGAACCACTTCCTTGGCCCATAAAATCCATCCAGGCCTCATCCAACCCTGCTAGGCAACATAGACCTCTTTCCAGGACTCTTTCGGACCCCCTCGTATGATTTTCGAGAATCTTGCGCCGGAACCCCATGCAGCGCCAGAATCCGTGGGCTAACACCCACAGAAATGAGCCGAAATCGCCTGTTTCCACTTCCTTGGCCCATAAACTCCAACCAGGCCTTATCCAACCCCGCTGGGCAACATGGACCTCTTGTCGGGCCTCTTACGGACCCCCTCGTATGATTTTTCGAGAATCTTGCGCCGGAACCCCATGCAGCGCCAGAATCCGTGGGCTAACACCCACAGAAATGAGACGAAATCACCTGTTTCCACTTCCTTGGCCCATAAAATCCAACCAGGCGTCATCCAACCCCGCCGGGAAACATGGACCTCTTACCGGGCCTCTTGCGGACCCCCTCGTATGATTATTCGAGAATCTTCCGCCGGAACCCCATGCAGCGCCTGAATCCGTGGGCTAACACCCACAGAAATGAGCCGAAATCGCCTGTTTCCACTTCCTTGGCCCATAAAATCCAACCAGGCCTCATCCAACCCCGCCGGGCAACATGGACCTCTTGCCGGGCCTCTTGCGGACCCCCTCGTATGATTTTTCGAGAATCTTGCGCCGGAACCCCATGCAGCGCCAGAATCCGTGGGCTAACACCCACAGAAATGAGCCGAAATCGCCTGCTTCCACTTCCTTGGCCCATAAAATCCAACCAGGCCTCATCCAACCCCGCCGGGCAGCATGGACCTCTTGCAAGGCCTCTTGCGGACCCCCCTCGTATGATTTTTTGAGAATCTTGCGCCGGAACCCCATGCAGCGCCAGAATCCGTGGGCTAAGACCCACAGAAATGAGCCGAAATCGCCTATTTCCACTTCCTTGGCCCATAAAATCCAACCACGCTCATCTAACCCCGCCGGGCAACATGGACCTCTTGCCGGGCTTCTTGCAGACCCCCACGTATGATTATTCGAGAATCTTCCGCCGGAACCCCATGCAGCGCCTGAATCCGTGGGCTAACACCCACAGAAATGAGCCGAAATCGCCTGTTTCCACTTCCTTGGCCCATAAAATCCAACCAGGCCTCATCCAACCCCGCCGGGCAACATGGACCTCTTGCCGGGCCTCTTGCGGACCCCCTCGTATTGATTTTTCGAGAATCTTGCGCCGGAACCCCATGCAGCGCCAGAATCCGTGGGCTAACACCCACAGAAAATGAGCCGAAATCGCCTGCTTCCACTTCCTTGGCCCATAAAATCCAACCAGGCCTCATCCAACCCCGCCGGGCAGCATGGACCTCTTGCAAGGCCTCTTGCGGACCCCCTCGTATGATTTTTTGAGAATCTTGCGCCGGAACCCCCATGCAGCGCCAGAATCCGTGGGCTAAGACCCACAGAAATGAGCCGAAATCGCCTATTTCCACTTCCTTGGCCCATAAAATCCAACCACGCCTCATCTAACCCCGCCGGGCAACATGGACCTCTTGCCGGGCTTCTTGCAGACCCCCACGTATGATATTTCGAGAATCTTGCACCGGAACCCCATGCAGCGCCAGAATCCGTGGGCTAATACCCCCAGAAATGAGCCGAAATCGCCTGTTTCCACTTCCTTGGCCCTAAAATCCATGAAGGCCTCATCCGACCCCGCCGGGCAACATGGACCTCTTGCCGGGCTTCTTGCAGACCCCCCACGTATGATATTTCGAGAATCTTGCGCCGGAACCCCATGCAGCGCCAGAATCTGTGGGCTAACACCCACAGAAGTGAGCCGAAATCGCCTGTTTCCACTTCCTTGGCCCATAAAATCCAACCAGGCCTCATCCAACCCCGCCGGGCAGCATGGACCTCTTGCAAGGCCTCTTGCGGACCCCCTCGTATGATTTTTTGAGAATCTTGCGCCGGAACCCCATGCAGCGCCAGAATCCGTGGGCTAAGACCCACAGAAATGAGCCGAAATCGCCTATTTCCACTTCCTTGGCCCATAAAATCCAACCACGCCTCATCTAACCCCGCCGGGCAACATGGACCTCTTGCCGGGCTTCTTGCAGACCCCCACGTATGATATTTCGAGAATCTTGCACCGGAACCCCATGCAGCGCCAGAATCCGTGGGCTAATACCCCCCAGAAATGAGCCGAAATCGCCTGTTTCCACTTCCTTGGCCCATAAAATCCATGAAGGCCTCATCCGACCCCGCCGGGCAACATGGACCTCTTGCCGGGCCTCTTGCGGACCCGTCGTATGATTTTTCGAGAATCTTGCGCCGGAACCCCATGCAGCGCCAGAATCCGTGGGCTAACACCCACAGAAATGAGCCGAAATCGCCTTTTTCCACTTCTTTGGCCCATAAAATCCAACCAGGCCTCATCCAACCCCGCCGGGCAACATAGACCTCTTGTTGGGCCTCTTGCGGACCCCCTCGTATGATTTTTCAAGAATCTTGCGCCGGAACCCCATGCAGCGCCAGAATCCGAGGGCTAACACCCACAGAAATGAGCTGAAATCGCCTGTTTCCACTTCCTTGGCCCATAAAATCCAACCAGGCCTCATCCAACCCCGCCGGGAAGCATGGACCTCTTGTCAGGCCTCTTGCGGACCCCCTCGTATGATTTTTTGAGAATCTTGCGCTGGAACCCCATGCAGCGCCAGAATCAGTGGGCTAACACCCACAAAAATGAGCTGAAATCGCCTGTTTCCACTTCCTTGGCCCATAAAATCCAACCAGGCCTCATCCGACCCTGCCGGGCAGCATGGACCTCTTGCCGGGCCTCTTGCGGACCCCCTCGAATGTTTTTTCGAGAATCTTGCGCCGGAACCCCATGCAGCGCCAGAATCCGTGGGATAACACCCACAGAAATGAGCCGAAATCGCCTGTTTCCACTTCCTTGGCCCATAAAATCCAACCAGGCCTCATCCAACCCCGCCGGGCAACATGGAACTCTTGCCGGGCCTCTTGCGGACCCCCTCGTATGATTTTTTGAGAATCTTGCGCCGGAACCCCATGCAGCGCCAGAATCCATGGGCTAACACCCACAGAAATGAGCCGAAATTGCCTGAACCACTTCCTTGGCCCATAAAATCCATCCAGGCCTCATCCAACCCTGCTAGGCAACATAGACCTCTTTCCAGGACTCTTTCGGACCCCCTCGTATGATTTTTCGAGAATCTTGCGCCGGAACCCCATGCAGCGCCAGAATCCGTGGGCTAACACCCACAGAAATGAGCCGAAATCGCCTGTTTCCACTTCCTTGGCCCATAAACTCCAACCAGGCCTTATCCAACCCCGCTGGGCAACATGGACCTCTTGTCGGGCCTCTTACGGACCCCCTCGTATGATTTTTCGAGAATCTTGCGCCGGAACCCCATGCAGCGCCAGAATCCGTGGGCTAACACCCACAGAAATGAGACGAAATCACCTGTTTCCACTTCCTTGGCCCATAAAATCCAACCAGGCGTCATCCAACCCCGCCGGGAAACATGGACCTCTTACCGGGCCTCTTGCGGACCCCCTCGTATGATTATTCGAGAATCTTCCGCCGGAACCCCATGCAGCGCCTGAATCCGTGGGCTAACACCCACAGAAATGAGCCGAAATCGCCTGTTTCCACTTCCTTGGCCCATAAAATCCAACCAGGCCTCATCCAACCCCGCCGGGCAACATGGACCTCTTGCCGGGCCTCTTGCGGACCCCCTCGTATGATTTTTCGAGAATCTTGCGCCGGAACCCCATGCAGCGCCAGAATCCGTGGGCTAACACCCACAGAAATGAGCCGAAATCGCCTGCTTCCACTTCCTTGGCCCATAAAATCCAACCAGGCCTCATCCAACCCTGCCGGGCAGCATGGACCTCTTGCCGGGCCTCTTGCAGACCCCCTCGTATGATTTTTCGAGAATCTTGCGCCGAAACCCCATGCAGCGCCAGAATCCGTGGGCTTACACCCACAGAAATGAGCCGAAATCTCCTGTTTCCACTTCCTTGGCCCATAAAATCCAACCAGGCCTCATCAAACCCCGCCGGGCAACATGGACCCCTTGTCGGGCCTCTTGCAGACCCCGTCGTATGACTTTTCGAGAATCTTGCGCCGGAACCCCATGCAGCGCCAGAATCCGTGGGCTAACACCCACAGAAATGAGCCGAAATCGCCTGTTTCCACTTCCTTGGCCCATAAAATCCAACCAGGCCTCATCCAACCCCGCCGGGCAGCATGGACCTCTTGCCGGGCCTCTTGCGGACCCCCTCGTATGATTTTTCGAGAATCTTGCGCCGGAACCCCATGCAGCGCCAGAATCCGTGGGCTAACACCCACAGAAATGAGCCGAAATCGCCTGTTTCCACTTCCTTGGCCCATAAAATCCAACCAGGTCTCATCCAACCCCGCCGGGCAGCATGGACCTCTTGCCGGGCCTCTTGCGGACCCCCTCGTATGATTTTTCGAGAATCATGTTCCGAAACCCCATGCAGCGCCAGAATCCATGGGCTAACACCCACAGAAATGTGCCGAAATCGCCTTATTCCACTTCCTTGGCCCATAAAATCCAACCAGGCCTCATCCAACCCCGCCGGGCAGCATGGACCTCTTGCCGGGCCTCTTGCCGACCCCCTCATATGATATTTCGAGAATCATGCGCCGGAACCCCATGCAGCCCCAGAATCCGTGGGCTAACACCCACAGAAATGAGCCGAAATCGCCTGTTTCCACTTCCTTGGCCCATAAAATCGGACCAGACCTCATCCAACCCCGCTGGGCAACATGGACCTCTTTCCGGGGCTCTTGCTGACCCCCCTCGTATGATTTTTTGAGAATCTTGCGCCGGAACCCTATGCAGCGCCAGAATCCGTGGGCTAACACCCACAGAAATGAGCCGAAATCGCCTGTTTCCACTTCCTTGGCCCATAAAATCGAACCAGGCCTCATCCAACCCCGCTGGGCAACATGGACCTCTTTCCGGGACTCCTGCGGACCTCCTCGTATGATTTTTCGAGAATCTTGCGCCGGAACCCTTGCAGCGCCAGAATCCGTGGGCTAACACCCACAGAAATGAGCCGAAATCGCCTGTTTCCACTTCCTTGGCCCATAAAATCCAACCAGGTCTCATCCAACCCCGCCGGGCAGCATGGACCTCTTGCCGGGCCTCTTGCGGACCCCCTCGTATGAGTTTTCGAGAATCTTGCGCCGGAACCCCATGCAGCGCCAGAATCCGTGGGCTAACACCCACAGAAATGAGCCGAAATCGCCTTTTTCCACTTCCTTGGCCCATAAAATCCAACCAGGCCTCATCTATCCCCGCCGGGCAGCATGGACCTCTTGCCGGGCCTCTTGCGGACCCCCTCGTATGATTTTTCGAGAATCTTGCGCCGGAACCCCATGCAGCGCCAGAATCCGTGGGCTAACACCCACAGAAATGAGCCGAAATAGCCTGTTTCCACTTCCTTGGCCCATAAAATCCAACCAGGTCTCATCCAACCCCGCCGGGCAGCATGGACCTCTTGCCGGGCCTCTTGCGGACCCCCTCGTATGATTTTTCGAGAATCTTTTGCCGAAACCCCATGCAGCGCCAGAATCCGTGGGCTAACACCCACAGAAATGAGCCGAAATAGCCTGTTTCCACTTCCTTGGCCCATAAAATCCAACCAGGTCTCATCCAACCCCGCCGGGCAGCATGGACCTCTTGCCGGGCCTCTTGCAGACCCCCTCGTATGATTTTTCGAGAATCTTGTGCCGAAACCCCATGCAGCTCCAGAATCCATGGGCTAACACCCACAGAAATGAGCCGAAATCGCCTGTTTCCACTTCCTTGGCCCATAAAATCCAACCAGGCCTCATCCAACCCCGCCGGGAAGCATGGACCTCTTGCCGGGCCTCTTGCCGACCCCCTCATATGATTTTTCGAGAATCTTGCGCCGGAACCCCATGCAGCCCCAGAATCCGTGGGCTAACACCCACAGAAATGAGCCGAAATCACCTGTTTCCACTTCCTTGGCCCATAAAATCTAACCAGGCCTCATCCAACCCCGCTAGGCAACATGGACCTCTTTCCGGGACTCTTGCGGACCCCCTCGTATGATTTTTCGAGAGATTCTTGCGCCGGAACCCTATGCAGCGCCAGAATCCGTGGGCTAACACCCACAGAAATGAGCCGAAATCGCCTGTTTCCACTTCCTTGGCCCATAAAATCAAACCAGGCCTCATCCAACCCCGTTGGGCAACATGGACCTCTTTCCGAGACTCTTGCGGACCCCCTCGTATGATTTTTCAAGAATCTTGCGCCGGAACCCTATGCAGCGCCAGAATCCGTGGGCTAACACCCACAGAAATGAGCCGAAATCGCCTGTTTCCACTTCCTTGGCCCATAAAATCCAACCAGGTCTCATCCAACCCCGCCGGGAAGCATGGACCTCTTGCCGGGCCTCTTGCGGACCCCCTCGTATGAGTTTTCGAGAATCTTGCGCCGAAACCCCATGCAGCGCCAGAATCCGTGGGCTAACACCCACAGAAATGAGCCGAAATCGCCTGTTTCCACTTCCTTGGCCCATAAAATCCAACCAGGCCTCATCCAACCCCACCGGGCAACATGGACCTCTTGCCGGGCCTCTTGCGGACCCCCTCGTATGATATTTCGAGAATCTTGCGCCGGAACCCCATGCAGCACCAGAATCTGTGGGCTAAAAACCATAGAAATGAGTCGAAATCGCCTGTTTCCACTTCCTTGGCCCATAAAATCTAACCAGGCCTCATCCAACCCCGCCGGGCAGCATGGACCTCTTGCCGGGCCTCTTGCGGACCCTCTCGTATGATTTTTCGAGAATCTTGCGCCGGAACCCCATGCAGCGCCAGAATCCGTGGGCTAACACCCACAGAAATGAGCCGAAATCGCCTGTTTCCACTTCCATGGCCCATAAAATCTAACCAGGTCTCATCCAACCCCGCCGGGCAGCATGGACCTCTTGCTGGGCCTCTTGCGGACCCCCTCGTATGATTTTTCGAGAATCTTGCGCCGGAACCCCATGCAGCGCCAGAATCCGTGGGCTAACACCCACAGAAATAAGCCGAAATCGCCTGTTTCCACTTCCTTGGCACATAAAATCCAACCAGGCCTCATCCAACCCCGCCGGGCAACATGGACCTCTTGCCGGGCCTCTTGCGGACCCCCTCGTATGATTTTTCGAGAATCTTGTGTCGGAACCCCATGCAGCGCCAGAATCCGTGGGCTAACACCCACAGAAATGAGCCGAAATCGCCTGTTTCCACTTCCTTGGCCCATAAAATCTAACCAGGTCTCATCCAACCCCGCCGGGCAGCATGGACCTCTTGCTGGGCCTCTTGCGGACCCCTTCGTAGGATTTTTCGAGAATCTTGCACCAGAACCCCATGCAGCGCTAGAATCCGTGGGCTAACACCCACAGAAATGAGCCGAAATCACCTGTTTCCACTTCCTTGGCCCATAAAATCCAACCAGGCCTCATCAAACCCCACCGGGCAACATGGACCTCTTGCCGGGCCTCTTGCGGACCCCCTCGTATGATTTTTCGAGAATCTGGCGCCGGAACCCCATGCAGCGATAGAATCCCTGGGCTAACACCCATAGAAATGAGCCGAAATCGCCTGTTTCCACTTCCTTGGCCCATAAAATCCAACCAGGCCTCATCCAACCCCGCCGGGCAACATGGACCTCTTGCCGGGCCTCTTGCGGACCCCCTCGTGTGAGTTTTTGAGAATCTTGCACCGGAACCCCATGCAGTGCCAGAATCCGTGGGCTAACACCCACAGAAATGAGCCGAAATCGCCTGTTTCCACTTCCTTGGCCCATAAAATCCAACCAGGCCTCATCCAACCCCGCCGGGCAACATGGACCTCTTGGCGGGCCTCTTGTGAACCCCCTCGTATGATTTTTCGAGAATCTTGCGCCGGAACCCTATGCAACGCCAGAATCCGTGGGCTAACACCCACAGAAATGAGCCGAAATCGCCTGTTTCCACTTCCTTGGCCTATAAACTCCATCCAGGGCTCATCCAACCTCGCCGGGCAACATTGACCTCTTGCCGGGCCACTTGCGGACCCCCTCGTATGATTTTTCGAGAATCTTGCGCCGGAACCCCATGCAGCGCCAGAATCCGTGGGCTAACACCCACAGAAATGAGCTGAAATCGTCTGTTTCCACTTCCTTGGCCCATAAAATCCAACCAGGCCTCATCCAACCCCGACGGGCAACATAGACCCCTTGCTGGGACTCTTTTGGACCGCCTCGTATGATTTTTCGAGAATCTTGCGCCGGAACCCCATGCAGCGCCAGAATCCGTGGGCTACCACCCACAGAAATGAGCCGAAATCGCCTGTTTCCACTTCCTTGGCCCATAAAATCGAACCAGGCCTCATCCAACCCCGCCGGGCAACATGGACCTCTTGCCGGGCCTCTTGCGGACCCTCTCGTATGATTTTTCGGGAATCTTGCGCCGGAACACCATGCAGCGCCAGAATCCGTGGGCTAACACCCACAGAAATGAGCTGAAATCGCCTGTTTCCACTTCCTTGGCCCATAAAATCCAACCAGGCCTCATCCAACCCCGCTGGGCAACATGGACCTCTTTTCGGAACTCTTGCGGACCCCCTCGTATGATTTTTCGAGAATCTTGCGCCGGAACCCTATGCAGCGCCAGAATCCGTGGGCTAACACCCACAGAAATGAGCCGAAATCGCCTGTTTCCACTTCCTTGGCCCATAAAATCCAACCAGGCCTAATCCAACCCCGCCGGGCAACATGGACCTCTTGCCGGGCCTCTTGTGGACCCCCTCGTATGATTTTTCGAGAATCTTGCGCCGGAACCCCATGCAGCGCCAGAATCCGTGGGCTAACACCCACAGAAATGAGCCGAAATCGCCTGTTTCCACTTCCTTGGCCCATAAAATCCAACCAGGCCTCATCCAACCACGCCGGGCATCATGGACCTCTTGCCAGGCCTCTTGCGGACCCCCTCGTATGATTTTTTGAGAATATTGCGCCGGAACCCCATGCAGCGCCAGAATCCGTGGGCTAACACCCACAGAAATGAGCCGAAATCGCCTGTTTCCACTTCCATGGCCCATAAAATCCAACCAGGCCTCATCCAACCCCGCCGGGCAGCATGGACCTCTTGTCAGGCCTCTTGCGGACCCCCTCGTATGGTTTTTCAAGAATCTTGCGCCGGAACCCCATGCAGCGCCAGAATCCGTGGGCTAACACCCACAGAAATGAGCCGAAATCGCCTGTTTCCACTTCCTTGGCCCATAAACTCCAACCAGGCCTCATCCAACCCCGCCGGGCAACATGGACCTCTTGTCGGGCCTCTTGCGGACCCCCTCGTATGTGTTTTCAAGAATCTTGCGCTGGAACCCCATGCAGCGCCAGAATCCGTGGGCTAACACCCACAGAAATGAGACGAAATCGCCTGTTTCCACTTCCTTGGCCCATAAATCCAACCAAGCCTCATCCAACCCCGCCGGGCAGCATGGACCTCTTGCTGGGCCTCTTGCGGACCCCCTCGTATGATTTTTTGAGAATCTTGCGCCGGAACCCCATGCAGCGCCAGAATCCGTGGGCTAACACCCACAGAAATGAGCCGAAATCGCCTGTTTCCACTTCCTTGGCCCATAAAATCCAACCAGGCCTCATCCAACCCCGCCGGGCAGCATGGACCTCTTGCCGGGCCTCTTGCGGACCCCCTCGTATGATTTTTCGAGAATCTTGCACCGGAACCCCATGCAGCGACAGAGTCCGTGGGCTAACACCCACAGAAATGAGCCTAAATCGCCTGTTTCCACTTCCTTTGCCTATAAAATCGAACCAGGCCTCATCCAACCCGGCCGGGCAACATGGACCTCTTGCCGGGCCTCTTGCGGACCCCCTCGTATGATTTTTTAAGAATCTTGCACCGGAACCCCATGCAGCGCCAGAATCCGTGGGCTAACACCCACAGAAATGAGCTGAAATCGCCTGTTTCCACTTCCTTGGCCCATAAAATCCAACCAGGCCTCATCCAACCCCGCCGGGCAACATGGACCTTTTGCCAGGCCTCTTGCGGACCCCCTCGTATGATTTTTCGAGAATCTTGCGCCGGAACCCCATGCAGCGCCAGAATCCGTGGGCCAACACCCACAGAAATGAGCCGAAATCGCCTGTTTCCACTTCCTTGGCCCATAAAATCCAACCAGGCCTAATCCAACCCCGCCGGGCAACATGGACCTCTTGCCGGGCCTCTTATGGACCCCCTCGTATGATTTTTCGAGAATCTTGCGCCGGAACCCCATGCAGCGCCAGAATCCGTGGGCTACCACCCACAAAAATGAGCCGAAATCGCTTGTTTCCACTTCCTTGGCCCATAAAATCCAACCAGGCCTCATCCAACCCCGCCGGGCAACATAGACCCCTTGCTGGGACTCTTTTGGACCGCCTCGTATGATTTTTCGAGAATCTTGCGCCGGAACCCCATGCAGCGCCAGAATCCGTGGGCTACCACCCACAGAAATGAGCCGAAATCGCTTGTTTTCACTTCCTTGGCCCATAAAATCCAACCAGGCGTCATCCAACCCCGTCGGGCAACATGGACCTCTTGCCGGGCCTCTTGCGGACCCTCTCGTATCATTTTTCGAGAATCTTGCGCCGGAACCCCATGCACCGCCAGAATCCGTGGGCTAACACCCACAGAAATGAGCTCAAATCGCCTGTTTCCACTTCCTTGGCCCATAAAATCCAACCAGGCCTCATCCAACCCCGCCGGGCAACATGGACCTCTTGCCAGGCCTCTTGCGGACCCCCTCGTATGATTTTTCGAGAATCTTGCGCCGGAACCCCATGCAGCGCCAGAATCCGTGGGCTAACACCCACAGAAATGAGCCGAAATCGCCTGTTTCCACTTCCTTGGCCCAAAAAATCCAACCAGGTCTCATTCAACCCCGCCGGGCAACATGGACCTCTTGCCAGGCCTCTTGCGGACCCTCTCGTATGATTTTTCGAGAATCTTGCGCCGGAACCCCATGCAGCGCCAGAATCCGTGGGCTAACACCCACAGAAATGAGCCGAAATCGCCTGTTTCCACTTCCATGGCCCATAAAATCTAACCAGGTCTCATCCAACCCCGCCGGGCAGCATGGACCTCTTGCTGGGCCTCTTGCGGACCCCCTCGTATGATTTTTCGAGAATCTTGCGCCGGAACCCCATGCAGCGCCAGAATCCGTGGGCTAACACCCACAGAAATAAGCCGAAATCGCCTGTTTCCACTTCCTTGGCACATAAAATCCAACCAGGCCTCATCCAACCCCGCCGGGCAACATGGACCTCTTGCCGGGCCTCTTGCGGACCCCCTCGTATGATTTTTCGAGAATCTTGTGTCGGAACCCCATGCAGCGCCAGAATCCGTGGGCTAACACCCACAGAAATGAGCCGAAATCGCCTGTTTCCACTTCCTTGGCCCATAAAATCTAACCAGGTCTCATCCAACCCCGCCGGGCAGCATGGACCTCTTGCTGGGCCTCTTGCGGACCCCTTCGTAGGATTTTTCGAGAATCTTGCACCAGAACCCCATGCAGCGCTAGAATCCGTGGGCTAACACCCACAGAAATGAGCCGAAATCACCTGTTTCCACTTCCTTGGCCCATAAAATCCAACCAGGCCTCATCAAACCCCACCGGGCAACATGGACCTCTTGCCGGGCCTCTTGCGGACCCCCTCGTATGATTTTTCGAGAATCTGGCGCCGGAACCCCATGCAGCGATAGAATCCCTGGGCTAACACCCATAGAAATGAGCCGAAATCGCCTGTTTCCACTTCCTTGGCCCATAAAATCCAACCAGGCCTCATCCAACCCCGCCGGGCAACATGGACCTCTTGCCGGGCCTCTTGCGGACCCCCTCGTGTGAGTTTTTGAGAATCTTGCACCGGAACCCCATGCAGTGCCAGAATCCGTGGGCTAACACCCACAGAAATGAGCCGAAATCGCCTGTTTCCACTTCCTTGGCCCATAAAATCCAACCAGGCCTCATCCAACCCCGCCGGGCAACATGGACCTCTTGGCGGGCCTCTTGTGAACCCCCTCGTATGATTTTTCGAGAATCTTGCGCCGGAACCCTATGCAACGCCAGAATCCGTGGGCTAACACCCACAGAAATGAGCCGAAATCGCCTGTTTCCACTTCCTTGGCCTATAAACTCCATCCAGGGCTCATCCAACCTCGCCGGGCAACATTGACCTCTTGCCGGGCCACTTGCGGACCCCCTCGTATGATTTTTCGAGAATCTTGCGCCGGAACCCCATGCAGCGCCAGAATCCGTGGGCTAACACCCACAGAAATGAGCTGAAATCGTCTGTTTCCACTTCCTTGGCCCATAAAATCCAACCAGGCCTCATCCAACCCCGACGGGCAACATAGACCCCTTGCTGGGACTCTTTTGGACCGCCTCGTATGATTTTTCGAGAATCTTGCGCCGGAACCCCATGCAGCGCCAGAATCCGTGGGCTACCACCCACAGAAATGAGCCGAAATCGCCTGTTTCCACTTCCTTGGCCCATAAAATCGAACCAGGCCTCATCCAACCCCGCCGGGCAACATGGACCTCTTGCCGGGCCTCTTGCGGACCCTCTCGTATGATTTTTCGGGAATCTTGCGCCGGAACACCATGCAGCGCCAGAATCCGTGGGCTAACACCCACAGAAATGAGCTGAAATCGCCTGTTTCCACTTCCTTGGCCCATAAAATCCAACCAGGCCTCATCCAACCACGCTGGGCAACATGGACCTCTTTTCGGAACTCTTGCGGACCCCCTCGTATGATTTTTCGAGAATCTTGCGCCGGAACCCTATGCAGCGCCAGAATCCGTGGGCTAACACCCACAGAAATGAGCCGAAATCGCCTGTTTCCACTTCCTTGGCCCATAAAATCCAACCAGGCCTAATCCAACCCCGCCGGGCAACATGGACCTCTTGCCGGGCCTCTTGTGGACCCCCTCGTATGATTTTTCGAGAATCTTGCGCCGGAACCCCATGCAGCGCCAGAATCCGTGGGCTAACACCCACAGAAATGAGCCGAAATCGCCTGTTTCCACTTCCTTGGCCCATAAAATCTAACCAGGTCTCATCCAACCCCGCCGGGCAGCATGGACCTCTTGCTGGGCCTCTTGCGGACCCCCTCGTATGATTTTTCGAGAATCTTGCGCCGGAACCCCATGCAGCGCCAGAATCCGTGGGCTAACACCCACAGAAATAAGCCGAAATCGCCTGTTTCCACTTCCTTGGCACATAAAATCCAACCAGGCCTCATCCAACCCCGCCGGGCAACATGGACCTCTTGCCGGGCCTCTTGCGGACCCCCTCGTATGATTTTTCGAGAATCTTGTGTCGGAACCCCATGCAGCGCCAGAATCCGTGGGCTAACACCCACAGAAATGAGCCGAAATCGCCTGTTTCCACTTCCTTGGCCCATAAAATCTAACCAGGTCTCATCCAACCCCGCCGGGCAGCATGGACCTCTTGCTGGGCCTCTTGCGGACCCCTTCGTAGGATTTTTCGAGAATCTTGCACCAGAACCCCATGCAGCGCTAGAATCCGTGGGCTAACACCCACAGAAATGAGCCGAAATCACCTGTTTCCACTTCCTTGGCCCATAAAATCCAACCAGGCCTCATCAAACCCCACCGGGCAACATGGACCTCTTGCCGGGCCTCTTGCGGACCCCCTCGTATGATTTTTCGAGAATCTGGCGCCGGAACCCCATGCAGCGATAGAATCCCTGGGCTAACACCCATAGAAATGAGCCGAAATCGCCTGTTTCCACTTCCTTGGCCCATAAAATCCAACCAGGCCTCATCCAACCCCGCCGGGCAACATGGACCTCTTGCCGGGCCTCTTGCGGACCCCCTCGTGTGAGTTTTTGAGAATCTTGCACCGGAACCCCATGCAGTGCCAGAATCCGTGGGCTAACACCCACAGAAATGAGCCGAAATCGCCTGTTTCCACTTCCTTGGCCCATAAAATCCAACCAGGCCTCATCCAACCCCGCCGGGCAACATGGACCTCTTGGCGGGCCTCTTGTGAACCCCCTCGTATGATTTTTCGAGAATCTTGCGCCGGAACCCTATGCAACGCCAGAATCCGTGGGCTAACACCCACAGAAATGAGCCGAAATCGCCTGTTTCCACTTCCTTGGCCTATAAACTCCATCCAGGGCTCATCCAACCTCGCCGGGCAACATTGACCTCTTGCCGGGCCACTTGCGGACCCCCTCGTATGATTTTTCGAGAATCTTGCGCCGGAACCCCATGCAGCGCCAGAATCCGTGGGCTAACACCCACAGAAATGAGCTGAAATCGTCTGTTTCCACTTCCTTGGCCCATAAAATCCAACCAGGCCTCATCCAACCCCGACGGGCAACATAGACCCCTTGCTGGGACTCTTTTGGACCGCCTCGTATGATTTTTCGAGAATCTTGCGCCGGAACCCCATGCAGCGCCAGAATCCGTGGGCTACCACCCACAGAAATGAGCCGAAATCGCCTGTTTCCACTTCCTTGGCCCATAAAATCGAACCAGGCCTCATCCAACCCCGCCGGGCAACATGGACCTCTTGCCGGGCCTCTTGCGGACCCTCTCGTATGATTTTTCGGGAATCTTGCGCCGGAACACCATGCAGCGCCAGAATCCGTGGGCTAACACCCACAGAAATGAGCTGAAATCGCCTGTTTCCACTTCCTTGGCCCATAAAATCCAACCAGGCCTCATCCAACCACGCTGGGCAACATGGACCTCTTTTCGGAACTCTTGCGGACCCCCTCGTATGATTTTTCGAGAATCTTGCGCCGGAACCCTATGCAGCGCCAGAATCCGTGGGCTAACACCCACAGAAATGAGCCGAAATCGCCTGTTTCCACTTCCTTGGCCCATAAAATCCAACCAGGCCTAATCCAACCCCGCCGGGCAACATGGACCTCTTGCCGGGCCTCTTGTGGACCCCCTCGTATGATTTTTCGAGAATCTTGCGCCGGAACCCCATGCAGCGCCAGAATCCGTGGGCTAACACCCACAGAAATGAGCCGAAATCGCCTGTTTCCACTTCCTTGGCCCATAAAATCCAACCAGGCCTCATCCAACCACGCCGGGCATCATGGACCTCTTGCCAGGCCTCTTGCGGACCCCCTCGTATGATTTTTTGAGAATATTGCGCCGGAACCCCATGCAGCGCCAGAATCCGTGGGCTAACACCCACAGAAATGAGCCGAAATCGCCTGTTTCCACTTCCATGGCCCATAAAATCCAACCAGGCCTCATCCAACCCCGCCGGGCAGCATGGACCTCTTGTCAGGCCTCTTGCGGACCCCCTCGTATGGTTTTTCAAGAATCTTGCGCCGGAACCCCATGCAGCGCCAGAATCCGTGGGCTAACACCCACAGAAATGAGCCGAAATCGCCTGTTTCCACTTCCTTGGCCCATAAACTCCAACCAGGCCTCATCCAACCCCGCCGGGCAACCATGGACCTCTTGTCGGGCCTCTTGCGGACCCCCTCGTATGTGTTTTCAAGAATCTTGCGCTGGAACCCCATGCAGCGCCAGAATCCGTGGGCTAACACCCACAGAAATGAGACGAAATCGCCTGTTTCCACTTCCTTGGCCCATAAATCCAACCAAGCCTCATCCAACCCCGCCGGGCAGCATGGACCTCTTGCTGGGCCTCTTGCGGACCCCCTCGTATGATTTTTTGAGAATCTTGCGCCGGAACCCCATGCAGCGCCAGAATCCGTGGGCTAACACCCACAGAAATGAGCCGAAATCGCCTGTTTCCACTTCCTTGGCCCATAAAATCCAACCAGGCCTCATCCAACCCCGCCGGGCAGCATGGACCTCTTGCCGGGCCTCTTGCGGACCCCCTCGTATGATTTTTCGAGAATCTTGCACCGGAACCCCATGCAGCGACAGAGTCCGTGGGCTAACACCCACAGAAATGAGCCTAAATCGCCTGTTTCCACTTCCTTTGCCTATAAAATCGAACCAGGGCCTCATCCAACCCGGCCGGGCAACATGGACCTCTTGCCGGCCTCTTGCGGACCCCCTCGTATGATTTTTTTAAGAATCTTGCACCGGAACCCCATGCAGCGCCAGAATCCGTGGGCTAACACCCACAGAAATGAGCTGAAATCGCCTGTTTCCACTTCCTTGGCCCATAAAATCCAACCAGGCCTCATCCAACCCCGCCGGGCAACATGGACCTTTTGCCAGGCCTCTTGCGGACCCCCTCGTATGATTTTTCGAGAATCTTGCGCCGGAACCCCATGCAGCGCCAGAATCCGTGGGCCAACACCCACAGAAATGAGCCGAAATCGCCTGTTTCCACTTCCTTGGCCCCATAAAATCCAACCAGGCCTAATCCAACCCCGCCGGGCAACATGGACCTCTTGCCGGGCCTCTTATGGACCCCCTCGTATGATTTTTCGAGAATCTTGCGCCGGAACCCCATGCAGCGCCAGAATCCGTGGGCTACCACCCACAAAATGAGCCGAAATCGCTTGTTTCCACTTTTGGCCCATAAAATCCAACCAGGCCTCATCCAACCCCGCCGGGCAACATAGACCCCTTGCTGGGACTCTTTTGGACCGCCTCGTATGATTTTTCGAGAATCTTGCGCCGGAACCCCATGCAGCGCCAGAATCCGTGGGCTACCACCCACAGAAATGAGCCGAAATCGCTTGTTTTCACTTCCTTGGCCCATAAAATCCAACCAGGCGTCATCCAACCCCGTCGGGCAACATGGACCTCTTGCCGGGCCTCTTGCGGACCCTCTCGTATCATTTTTCGAGAATCTTGCGCCGGAACCCCATGCACCGCCAGAATCCGTGGGCTAACACCCACAGAAATGAGCTCAAATCGCCTGTTTCCACTTCCTTGGCCCATAAAATCCAACCAGGCCTCATCCAACCCCGCCGGGCAACATGGACCTCTTGCCAGGCCTCTTGCGGACCCCCTCGTATGATTTTTCGAGAATCTTGCGCCGGAACCCCATGCAGCGCCAGAATCCGTGGGCTAACACCCACAGAAATGAGCCGAAATCGCCTGTTTCCACTTCCTTGGCCCAAAAAATCCAACCAGGTCTCATTCAACCCCGCCGGGCAACATGGACCTCTTGCCAGGCCTCTTGCGGACCCCCTCGTATGATTTATCGAGAATCTTGCGCCGGAACCCCATGCAGCGCCAGAATCCGTGGGCTAACACCCACAGAAATGAGCCGAAATCGCCTGTTTCCACTTCCTTGGCCCATAAAATCCAACCAGGCCTCATCCAACCCCACCGGGCAACATGGACCTCGTGCCGGGCCTCTTGCAGACCCCCTCGTATGATTTTTCGAGAATCTTGCGCCGGAACCCCATGCAGCGCCAGAATCCGTGGGCTAACACCCATAGAAATGAGCCGAAATCGCCTGTTTCCACTTCCTTGTCCAATAAAATCCAACCAGGCCTCATCCAACCCCGCCGGGAAACATGGACCTCTTGCCGGGCCTCTTGCCGACCCCCTCGTATGAGTTTTCGAGAATCTTGGGCCGGAACCCCATGCAGCGCCAGAATCCGTGGGCTAACACCCACAGAAATGAGCTGAAATCGCCTGTTTCAACTTCCTTGGCCCATAAAATCCAACCAGGCCTCATCCAACCCCGCTGGGCAACATGGACCTCTTTCCGGGACTCTTGCGGACCCCCTCGTATGATTTTTTGAGAATCTTGCGCCGGAACCCCATGCAGCGCCAGAATCCGTGGGCTAAAACCCACAGTAATGAGCCGAAATCGCCTGTTTCCACTTCCTTGGCCCATAAAATCCAACCAGGCCTCATCCAACCCCGCCGGGCAGCATAGACCTCATTCCGGCCCTCTTGCGGACCCCCTCGTATGATGTTTCGAGAATCTTGCGCTGGAACCCCATGCAGCGCAAGAATCCATGGGCTAACACCCACAGAAATGAGCCGAAATCGCCTGTTTCCACTTCCTTGGCCCATAAAATCCAACCAGGCCTCATCCAACCCCGCCAGGCAACATGGACCTCTTGCCGGGCCTCTTGCGGACCCCCTCGTATGATTTTTCGAGAATCTTGCGCCGGAACCCCATGCAATGCCAGAATCCGTGGGCTAACACCCATAGAAATGAGCCGAAATCGCCTGTTTCCACTTCCTTGGCCCATAAAATCCAACCAGGCCTCATCCAACCCCATCGGGCAACATGGACCTCTTGCCGGGCCTCTTGCGGACCCCCTCGTATGATTTTTCGAGAATCTTGCGCCGGAACCCCATG
This sequence comes from Solanum rostratum, assembly GCA_029948455.1. Classification (NCBI taxonomy): domain Eukaryota; kingdom Viridiplantae; phylum Streptophyta; class Magnoliopsida; order Solanales; family Solanaceae; genus Solanum; species Solanum rostratum. The sequence continues at coordinate 93,585 of JARACL010000162.1, read as the reverse complement.
CAATGCCAGAATCCGTGGGCTAACACCCATAGAAATGAGCCGAAATCGCCTGTTTCCACTTCCTTGGCCCATAAAATCCAACCAGGCCTCATCCAACCATGCCGGGCAGCATGGACCTCTTGCCGGGCCTCTTGCGGACCCCCTCGTATGATTTTTTTAGAATCTTGCACCGGAACCCCATGCAGCGACAGAATCCGTGGGCTAACACCCACAGAAATGAGCCGAAATCGCCTGTTTCCACTTCCTTGGCCCATAAAATCGAACCAGGCCTCATCCAACCCCGCCGGGCAACATGGACCTCTTGCCGTGCCACTTGGGGACCCCCTCGTATTATTTTTCGAGAATCTTGCCCCGGAACCCCATGCAGCGCCAGAATCCGTGGGCTAACACCCACAGAAATGAGCTGAAATCGCCTGTTTCCACTTCCTTGGCCCATAAAATCCAACCAGGCCTCATCCAACCCCATCGGGCAACATGGACCTCTTTCCGGGCCTCTTGCGGACCCCCTCATATGATTTTTCGAGAATCTTGTGCCGGAACCCCATGCAATGCCAGAATTCGTGGGCTAACACCCATAGAAATGAGCCGAAATCGCCTGTTTCCACTTCCTTGGCCCATAAAATCCAACCAGGCCTCATCCGACCCCCGCCGGGCAAAATGGACCTCTTGCCGGGCCTCTTGCGGACCCCCTTATATGAGTTTTCGAGAATCTTGCACCCGAACCCCATGCAGAGCCAGAATCCGTGGGCTAACACCCACAGAAATGAGCCGAAATCGCCTGTTTGCACTTCCTTGGCCCATAAAATCCAACCAGGTCTCATCCAACCCCGCCGGGCAGCATGGACGTCATGCTGGGCCTCTTGCGGACCCCCTCGTATGATTTTTCGAGAATCTTGCACCGGAACCCCATGCAGCGCTAGAATCCGTGGGCTAACACCCACAGAAATGAGCCGAAATCGCCTGTTTCCAATTCCTTGGCCCATAAAATCCAACCAGGCCTCATCCAACCCTGCTGGGCAACATGGACCTCTTTCCGGGACTCTTGCGGACCCCCTCGTATGTTTTTTTGAGAATCTTGCGCCGGAACCCCATGCAGCGCCAGAATCAATGGGCTAACACCCACAGAAATGAGCCGAAATCGCCTGTTTCCACTTCCTTGGCCCATAAACTCCATCCAGGCCTCATCCAACTCCGTCGGGCAGCATGGACCTCTTGCCGGGCCTCTTGCGGACCCCCTCGTATGATTTATCGAGAATCTTGCGCCGGAACCCCATGCAGCGCCAGAATCCGTGGGCTAACACCCACAGAAATGAGCCGAAATCGCCTGTTTCAACTTCCTTGGCCATAAAATCCAACCAAGCCTCATCCAACCCCGCCGGGCAGCATGGACCTCTTGCCGGGCCTCTTGCGGACCCCCTCGTATGATTTTTTTAGAATCATGCACCGGAACCCCATGCAGCGACAGAATCCGTGGGCTAACACCCACAGAAATGAGCCGAAATCGCCTGTTTCCACTTCCTTGGCCCATAAAATCCAACCAGGCCTCATCAAACCCCACCGGGCAACATGGACCTCTTGCCGGGCCTCTTGCAGTCCCCCTTGTATGATTTTTCGAGAATCTTGCGCGGGAACCCCATGTAGCGCCAGAATCCGTGGGCTAACACCCACAGAAATGAGCCGAAATCGCCTGTTTCCACTTCCTTGGCCATAAAGTCCAACTAGGCCTCATCCAACCCCGCCGGGCAACATGGACCTCTTGTCGGGCCTCTTGCGGACCCCCTCGTATGATTTTTCGAGAATCTTGCACCGGAACCCCATGCAGCGCCAGAATCCGTGGGCTAACACCCACCGAAATGAGCCGAAATCGCCTGTTTCCACTTCCTTGGCCCATAAAATCCAACCAGGCCTCATCCAACCACGCCGGGCAACATGGACCTCTTTCCGGGCCTCTTGCGGACCCCCTCGTATGATTTTTCGAGAATCTTGCGCCGGAACCCCATGCAGCGCCAGAATCCGTGGGCTAACACCCACAGAAATGAGCTGAAATCGCCTGTTTCCACTTCCTTGGCCCATAAAATCCAACCAGGCCTCATCCAACCCCGCCGGGCAGCATGGACCTCTTTCCGAGCCTCTTGCAGACCCCCTCGTATGATTTTTCGAGAATCTTGCGCCGGAACCCCATGCAGCGCCAGAATCCGTGGGCTAACACCCACAGAAATGAGCCGAAATCGCCTGTTTCCACATCCTTGGCCCATAAAATCCAACCAGGTCTCATTCAACCCCGCCGGGCAGCATGGACCTCTTTTCGGGCCTCTTGCGGACCCCCTCGTATGAATTTTCGAGAATCTTGCACCGGAACCCCATGCAGCGCCAGAATCCGTGGGCTAACACCCACAAAAATGAGCTGAAATCGCCTGTTTCCACTTCCTTGGCCCATAAAATCCAACCAGGCCTCATCCAACCCCGCTGGGCAACATGGACCTCTTTTCGGGACTCTTGCGGACCCCTTCGTATGATTTTTCGAGAATCTTGCGCCGGAACCCCATGCAGCGCCAGAATCCGTGGGCTAACACCCATAGAAATGAGACGAAATCGCCTGTTTCCACTTCCTTGGCCCATAAAATCCAACCTGGCCTCATCCAACCCCGCCGGGCAGCATGGACCCCTTGCTGGGACTCTTTTGGACCCCCTCGTATGATTTTTCGAGAATCTGGCGCCGGAACCCCATGCAGCGCCAGAATCCCTGGGCTAACACCCACAGAAATGAGCCGAAATCGCCTGTTTCCACTTCCTTGGCCCCTAAAATCCAACCAGGCCTCATCCAACCCCGCCGGGCAACATGGAACTCTTGCCGGGCCTCTTGCGGACCCCCTCGTCTGATTTTTCGGGAATCTTGCGCCGGAACCCCATGCAGCGCCAGAATCCGTGGGCTAACACCCACAGAAATGAGCTGAAATCGCCTGTTTCCACTTCCTTGGCCCATAAAATCCAACCAGGCCTCATCCAACCCCGCCGGGCAACATGGACCTCTTGCCGGGCCTCTTGCGGACCCCCTCGTATGATTTTTCGATAATCTTGGGCCAGAACCCCATGCAGTGCCAGAATCCGTGGGCTAACACCCACAGAAATGAGCCGAAATCGCCTGTTTCCACTTCCTTGGCCCATAAAATCCAACCAGGCCTCATCCAATCCCGCAGGGCAGCATGGACCCTTTGCCGGGCCTCTTGCGGACCCCCTCGTATGATTTTTTGAGAATCTTTCGCCGGAACCCCATGCAGCGCCAGAATCCGTGGGCTAACACCCACAGAAATGAGCCGAAATCGCTTGTTTCCACTTCCTTGGCCCATAAAATCCAACCAGGCCTCATCCAACCCCACCGGGCAACATGGACCTCTTGCCGGGCCTCTTGCGGACACCCTCGTATGATTTTTCGAGAATCTCGCGCCGAAACCCCATGCAGCGACAGAATCCGTGGGCTAACACTCACCAAAATGTGCCGAAATCGCCTGTTTCCACTTCCTTGGCCCATAAAATCCAACCAGGCCTCATCCAACCCCGCCGAGCAACATGGACCTCTTGCCAGGCCTCTTGCGGACCCCCTCGTTTTCGAGAATCTTGCGTCGGAACCCCATGCAGCGCCAGAATCCGTGGGCTAACACCCACAGAAATGAGCCGAAATCGCCTGTTTCCACTTCCTTGGCCCATAAAATCCAACCAGGACTCATCCAACCCCGCCGGGCAGCATGGACCTCTTGTCAGGCCTCTTGCGGACCCCCTCGTTTGATTTTTTGAGAATCTTGCGCCGGAACCCCATGCAGCGCCAGAATCCGTGGGCTAACACCCACAGAAATGAGCCGAAATCGCCTGTTTCCACTTCCTTGGCCCATAAAATCCAACCAGGCCTCATCCAATCCTGCCGGGCAGCATGGACCTCTTGCCGAGCCTCTTGCGGACCCCCTCATATGATTTTTCGAGAATCTTGCGCCGGAACCCCATGCAGCGCCAGAATCCGTGGGCTACCACCCACAGAAATTAGCCGAAATCGCCTGTTTCCACTTCCTTGGCCCATAAAATCCAACCAGGCCTCATCCAATCCCGCAGGGCAGCATGGACCTCTTGCCGGGCCTCTTGCGGACCCCCTCGTATGATTTTTCGAGAATCTTGCGTCGGAACCCCATGCAGCGCCAGAATCCGTGGGCTAACACCCACAGAAATGAGCCGAAATCGCTTGTTTCCACTTCCTTGGACCATAAAATCCAACCAGGCCTCATCAAACCCCACCGGGCAACACGGACCTCTTGCCGGGCCTCTTGCGGACCCCCTCGTATGATTTTTTGAGAATCATGCGCCGAAACCCCATGCAGCGACAGAATTCGTGGGCTAACACTCACAAAAATGTGCCGAAATCGCCTGTTTCCACTTCCTTGGCCCATAAAATCCAACCAGGCCTCATCCAACCCCGCCGAGCAACATGGACCTCTTGCCAGGCCTCTTGCGGACCCCCTCGTTTTCGAGAATCTTGCGCCGGAACCCCATGCACTGCCAGAATCCGTGGGCTAACACCCACAGAAATGAGCCAAAATCGCCTGTTTCCACTTCCTTGGCCCATAAAATCCAACCAGGCCTCATCCAATCCTGCCGGGCAGCATGGACCTCTTGCCGAGCCTCTTGCGGACCCCCTCGTATGATTTTTCAAGAATCTTGCGCCGGAACCCCATGCAGCGCCAGAATGCGTGGGCTAACACCCACAGAAATGAGCCAAAATCGCCTGTTTCCACTTCCTTGGCCCATAAAATCCAACCAGGCCTCATCCAACCCTGCCGGGCAGCATGGACCTCTTGTCGGGCCTCTTGCGGACCCCTTCGTATGATTTTTCGAGAATCTTGCGCCGGAACCCCATGCAGCGCCAGAATCCGTGGGCGAACACCCACAGAAATTAGCCGAAATCGCCTGTTTCCACTTCCTTGGCCCATAAAATCCAACCAGGCCTCATCCAATCCCGCCGGGCAGTATGGACCTCTTGCTGGGCCTCTTGCGGACCCCCTCGTATGATTTTTCGAGAATCTTGCGCTGGAACCCCATGCAGCGCCAGAATCCGTGGGCTAACACCCACAGAAATGAGCCGAAATCGCCTGTTTCCACTTCCTTGGCCCATAAAATCCAACCAGGCCTCATCAAACCCCGCCGGGCAACATGGACCTCTTGCCGGGCCTCTTACGGATCCCCTCGTATGATTTTTCAAGAATCTTGCGCCGGAGCCCCATGCAGCGCCAGAATCCGTGGGCTAACACCCACAAAAATGAGCCGAAATTGCCTATTTCCACTTCCTTGGCCCATAAAATCCAACCAGGCCTCATCCAACCCCGCCGAGCAACATGGACCTCTTGTCGGGCCTCTTGCGGACCCCCTCGTTTTCGAGAATCTTGCGCCAGAACCCCATGCAGCGCCAGAATCCGTGGGTTAACACCCACAGAAATGAGCCGAAATCACCTGTTTCCACTTCCTTGGCCCGTAAAATCCAACCAGGCCTCATCCAATCCCGCCGGGCAGCATGGACCTCTTGCCGAGCCTCTTGCGGACCCCCTCGTATGATTTTTCGAGAATCTTGCGCCGGAACCCCATGCAGCGCCAGAATCCGTGGGCTAACACCCACAGAAATGAGCCGAAATCGCCTGTTTCCACTTCCTTGGCCCATATAATCCAACCAGGCCTCATCCAACCCCGCCGGGCAGCATGGACCTCTTGTCGGGCCTCTTGCGGACCCCCTCGTATGATTTTTCGAGAATCTTGCGCCGGAACCCCATGCAGCGCCAGAATCCTTGGACTAACACCCACAGAAATGAGCTGAAATCGCCTGTTTCCACTTCCTTGGCCCATAAAATCCAACCAGGCCTCATCCAACCCCGCCGGGCAGCATGGACCTCTTGCCGGGCCTCTTGCGGACCCCCTCGTATGATTTTTCGAGAATCTTGCGCTGAAACCCCATGCAGCGCCAGAATCCGTGGGCTAACACCCACAGAAATTAGCCGAAATCGCCTGTTTCCACTTCCTTGGCCCATAAAATCCAACCAGGCCTCCTCAAACCCCGCCGGGCAACATGGACCTCTTGCCGGGCCTCTTGCGGACCCCCTCGTATGATTTTTCAAGAATCTTGCGCCGGAACCCCATGCAGCGCCAGAAACCGTGAGCGAACACCCACAGAAATGAGCCGAAATCGCCTGTTTCCACTTCCTTGGCCCATAAAATCGAACCAGGCCTCATCCAACCCCGCCGGGCAGCATGGACCTCTTGCCGGGCCTCTTGCGGACCCCCTCGTATGATTTTTCGAGAATCTTGCGCCGGAACTCCATGCAGCGCCAGAATCCGTGGGCTAACACCCACAGAAATGAGCCGAAATCGCCTGTTTCCACTTCCTTGGCCCAAAAAATCCAACCAGGCCTCATCCAACCCCGCCGGGCAACATGGAACTCTTGCCGGGCCTCTTGCGGACCCCCTCGTCTGATTTTTCGGGAATCTTGCGCCGGAACCCCATGCAGCGCCAGAATCCGTGGGCTAACACCCACAGAAATGAGCTGAAATCGCCTGTTTCCACTTCCTTGGCCCATAAAATCCAACCAGGCCTCATCCAACCCCGCCGGGCAACATGGACCTCTTGCCGGGCCTCTTGCGGACCCCCTCGTATGATTTTTCGATAATCTTGTGCCAGAACCCCATGCAGTGCCAGAATCCGTAGGCTAACACCCACAGAAATGAGCCGAAATCCCCTGTTTCCACTTCCTTGGACCATAAAATCCAACCAGGCCTCATCCAATCCCGCAGGGCAGCATGGACCCTTTGCCGGGCCTCTTGCGGACCCCCTCGTATGATTTTTTGAGAATCTTTCGCCGGAACCCCATGCAGCGCCAGAATCCGTGGGCTAACACCCACAGAAATGAGCCGAAATCGCTTGTTTCCACTTCCTTGGCCCATAAAATCCAACCAGGCCTCATCTTACCCCACCGGGCAACATGGACCTCTTGCCGGGCCTCTTGCGGACCCCCTCTTATGATTTTTCGAGAATCTCGCGCCGAAACCCCATGCAGCGACAGAATCCGTGGGCTAACACTCACCAAAATGTGCCGAAATCGCCTGTTTCCACTTCCTTGGCCCATAAAATCCAACCAGGCCTCATCCAACCCCGCCGAGCAACATGGACCTCTTGCCAGGCCTCTTGCGGACCCCCTCGTTTTCGAGAATCTTGCGCCGGAACCCCATGCAGCGCCAGAATCCGTGGGCTAACACCCACAGAAATGAGCCGAAATCGCCTGTTTCCACTTCCTTGGCCCATAAAATCCAACCAGGACTCATCCAACCCCGCCGGGCAGCATGGACCTCTTGTCAGGCCTCTTGCGGACCCCCTCGTATGATTTTTCGAGAATCTTGCGCCGGAACCCCATGCAGCGCCAGAATCCGTGGGCTAACACCCACAGAAATGAGCCGAAATCGCCTGTTTCCACTTCCTTGGCCCATAAAATCCAACCAGGCCTCATCCAATCCTGCCGGGCAGCATGGACCTCTTGCCGAGCCTCTTGCGGACCCCCTCATATGATTTTTCGAGAATCTTGCGCCGGAACCCCATGCAGCGCCAGAATCCGTGGGCTACCACCCACAGAAATTAGCCGAAATCGCCTGTTTCCACTTCCTTGGCCCATACAATCCAACCAGGCCTCATCCAATCCCGCAGGGCAGCATGGACCTCTTGTCGGGCCTCTTGCGGACTCCCTCGTATGATTTTTCGAGAATCTTGCGTCGGAACCCCATGCAGCGCCAGAATCCGTGGGCTAACACCCACAGAAATGAGCCGAAATCGCTTGTTTCCACTTCCTTGGACCATAAAATCCAACCAGGCCTCATCCAACCCCACCGGGCAACACGGACCTCTTGCCGGGCCTCTTGCGGACCCCCTCGTATGATTTTTTGAGAATCATGCGCCGAAACCCCATGCAGCGACAGAATCCGTGGGCTAACACTCAAAAAAATGTGCCGAAATCGCCTGTTTCCACTTCCTTGGCCCATAAAATCCAACCAGGCCTCATCCAACCCCGCCGAGCAACATGGACCTCTTGCCAGGCCTCTTGCGGACCCCCTCGTTTTCGAGAATCTTGCGCCGGAACCCCATGCAGCGCCAGAATCCGTGGGCTAACACCCACAGAAATGAGCCAAAATCGCCTGTTTCCACTTCCTTGGCCCATAAAATCCAACCAGGACTCATCCAACCCCGCCGGGGCAGCATGGACCTCTTGTCAGGCCTCTTGCGGACCCCCTCGTATGATTTTTCAAGAATCTTGCGCCGTAACCCCATGCAGCGCCAGAATCCGTGGGCTAACACCCACAGAAATGAGCCGAAATCGCCTGTTTTCACTTCCTTGGCCCATAAAATCCAACCAGGCCTCATCCAATCCTGCCGGGCAGCATGGACCTCTTGCCGAGCCTCTTGCGGACCCCCTCATATGATTTTTCAAGAATCTTGCGCCGGAACCCCATGCAGCGCCAGAATCCGTGGGCTACCACCCACAGAAATTAGCCGAAATCGCCTGTTTCCACTTCCTTGGCCCATAAAATCCAACCAGGCCTCATCCAATCCCGCAGGGCAGCATGGACCTCTTGCCGGGCCTCTTGCGGACCCCCTCGTATGATTTTTCGAGAATCTTGCGTCGGAACCCCATGCAGCGCCAGAATCCGTGGGCTAACACCCACAGAAATGAGCCGAAATCGCTTGTTTCCACTTCCTTGGACCATAAGATCCAACCAGGCCTCATCCAACCCCACCGGGCAACACGGACCTCTTGCCGGGCCTCTTGCGGACCCCCTCGTATGATTTTTTGAGAATCATGCGCCGAAACCCCATGCAGCGACAGAATCCGTGGGCTAACACTCACAAAAATGTGCCGAAATCGCCTGTTTCCACTTCCTTGGCCCATAAAATCCAACCAGGCCTCATCCAACCCCGCCGAGCAACATGGACCTCTTGCCAGGCCTCTTGCGGACCCCCTCGTTTTCGAGAATCTTGCGCCGGAACCCCATGCAGCGCCAGAATCCGTGGGCTAACACCCACAGAAATGAGCCAAAATCGCCTGTTTCCACTTCCTTGGCCCATAAAATCCAACCAGGACTCATCCAACCCCGCCGGGCAGCATGGACCTCTTGTCAGGCCTCTTGCGGACCCCCTCGTATGATTTTTCGAGAATCTTGCGCCGTAACCCCATGCAGCGCCAGAATCCGTGGGCTAACACCCACAGAAATGAGCCGAAATCGGCTGTTTCCACTTCCTTGGCCCATAAAATCCAACCAGGCCTCATCCAATCCTGCCGGGCAGCATGGACCTCTTGCCGAGCCTCTTGCGGACCCCCTCGTATGATTTTTCAAGAATCTTGCGCCGGAACCCCATGCAGCGCCAGAATGCGTGGGCTAACACCCACAGAAATGAGCCAAAATCGCCTGTTTCCACTTCCTTGGCCCATAAAATCCAACCAGGCCTCATCCAACCCTGCCGGGCAGCATGGACCTCTTGTCGGGCCTCTTGCGGACCCCCTCGTATGATTTTTCGAGAATCTTGCGCCGGAACCCCATGCAGCGCCAGAATCCGTGGGCGAACACCCACAGAAATTAGCCGAAATCGCCTGTTTCCACTTCCTTGGCCCATAAAATCCAACCAGGCCTCATCCAATCCCGCCGGGCAGTATGGACCTCTTGCTGGGCCTCTTGCGGACCCCCTCGTATGATTTTTCGAGAATCTTGCGCTGGAACCCCATGCAGCGCCAGAATCCGTGGGCTAACACCCACAGAAATGAGCCGAAATCGCCTGTTTCCACTTCCTTGGCCCATAAAATCCAACCAGGCCTCCTCAAACCCCGCCGGGCAACATGGACCTCTTGCCGGGCCTCTTGCGGACCCCCTCGTATGATTTTTCAAGAATCTTGCGCCGGAACCCCATGCAGCGCCAGAAACCGTGAGCGAACACCCACAGAAATGAGCCGAAATCGCCTGTTTCCACTTCCTTGGCCCATAAAATCGAACCAGGCCTCATCCAACCCCGCCGGGCAGCATGGACCTCTTGCCGGGCCTCTTGCGGACCCCCACGTATGATTTTTCGAGAATCTTGCGTCGGAACCCCATGCAGCGCCAGAATCTGTGGGCTAACACCCACAGAAATGAGCCGAAATCGCCTGTTTCCACTTCCTTGGCCCATAAAATCCAACCAGGCCTCATCCAACCCCGCCGGTAAACATGGACCTCTTTCCGGGCCTCTTGTGGACCCCCTCATATGATTTTTCGACAATCTTGCGCCGGAACCCCATGCAGCACCAGAATCCGTGGGCTAACACCCACAGAAATGAGCCGAAATCGCCCGTTTCCACTTCCTTGGCCCATAAAATCCAACCAGGCCTCATCCAACCCCGCCGGGGAGCATGGACCTTTTGCCGGGCCTCTTGCGGACCCCCTCGTAAGATTTTTCGAGAATCTTGCGCAGGAACCCCATGCAGCGACATAATCCGTGGGCTAACACTCACAAAAATGAGCCGAAATCGCCTGTTTCCACTTCCTTGGCCCATAAAATCCAACCAGGTCTCATCCAACCCCGCCGAGCAACATGGACCTCTTGCCAGGCCTCTTGCGGACCCCCCGTATAATTTTTCAAGAATCTTGCGCCGGAACCCCATGCAGCGCCAGAATCCGTGGGCTAACACCCACAGAAATGAGCCGAAATCGCCTGTTTCCACTTCCTTGGCCCATAAAATCCAACCAGGCCTCATCCAACCCCACCGGGCAGCATGGACCTCTTGCCGGGCCTCTTGCGGACCCTCTCGTATGATTATTCGAGAATCATGTGCCGGAACCCCATGCAGCGCCAGAATCCGTGGGCTAACACCCACAGAAATGAGCCGAAATCGCCTGTTTCCACTTCCTTGGCCCATAAAATCCAACCATGCCTCATCCAATCCTGCCGGGCAGCATGGTCCTCTTGCCGGGCCTCTTACGGACCCCTCAAATGATTTTTCGAGAATCTTGTGCCGGAACCCCATGCAGCGCCAGAATCCGTGGGCTAACACCCACAGAAATGAGTCGAAATCGCCTGTTTCCACTTCCTTAGCCCATAAAATCCAACAAGGCCTCATCCAACCCCGTCGGGCAGCATGGACCTCTTTTCGGGCCTCTTGCGGACCCCCTCGTATTATTTTTCGAGAATCTTGCGCCGGGACCCCATGCAGCGCCAGAATCCGTGGGCTAACACCCACAGAAATGAGCCGAAATCGCCTGTTTCCACTTCCTTGGCCCATAAAATCCAACCAGGCCTCATCCAATCCCGCCGGGCAGCATGGACCTCTTGCCGGGCCTCTTGCGGACCCCCTCGTATGATTTTTCGAGAATCTTGCGCCGGAACCCCATGCAGCGCCAGAATCCGTGGGCTAACACCCACAGAAATGAGCCGAAATCGCCTGTTTCGACTTCCTTGGCCCATAAAATCCAACCAGGCCTCATCCAACCCCGCCGGGCAACATGGACCTCTTGCCGGGCCTCTTGCAGACCCCCTCGTATGATTTTTCGAGAATCTTGCGCCGGAACCCCATGCAGCGCCAGAATCCGTGGGCTAACACCCACAGAAATGAGCCGAAATCGCCTGTTTCCACTTCCTTGGCACATAAAATCCAACCAAGCCTCATCCAATCCCGCCGGGCAGCATGGACCTCTTGTCGGGCCTCTTGCAGACCCCCTCGTATGATTTTTCGAGAATATTGCGCCGGAACCCCATGCAGTGCCAGAATCCGTGGGCTAACACCCACAGAAATGAGCTGAAATTGCCTGTTTCCACTTCCTTGGGCCATAAAATCCAACCAAGCCTCATCCAACCCCGCCGGGCAGCATGGACCTCATTCCGGGCCTCTTGCGGACCCCCTCGTATGATTTTTCGAGAATCTTGCGCCGGAACCCCATGCAGCGCCAGAATCCGTGGGCTAACACCCACAGAAATGAGCCGAAATCGCCTGTTTCCACTTCCTTGGCCCATAAAATCCAACCAGGCCTCATCCAACCCCGCCGGGCAACATGGACCTCTTGCCGGGCCTCTTGCAGACCCCCTCGTATGATTTTTCGAGAATCTTGCGCCGGAACCCCATGCAGCGCCAGAATCCGTGGGCTAACACCCACAGAAATGAGCCGAAATCGCCTGTTTCCACTTCCTTGGCACATAAAATCCAACCAAGCCTCATCCAATCCCGCCGGGCAGCATGGACCTCTTGTCGGGCCTCTTGCAGACCCCCTCGTATGATTTTTCGAGAATATTGCGCCGGAACCCCATGCAGTGCCAGAATCCGTGGGCTAACACCCACAGAAATGAGCTGAAATTGCCTGTTTCCACTTCCTTGGGCCATAAAATCCAACCAAGCCTCATCCAACCCCGCCGGGCAGCATGGACCTCATTCCGGGCCTCTTGCGGACCCCCTCGTATGATTTTTCGAGAATCTTGCGCCGGAACCCCATGCAGCGCCAGAATCCGTGGGCTAACACCCACAGAAATGAGCCGAAATCGCCTGTTTCCACTTCCTTGGCCCATAAAATCCAACCAGGCCTCATCCAACCCCGCCGGGCAACATGGACCTCTTGCCGGGCCTCTTGCAGACCCCCTCGTATGATTTTTCGAGAATCTTGCGCCGGAACCCCATGCAGCGCCAGAATCCGTGGGCTAACACCCACAGAAATGAGCCGAAATCGCCTGTTTCCACTTCCTTGGCACATAAAATCCAACCAAGCCTCATCCAATCCCGCCGGGCAGCATGGACCTCTTGTCGGGCCTCTTGCAGACCCCCTCGTATGATTTTTCGAGAATATTGCGCCGGAACCCCATGCAGTGCCAGAATCCGTGGGCTAACACCCACAGAAATGAGCTGAAATTGCCTGTTTCCACTTCCTTGGGCCATAAAATCCAACCAAGCCTCATCCAACCCCGCCGGGCAGCATGGACCTCATTCCGGGCCTCTTGCGGACCCCCTCGTATGATTTTTCGAGAATCTTGCGCCGGAACCCCATGCAGCGCCAGAATCCGTGGGCTAACACCCACAGAAATGAGCCGAAATCGCATGTTTCCACTTCCTTGCCCCATAAAATCCAACAAGGCCTCATCCAACCCCGCCGGGCAACATGGACCTCTTTTCGGGCCTCTTGCGAACCCCCTCGTATGATTTTTCGGAAATCTTGCGCCGGAACCCCATGCATCGCCAGAATCCGTGGGCTAACACCCACAGAAATTAGCAGAAATCGCCTGTTTCCACTTCCTTGGCCCATAAAATCCAACCAGGCCTCATCCAATCCCGCCGGGCAGCATGAACCTCTTGCCGGGCCTCTTGCGGACCCCCTCGTATCATTTTTCGAGAATCTTGCGCCGGAACCCCATGCAGCGCTAGAATCCGTGGGCTAACACCCACAGAAATGAGCCGAAATCGCCTGTTTCCACTTCCTTGCCCCATAAAATCCAACCAGGCCTCATCCAACCCCGCCGGGCAACATGGACCTCTTCCCGGGCCTCTTGCAGACCCCCTTGTATGATTTTTTGAGAATCTTGCGCCGGAACCCCATGCAGCGCCAGAATCCGTGGGCTAACACCCACAGGAATGAGCCGAAATCGCCTGTTTCCACTTCCTTGGCCCATAAAATCCAACCAGGCCTCATCCATCCCGCCGGGCAACATGGACCTCTTGTCGGGCCTCTTGCGAACCCCCTCGTATGATTTTTCGAGAATCTTGCGCCAGAACCCCATGCAGCGCCAGAATCCGTGGGCTAACACCCACAGAAATTAGCCGAAAATCCCCTGTTTCCACTTCCTTGGCCCATAAAATCCAACCAGGCCTCATCCAATCCCGCCGGGCAGCATGAACCTCTTGCCGGGCCTCTTGCGGACCCCCTCGTATCATTTTTCGAGAATCTTGCGCCGGAACCCCATGCAGCGCCAGAATCCGTGGGCTAACACCCACAGAAATGAGCCGAAATCGCCTGTTTCCACTTCCTTGGCCCATAAAATCCAACCAGGCCTCATCCAACCCCGCCGGGCAACATGGACCTCTTGCCGGGCCTCTTGCGGACCCCCTCGTATGATATTTCAAGAATCTTGCGCCGGAACCCCATGCAGCGCCAGAATCCGTGGGCTAACACCCACAGAAATGAACCGAAATCGCCTGTTCCCACTTCGTTGGCCCATAAATCCAACCAGGCCTCATCAAACCCCGCCGGGCAACATGGACCTCTTGCCGGGCCTCTTGCAGACCCCCTCGTATGATTTTTTGAGAATCTTGGGTTGGAACCCCATGCAGCGCCAGAATCCGTGGGCTAACACCCACAGAAATGAGCCGAAATCGCCTGTTTCCACTTCCTTGCCCCATAAAATCCAACCAGGCCTCATCCAACCCCGCCGGGCAACATGGACCTCTTGCCGGGCCTCTTGCAGACCCCCTCGTATGATTTTTTGAGAATCTTGCGCCGGAACCCCATGCAGCGCCAGAATCCGTGGGCTAACACCCACAGGAATGAGCCGAAATCGCCTGTTTCCACTTCCTTGGCCCATAAAATCCAGCCAGGCCTCATCCATCCCCGCCGGGCAACATGGACCTTTTGTCGGGCCTCTTGCGAACCCCCTCGTATGATTTTTCGAAAATCTTGCGCGAGAACCCCATGCAGCGCCAGAATCCGTGGGCTAACACCCACAGAAATTAGCCGAAAATCGCCTGTTTCCACTTCCTTGGCCCATAAAATCCAACCAGGCCTCATCCAATCCCGCCGGGCAGCATGAACCTCTTGCCGGGCCTCTTGCGGACCCCCTCGTATAATTTTTCGAGAATCTTGCGCCGGAACCCCATGCAGCGCCAGAATCTGTGGGCTAACACCCACAGGAATGAGCCGAAATCGCCTGTTTCCACTTCCTTGGCCCATAAAATCCAACCAGGCCTCATCCAACCCCGCCGGGCAACATGGACCTCTTGCCGGGCCTCTTGCAAACCCCCTCGTATGATTTTTTGAGAATCTTGCGCCGGAACCCCATGCAGCGCCAGAATCCGTGGGCTAACACCCACAGGAATGAGCCGAAATCGCCTGTTTCCACTTCCTTGGCCCATAAAATCCAACCAGGCCTCATCCATCCCCGCCGGGTAACATGGACCTCTTGTCGGGCCTCTTGCGAACCCCCTCGTATGATTTTTCGAGAATCTTGCGCCAGAACCCCATGCAGCGCCAGAATCCGTGGGCTAACACCCACAGAAATTAGCCGAAAATCGCCTGTTTCCACTTCCTTGGCCCATAAAATCCAACCAGGCCTCATCCAGCCCCGCCGGGCAGCATGAACCTCTTGCCGGGCCTCTTGCGGACCCCCTCGTATCATTTTTCGAGAATCTTGCGCCGGAACCCCATGCAGCGCCAGAATCCGTGGGCTAACACCCACAGAAATGAGCCGAAATCGCCTGTTTCCACTTCCTTGGCCCATAAAATCCAACCAGGCCTCATCCAACCCCGCCGGGCAACATGGACCTCTTGCCGGGCCTCTTGCAGACCCCCTCGTATGATTTTTCGAGAATCTTGCGCCGGAACCCCATGCAGCGCCAGAATCCGTGGGCTAACACCCACAGAAATGAGCCGAAATCGCCTGTTTCCACTTCCTTGGCACATAAAATCCAACCAAGCCTCATCCAATCCCGCCGGGCAGCATGGACCTCTTGTCGGGCCTCTTGCAGACCCCCTCGTATGATTTTTCGAGAATATTGCGCCGGAACCCCATGCAGTGCCAGAATCCGTGGGCTAACACCCACAGAAATGAGCTGAAATTGCCTGTTTCCACTTCCTTGGGCCATAAAATCCAACCAAGCCTCATCCAACCCCGCCGGGCAGCATGGACCTCATTCCGGGCCTCTTGCGGACCCCCTCGTATGATTTTTCGAGAATCTTGCGCCGGAACCCCATGCAGCGCCAGAATCCGTGGGCTAACACCCACAGAGTTGAGCCGAAATCGCCTGTTTCCACTTCCTTGGCCCATAGAATCCAACCAGGCCTCATCCAACCCCGCTGGGCAGCATGGACCTCTTGCCGGGCCTCTTGCGGACCCCCTCGTATGATTTTTCGAGAATCTTGCGCCGGAACCCCATGCAGCGTCTGAATCTGTGGGCTAATGTCACGCCCTAAGCCCCATTAAGGCGGACTGGCACCCGTTGCCGACAAGGCTCTGGAGAACCAACATATAACTATACACCTGCTATGAACATTTAAGAGGTTTCCATGCTCAATATGCTGTCAAAAGAAAGTAAACTGTATTAACGAACCAAATGTAAATGCATAAGACTAGGCCGTTGGAGCCACGATGTCTATAATACACTATTTGACCACACTTTAATTAACATAGTCTACAAAATATAAGTTCTAAACACATAAGCCCCGAAGCAACCTAGAGCTTTGTATAACAGGTGGAAGTCCTGTACTCTTACTGGGGAGATCTATTAACTCCTGTACCTGCAGCATGAAATGCAGGTCCCCCGTAAGGGACGTCAGTATGAGATAATGTACTGAATATGTAAGGCAGGAAATACTGTACATGAAATAAGAACTCAGATGAAATCACATGTTGGTGTGTAAGGATGAAAAGACCACCTTTAGTCATACTGTGGAATCATGTACTTTATGTCTTTTTATTTCTGTATCTTTGCTATATAATCTGTGCACAATATATCATGTAAATGACTAGCTGATCAGTGGTAAATCTGTAATGGGATCGACCCTGGCTAGGTGATTCCTTCACCCCTCGGGCTACCACCCAAATGAGATCGACCCTGGCTAGGTGATTCTTCCACCCCTCGGGCTACCACTCATTTATAAGCAACTGTAAGTTATCTTTTATTTACTTTGAAATGGTTCTTTTGGTGGTCATAACCTTTAGAACTGTAGGAATATAGACATGTGACATATGAGCAACCATACAAGGTAATACTACAATGAAAAGAGAGATACACAACTAATGAACCGTATCAGAGATTAAACGACACATAGACTTTGTTGGGTAAGAAGGAACTCAAGTATATTTGGTATCCAAGTACATATGCAGGTTGACAATGACTATATACGGGTACATATGAACATGGTAAAGAGTGGGGACACGGTTAGCATCCATGTCGGAGTTTGTACGTGCCTTTATATGCTAAGGAAGATTATAGATTTCATGCCAAGTAATAGGAAATCAAGTTGCCTTACATACCTCGCTGTACTATGTCGTTATTACCTCGGAGTAGTGTCCTTTTCCTCCAAACACTTATCTACAACATATTAGGTGATATAACTAGTGTTAGCAGCTAATAAACACGTCTTAGTAATCCAATTTCACCCAAAACTAATATCCGGGCAGCAAGCTTGGAATTAGCACCCAACGAGTATTCTTTCAACATTTCCACTCCTAATCGTATTTTCTAACACACATTCCTATATACATGTCATATCCAGCTATGTTTAGTCCCATAACAGCATTACAACAACTCATATAATACAGCATACAACAACTCTACACAACACGTAAGTAGACAACGCAACATTGCGTCCTTCCGCTACATTTCGACGTCAACCATTCCAAATCCGTTCCAACCTCAACCAAACTGTCCTCAACATATTTACACACAATTACAGTCCTAAACCAGTCCAAAAACAGTCCCTAAGTAGATGAAAAACATGAGACAACAATTCCCAAAATCAGTCCACAAATTCTTACTAATGACTGGAATTAAGACATCATTTAAGAACTTGTTTTTGCGGAAGATACAAGTGGTCCAGCAGCCTTCTTAAAAATTATTACGGACCCAAGACTTCTTAAAAACATACATATTACTTCATAACTCAGCCAACCAACAAGATAAAAGTCTCTTATTTAACAAGAAAAGTGAACCACAAAATTGGAACACATGCTGTCCCAAAATTCCTGCACAATACAACCAACATACTCTTCATGTTTTTCATGGAAAAATTACACCAAACCATGGGTATTTTTACTTACCTTAACCCTCAAGTATTAGGTTCTCTTCAAGAACCCTAGAAGTGTGTCTTGTCTGCTTTAGAAAATGAGGAAAGAGCAAGAAGAAACTTAGAGAGAAAATCTGAAATTTGGCTTAAGAAAATGGCTAAAAGTTGCTGCTGGTTGCTCCCTTTTATAGGCCTCTTTTGGCCGACTTTCTTTTGGGGTTTTAGCCTTATTTTAATAAGGTTATGGGGCTGAAGCTTGGCCTTTCATTTGGTCCTTATTGGGCTTCAAATGGGATGGGCTTTATTGCAAACATTTCTTCCCTAAGCCCACTTAGTTTGGGCTTTAGTTTTGAAATGGATTGTAATTGTAATTTGGCCCTTTTCTTATCCATCTTGGGCTGCAAATATTGTCCTTTTATGATGCCAAACCATGGGCCCAAATGACATCCTTAACTCGGGGTTTATTCTTTATCGGACTTGAAAAAATTCAGTTTGGGCCTTGTCTCCGTTTATCGAGCTTATTTAAGCTAAGCACGTAAGTGACTCACCTACTAGCTTCCTAAGTCCCACAAGCACCTCAATTATTTTACTTCATTTAAGGTCACACTCTCCTTAACTTGACCTAAAAATTATATACACTCGGTCATCTTAAGCGTTAGACGTACATATAGCCCTTTAATCTAAAATTCACGCACTTTTAAAAATATGTGCGGATTTGACCCTGCCATATCATGTTTCATCTGTGTTGGACTAGTACATGTAAGATGTGGGGTGTTGCATCCTCCCCCCTTAGAAACATTCGTCCCCGAATGTAACCATAATTGAATAGGTTAAACGAACTCACGTGTAAACAGACTTTTGAAAACATAATAAGAATTCATATTCAGACCTCATTGCTTCCTCACCCTCCCACGTTATCTCTTCTACCTGTTGGTTCCTCCAAAGCACTTTTACTGAAGGTATTTCCTTATTCCTTAGCTTTCTAACTTGACGATCTAGGATAGCAATAGGTACCTCTTCATAGGTGAGATCTTCCGTAACCTGTATATCTTCAATAGGAGTAATACGAGATGGATCACCTATGCATTTTCGGAGCATTGAGACATGAAAAACTGGATGAACCATTGAAAGCTCCTGGGGTAACTCTAATTCATATGCAACTTGTCCAAACCTTTTAATAATCTTATATGGCCCTATGTAACGTGGGCTTAGTTTCCCTTTCTTACCAAATCTCATAACACCTTTCATTGGAGACACCTTTAAGAATACCCAATCTCCTACTGAGAATTCCAGTCCTCTTCTTCTAGCATCTGCATATGATTTGTGACGGCTTTGGGCTGTTTCTAGCCGTTGTCGTATTACCTTGACTTTTTCCATGGCTTGTTGGACTAGATCTGGACCAAGCAAGGTGGTTTCACCCACTTCAAACCATCCTATCAGTGATCTATATTTCCTTCCATACAAAGCTTCATACGGTGCCATCTTGATGCTTGAATGGTAGCTATTATTATAGGCAAATTCAATAAGTGGCAAATGGTCCACCCAACTACCTTTGAAGTCCAATGCACATGCCCGCAACATATCTTCAAGTGTTTGAATGGTGCGTTCTGCTTGACCATCTGTCTGCGGGTGGAAAGCTGTACTTAAATTTACTTGTGTCCCTAAGCTCCTCTGGAAGGATTTCCAAAACTTTGCGGTGAATTGAGCTCCCCGATCAGATATAATGGAGATTGGGACCCCATGTAGTCTAACTATCTCCTTAAGGTATAGCTTTGCATACTCTTCAGCCGTATAGTCACTCTTAACTGGTAAGAAGTGTGGTGACTTTGTAAGTCTATCAACTATTACCCATATGGAGTCAAACTTCTGAAATGATCGAGGCAACCCAGTAACAAAATCCATATTAATCATATCCCACTTCCATGTTGGAAGCTCTATACATTGCATATAACCTCCCGGCTTTTGGTGCTCTACCTTAACTTGTTGGCAATTTGGACATTGAGCCACAAATTCTGCAAGGTCCTTTTTCATGCCTTCCCACCAAAACATTTCCTTCAGGTCATGATACATCTTAGTTGATCCTAGATGGATAGTATATCTTGAATGATGGGCTTCTTCTATTATTCTCCTTCATAGTCCATTTATATTAGGAACGCACAATCTGTTTTGACAGTAAAGTACTCCATTTTGGGTAAGTTCAAAGCCCTTCATTATGCCTTGACTCACCTTCTCCTTAAGTCGCCGTAGAATAGGATCTTTGAACTGTTTTTCCCTTACCTCTGTTATCAATGAAGACTCTGCAACATTATGCACAACAACCCCTTCCTTTGGAGTTTCAATCAGGCGTACCCCCAAATTGGCTAGTTGACGTAGATCCTTAGCGACTCCTTGCCTTACCACAGTCTGATCATCAATATTCACAATTTCCTTGCGGCTCAAAGCATCGGCTACCACATTTGCTTTCCCTGGATGGTATAGTATATCAACATCGTAATCCTTTATTAGCTCCAGCCACCTCCGTTGCCTTAAATTTAGGTCTTTCTGTTTAAACATGTACTGTAAGCTCTAATGATCAGTATATATATCAACATGAACCCCATACAAATAATGGCGCCATATTTTCAAGGCAAATACAACAACTGCTAGTTCAAGGTCATGTGTCGGGTAGTTTTTCTCATGTGGCCGCAGTTGTCTCGAGGCATAAGCAATTACCCTACCATGTTGTGTCAGTACACACCCTAAACCAACCCCCGAAGCATCACAATATACCGCATACCCCTCTGTGCCTTCTGGAAGCACTAATACAGGCGCAGAAGTTAGCTTGCTTTTCAACTCTTGAAAGCTCCTTTCACATGCATCATTCCATTGAAATTTGGTCGCCTTATGTGTTAACTTTGTTAGAGGTGCAGAAATAGAAGAAAAACCTTCAACAAATCTTTTGTAATAACCTGCCAACCCTAAGAAGCTTCGAACTTCTGTGGGTGTTGTTGGCCTTGGCCAATATTTCACCGCCTCTATCTTTTGTGAATCAACCCTTATTCCTTCATCAGATACAATATGACCCAAGAATGCCACTGATTTCAACCAAAATTCACATTTGGAAAACTTGGCATACAATTGCCGATCATGAAGAACTTGTAATACCTGCCGTAAGTGATTTGCATGGTCCTCTTTTGATCTTGAATACACCAAAATGTCATCTATAAATACTATCACAAAGACATCCAAAAACGGCTTGTATACCCTGTTCATTAAGTCCATAAAAACTGCTGGTGCATTTGTCAGCCCAAATGACATAACAAGAAATTCAAAGTGGCCATAGCGTGTCCTAAAGGCTGTCTTGGGTATATCTTTTTCCTTCACCCTCACTTGGTGATACCCTGACCTCAAATCAATTTTTGAAAAACATTTGGCACCCTGTAACTGATCAAATAAATCATCAATCCTGGGGCGGGGGTATTTGTTTTTAATTGTCACCTTATTCAATTGCTGATAGTCAATACACATTCTCAAGGTGCCATCCTTTTTACGTACAAATAACACTGGTGCACCCCAAGGGGACATACTAGGTCTTATAAAGCCCTTCTCTAGCAAATCTTTTAATTGCTCCTTTAATTCACGTAACTCTGCCGGGGCCATTCTATATGGAGGGATAGAAATAGGTTGAGTGCTTGGGAGTAAATCAATGTCAAAATCTATCTCTCGTTCTGGAGGAAAACCTGGAAGCTCTTCGGGAAACACATCAGCAAATTCATTCACTATCGGAACAGATTGAAGAGTTGGTGATTCAGCCTCCATATCCCTTACTCTAACTAGATGACATATACACCCCTTTGATATCATCTTCCTTGCCTTAAAATAGGAAATAAACTTCCCCTTTGGTGCCCCAACATTACCTTCCCATTCAAGGACTGCCTCATTTGGGAAGTGGAAATACACTCTCTTAGATCGGCAATCCACAGTAGCATAGCAAGAAGCTAACCAATCCATACCTATTATAACATCAAATTCCACCATATCTAACTCAACAAGGTCAGCAAGTGTGTCACGGTCACAAACAGTTACAACACAGTCATAATAGACCCTTCTAGCTATAATAGATTCACCGGTTGGCGTAGACACTTCAAATGGCTCATTCAATAATTTAGGTGTTCTTTTAAGCGTCCCAACCACTAGTGGTGTGATATAAGATAATGTAGAACCAGGGTCAATTAATGCATATACATTATGTGAAAAGATGGACAATGTACCTGTGACCACATCGGGTGAAGCTTCTAAATTCTGCCGACTTCCCAGAGCATAAGTGCGATTCTAGGCTCCACTGGAGCTAACTGCTCCTCTACCACTCTACCACGGCCTGTAGGCATTTGCTGACCCCTACTGAAGGGAGGAACTGATGATGATGATGCAACAGCTGACCCAGCAGGTTGTGCCATATCACCCATACGTCTTCTTGGGCAATCTCTTATCATATGCCCTGGTACACCACACCAATAACAGGCATCTGTCCCAACACGACATATACCTGAATGACTCCTCCCACATTGTTTGCAAGACTGCCTAGGAGGAATCTGCTGGCTGGCCGAATATCCTGTAGTCCGTGCACCTTGTCCCTCACTTCTTTGATTAAACTGATTACCTCTAGGCCCTTGAAATTGCGGTGGAGCACTGACTGCAGAATAGAAGGATGATGGTCTAGGTGGTTTACTAGGAAATCGGGGCCTAACATCACCTTGGGACGGTACAAACTGCCCTGTAGATCTGGCCCTCTTGGACTGGCCCCTTTCTATCTCTTGTGTCCTTCTCCTTTGCCTCTGATCCTCTAGTTTTTGTGCAAATGCTTGCATCCTTGCTATATCTATGTCTTTATTCAATGAAGCAATAGTACAGTCTCTTACCAGATATGTATCCAACCTATCCACATACCGATGAACTCTATCTGCCATAGTAGCAACTACATTAGGAGCATACCTGGCCAGGGAGTTAAACTGGAGGCTATACTCCCTCACGCTCATACCCCTTTGGTGGAGATTCAGAAACTGATCTGCCCGGGCCTCTCGGATCTCATATGGCAAGTAGTGGTCAAGAAAGGCCTCTTTGAACTCCTTCCAGGTAGTTGGAGGTGCATCTATACCCTTAGTTTGCTTCCAAGCTTCATACCACAATATAGCCACACCTTTCAATCTATATGCTGCCAGTTCTACAGCTTCTGTACCACTTACATGCATAACATCTAAAGTGCGCTGGATCTGGTCGATGAAGTCTTGCGGATCTTCATTAGGATCTGACCCGGTGAAAGTTGGAGGGTCCAAATTAAGAAAGTCACGTATCCTCATGCTAGCCGCCCTTTTCGCACCATCTGCACCTACAACTGGGCCTTCTTGTCTTTGGCTTTGGCTAGCAACTATATGAGTCAATAATTGGACCGCATTTCTCAGATCCTGCACAGCAGCATTGGCAGGTGGTTCTGAGGGAGTTTCACTACGACCTGGTTCATCAGGAGCTGGAGGAGTTGGAGATGTTTGGGACAGAGACTCATCTTGGGCCTCATCTCGTCGTCTCACCCGACTGGGCATACCAATTACCACTTCCACCTCCTTCCCCTTGCCTTTGCTTTTCCTTGTTTCAAGCATGCTTACTGTACAAAATAATTTAGAGGTCAGAAATAATCAACCTACAACACTTGGCTCTATGGCACGATCTAAAGAATGAAAAGAAAGTGACAACTCCTAAATGCCACGTAGCCTCCTGCTTATAAATGTGGTGCACAACACATCCATAAACAAGACTCTACATAGACACGGCTTTGTAGACTCCCTAGGATGGCCCGCTCTGATACCACTTCTGTCACGCCCTAAGCCCCATTAAGGAGGACTGGCACCCGTTGCCGACAAGGCTCGGGAGAACCAACATATAACTATACACCTGCTATGAACATTTAAGAGGTTTCCATACTCAATATGCTGTCAAAAGAAAGTAAACTGTATTAACAAACCAAATGTAAATGCATAAGACTAGGCCGTTGGAGCCACGATGTCTATAATACACTATTTGACCACACTTTAATTTACATAGTCTCCAAAGCCTCTAAGTAGGGAACAATATCCAAATGGGTCGGGACAGGCCCCGCCTCATGACCAACTATATAATACAAAATATAAGTTCTAAACACATAAGCCCCGAAGCAACCTGGAGCTTTGTATAACAGCTGGAAGTCCTGTACTCTAACTGGGGAGATCTATTAACTCCTGTACCTGCAGCATGAAATGCAGGTCCCCCGTAAGGGACGTCAGTACGAGATAATGTACTGAATATGTAAGGCAGGAAATACTGTACATGAAATAAGAACTCAGATGAAATCACATGTTGGTGTGTAAGGATGAAAAGACCACCTTTAGTCATACTGTGGAATCATGTACTTTATGTCTTTTTATTTCTGTATCTTTACTGTATAATCTGTGCACAATATATCATGTAAATGACCAGCTGATCAGTGGTAAATCTGTAATGGGATCGACCCTGGCTAGGTGATTCCTTCACCCCTCGGGCTACCACCCAAATGAGATCGACCCTGGCTAGGTGATTCTTCCACCCCTCGGGCTACCACTCATTTGTAAGCAACTGTAAGTTATCTTTTATTTACTTTGAGATGGTTCTTTTGGTGGTCATAACCTTTAGAACTGTAGGAATATAGACATGTGACATATGAGCAACCATACAAGGTAATACTACAATGAAAAGAGAGATACACAACTAATGAACCGTATCGGAGATTAAACGACACATAGACTTTGTTGGGTAAGAAGGAACTCAAGTATATTTGGTATCCAAGTACATATGCAGGTTGACAATGACTATGTACGGGTACATATGAACATGGTAAAGAGTGGGGACACGGTTAGCAGCCATGTCGGAGTTTGTACGTGCCTTTATATGCTAAGGAAGATTATAGACTTCATGCCAAGTAATAGGAAATCAAGTTGCCTTACATACCTCGCTGTACTATGTCGTTATTACCTCGAAGTAGTATCCTTTTCCTCCAAACACTTATCTACAACATATTAGGTGACAAAACTAGTGTTAGCAGCTAATAAACACGTCTTAGTAATCCAATTTCACCCAAAAAAATATCCGGGCAGCAAGCTCGGAATTAGCACCCAACGAGTATTCTTTCAACATTTCCACTCCTAATCGTATTTTCTAACACACATTCCTATATACATGTCATATCCAGCTATGTTTAGTCCCATAACAGCATTACAACAACTCATATAATACAGCATACAACAACTCTACACAACACGTAAGTAGACAACGCAACATTGCGTCCTTCCGCTACATTTTGACGTCAACCATTCCAAATCCGTTCCAACCTCAACCAAACTGTCCTCAACATATTTACACACAATTACAGCCCTAAACCAGTCCCTAAGTAGATGAAAAACATGAGACAACAATTCCCAAAAACAGTCCACAAATTCTTACTAATGACTGGAATTAAGACATCATTTAAGAACTTGTTTTTGCGAAAGATACAAGTGGTCCAGCAGCCTTCTTAAAAATCATTATGGACCCAAGACTTCTTAAAAACATACATATTACTTCATAACTCAGCCAACCAACAAGATAAAAGTCTCTTATTTAACAAGAAAAGTGAACCACAAAATTGGAACACATGCTGTCCCAAAATTCCTGCACAATACAACCAACATACTCTTCATTTTTTCATGGAAAAATTACACCAAACCATGGGTATTTTTACTTACCTTAACCCTCAAGTATTAGGTTCTCTTCAAGAACCCTAGAAGTGTGTCTTGTCTGCTTTAGAAAATGAGGAAAGAGCAAGAAGAAACTTAGAGAGAGAATCTGAAATTTGGCTTAAGAAAATGGCTAAAAGTTGCTGCTGGTTGCTCCCTTTTATAGGCCTCTTTTGGCTGACTTTCTTTTGGGGTTTTAGCCTTATTTTAATAAGGTTATGGGGCAGAAGCTTGGCCCTTTCATTTGGTCCTTATTGGGCTTCAAATGGGATGGGCTTTATTGCAAACATTTCTTCCCTATGCCCACTTAGTTTGGGCTTTAGTTTTGAAATGGATTGTAATTGTAATTTGGCCCTTTTCTTATCCATCTTGGGCTGCAAATATTGTCCTTTTATGATGCCAAACCATGGGCCCAAATGACATCCTTAACTGGAAGTTTATTCTTTATCGGACTTGAACAAATTCAGTTTGGGCCTTGTCTCCGTTTACCGAGCTTATTTAAGCTAAGCACGTAAGTGACTCACCTACTAGCTTCCTAAGTCCCACAAGCACCTCAATTATTTTACTTCATTTAAGGTCACACTCTCCTTAACTTGACCTAAAAATTATATACACTCGGTCATCTTAAGCGTTAGACGTACATATAGCCCTTTAATCTAAAATTCACGCACTTTTAAAAATATGTGCGGATTTGACCCTGCCATATCATGTTTCATCTGTGTTGGACTAGTACATGTATGATGTGGCGTGTTACAGCTAACACCCGTGCAGCGCCAGAATCCGTGGGCTAACACCCACAGAAATGAGCCGAAATCGCCTGTTTCCACTTCCTTGGCCCATAAAATCCAACCAGGCCTCATCTAACCCCGCCGAGCAACATGGACCTCTTGCCGGGCCTCTTGCGGACCCCCTCGTATGATTTTTCGAGAATCTTGCGCCGGAACCCCATGCAGCATGGACCTCTTGCCGGGCCTCTTGTGCACCCCCTCGTATGATTTTTCGAGAATCTTGAGCCGGAACCCCATGTAGCGACAGAATCCGTGGGCTAACACCCACAGAAATGAGCCGAAATGGCCTGTTTCCACTTCCTTGGCCCATAAAATCCAACCAGGCCTCATCCAACCCCGCCGCGTGACATGGACCTCTTGCCGGGCCTCTTGCGGACCCCCTCGTATGATTTTTTGAGAATCTTGCGCCGGAACCCCATGAAGCGCCAGAATCCGTGGGCTAACACCCACAGAAATAAGCCGAAATCACCTGTTTCCACTTCCTTGGCCCAGAAAATCCAACCAGTCCTCATCCGACCCCGCCGGGCAACATGGACCTCTTTCCGGGCCTCTTGCGGACCCCCTCGTATGATTTTTTGAGAATCTTGCGCCGGAACCCCATGCAGCGCTAGAATCCATGGGCTAACACCCACAGAAATGAGCCGAAATCGCCTGTTTCCACTTCCTTGGCCCATAAAATCCAACCAGGCCTCATCCAACCCCGCCGGGCAGCATGGACCTCTTAACGGCCTCTTGCGGACCCCCTCGTATGATTTTTTGAGAATCTTGCGCCGGAACCCCATGCAGCGATAGAATCCGTGGGCTAACCCCACAGAAATGAGCTGAATTCGCCTGTTTCCACTTCTTTGGCCCATAAAATCCAACCAGACCTCATCCAACCCCGCCGGGCAACATGGACCTCTTTCCAGGACTCTTGCGGACCCACTCGTATGATTTTTCGAGAATCTTGCGCCGGAACCCCATGAAGCGCCCGAATCCGTGGGCTAACACCCACAGAAATGAGCCGAAATCGCCTGTTTCCACTTCCTTGCCCCATAAAATCCAACCAGGCCTCATCCAACCCCGCTGGGCAACATGGACCTCTTGTCGGGCCTCTTGCGGACCCCCTCGTATGATTTTTCGAGAATCTTGCGCCGGAACCCCATGCAGCGCCAGAATTCGTGGGCTAACACCCACAGAAATGAGCCGAAATAGCCTGTTTCCACTTCCTTGGCCCATAAAATCCAACCAGGCCTCATCCAACCCCGCCGGGCAGTATGGACCTCTTGCCGGGCCTCTTGCGGACCCCCTCGTATGATTTTTTGAGAATCTTGCGCCGGAACCCCATGCAGCGCCAGAAATCGCCTGTATCCACTTCCTTGGCTCATAAAATCCAACCAAGCCTCATCCAACCCCATAGGGCAACATGGACCTCTTGCCGAGCCTCTTGCAGACCCCCTCGTATGATTTTTCGAGAATCTTGCGCCAGAAACCCATGCAGCGCCAGAATCCGTGGGCTAACACCCACAGAAATGAGCCGAAATTGCCTGTTTCCACTTCCTTGGCCCATAAAATCCAACCAAGCCTCATTCAACCCTGTCGGGCAACATGGATTTCTTTCCGGGCCTCTTGCGGACCCCCTCGTATGATTTTTCGAGAATCTTGCGTCGGAACCCCATGCAGCGCCAGAATCCGTGGGCTAACACCCACATAAATGAGCCGAAATCGCCTGTTTCCACTTCCTTGGCCCATAAAATCCAACCAAGCCTCATCCAACCCCGCTGGGCATCATGGACCTCTTGCCGGGCCTCTTACGGACCCCCTCGTATGATTTATCGAGAATCTTGCGCCGGAACCCCATGCAGCGCCAGAATCCGTGGGCTAACACCCATAGAAATGAGCCGAAATCGCCTGTTTCCACTTCCTTGGCCCATAAAATCCAACCAGGCCTCATCCAACCCCGCCGGGCAACATGGACCTCTTGCCGGGCCTCTTGCGGACCCCCTCGTATGATTTTTCGAGAATCTTGCACCGGAACCCCATGCAGCGCCAGAATCCGTGGGCTAACACCCACAGAAATGAGCCGAAATCGCCTGTTTCCACTTCCGTGGCCCATAAAATCCAACCAGGCCTCATCCAACCCAGCCGGGAAACATGGACCTCTTGCCGGGCCTCTTGCGGACCCCCTCGTATGAATTTTTGAGAATCTTGCGCCGGAACCCCATGCAGCGCCAGAATCCGTGGGCTAACACCCACAGAAATGAGCGGAAATCGCCTGTTTCCACTTCCTTGGCCCATAAAATCCAACCAGGCCTCATCCAACCCCGCCGGGCAACATGGACCTCTTGCCGGGCCTCTTGCGGACCCCCTCATATGATTTTTCGAGAATCTTGCGCCGGAACCCCATGCAGCGCCAGAATCCGTGGGCTAACACCCACAGAAATGAGCCGAAATCGCCTGTTTCCACTTCCTTGGCCCATAAAATCCAACCAGGCCTCATCCAACCCTACCAGGCAACATGGACCTCTTGCCGGGCCTCTTGCGGACCCCCTCGTATGATTTTTCGAGAATCTTGCGCCGGAACCCCATGCAGCGCCAGAATCCGTGGGCTAACACCCACAGAAATGAGCCGAAATCGCCTGTTTCCACTTCCTTGGCCCATAAAATCCAACCAGGCCTCATCCAACCCCGCCGGGCAACATGGACCTCTTGCCGGGCCTCTTGCTGACCCCCTCGTATGATGTTTCGAGAATCTTGCGCCGGAACCCCATGCAACGCCAGAATCGTGGGCTAACACCCAATGAAATGAGCCGAAATCGCCTGTTTCCACTTCCTTGGCCCATAAAATCCATCCAGGCCTCATCCAACCCCGCCGGGCAACATGGACCTCTTGCCGGGCCTCTTGCGGACTCCCTCGTATGATTTTTCGAGAATCTTGCGCCGGAACCCCATGCAGCGCCAGAATCCGTGGGCTAACACCCACAGAAATGAGCCGAAATCGCCAGTTTCCACTTCCTTGGCCCATTAAATCGAACATGGCCTCATCCAACCCCGCCGGGCAGCATGGACCTCTTGTCGGGGCTCTTGGGGACCCCCTCGTATGATTTTTCAAGAATCTTGCGCCGGAACCCCATGCAGCGCCAGAATCCGTGGGCTAACACCCACAGAAATGAGCCGAAATCGCCTGTTTCCACTTCCTTGGCCCATAAAATCCAACCAGGCCTCATCCAACCCCGCCGGGCAACATGTACCTCTTGTCGGGCCTCTTGCGGACCCCCTCGTATGATTTTTCAAGAATCTTGTGCCGGAACCCCATGCAGCGCCAGAATCCGTGGGCTAACACCCACAGAAATGAGCCGAAATTGCCAGTTTCCACTTCCTTGGCCCATTAAATCCAACATGGCCTCATCCAACCCCGCCGGGCAGCATGGACCTCTTGTCGGGGCTCTTGGGGACCCCCTCGTATGATTTTTCAAGAATCTTGCGCCGGAACCCCTTGCAGCGCCAGAATCCGTGGGCTAACACCCACAGAAATGAGCCGAAATCGCCTGTTTCCACTTCCTTGGCCCATAAAATCAAACCAGGCCTCATCCAACCCCGCCGGGCAACATGGAACTCTTGTCAGGCCTCTTGTGGACCCCCTCATATGATTTTTCGAGAATCTTGCACCGGAACCCCATGCAGCGCCAAAATCCGTGGGCTAACACCCACAGAAATGAGCCGAAATCGCCTGTTTCCACTTCCTTGGCCCATAAAATCCAACCAGGCCTCATCCAACCCCGCCGGGCAGCATGGACTTTTTGCCGGGCCTCTTGCGGACCCCCTCGTATGAATTTTCGAGAATCTTGCGCCGGAACCCCTTGCAGCGCCAGAATCCGTGGGCTAACACCCACAGAAATAAGGCGAAATCGCCTGTTCCCACTTCCTTGGCCCATAAAATCCAACCAGGCCTCATCCGACCCCGCCGGGCAACATGGACCTCTTGTCGGGCCTCTTGCGGACCCCCTCGTATGAATTTTCGAGAATCTTGCGCCGGAACCCCATGCAGCGCCAGAATGCGTGGGCTAACACCCACAAAAATGAGCCGAAATCGCCTGCTTCCACTTCCTTGGCCCATAAAATCCAACCAGGCCTCATCCAACCCCGCCTGGCAACATGGACCTCTTGCCGGGCCTTGACCCCCTCGTATGATGTTTCGAGAATCTTGCGCCGGAACCCCATGCAACGCCAGAATCGTGGGCTAACTCCCATAGAAATGAGCCGAAATCACCTGTTTCCACTTCCTTGGCCCATAAAATCCAACCAGGCCTCATCCAACCCCGCCGGGCAACATGGACCTCTTTCCGGGCCTCTTGCGGACCCCCTCGTATGATTTTTCGAGAATCTTGCGCCGGAACCCCATGCAGCGCCAGAATCCGTGGGCTAACACCCACAGAAATGAGCCAAAATCGCCCCTTTCCACTTCCTTGGCCCATAAAATCCAACCAGGCCTCATCCAACCCCGCCGGGCAGCATGGACCTCTTGCCGGGCCTTTTGCGGACCCCCTCGTATGATTTTTCGAGAATCTTGCGCCGGAACGCCATGCGGCGCCAGAATCCGGTGACTAACACCCACAGAAATGAGCCGAAATCGCCTGTTTCCACTTCCTCGGCCCATAAAATCCAACCAGGCCTCATCCAACCCCGTAGGGCAGCATGGACCTCTTGCCGGGCCCCTTGCGGAACCCCTCGTATGATTTTTCGAGAATCTTGCGTCGGAACCCCATGCAGCGCCAGAATCCGTGGGCTAACACCCACAGAAATGAGCCGAAATCGCCTGTTTCCACTTCCTTGGCCCATAAAATCCAACCAGGCCTCATCCAAGCCCGCCGGGCAGCATGGACCTCTTGCCAGGCCTCTTGCGGACCCCCTCGTATGATTTTTCGAGAATCTTGCATCGGAACCCCATGCAGCGCCAGAATCCGTGGGCTAACACCCACAGAAATGAGCCGAAATCGCCAGTTTCCACTTCCTTGGCCCATTAAATCCAACATGGCCTCATCCAACCCCGCCGGGCAGCATGGACCTCTTGTCGGGGCTCTTGGGGACCCCCTCGTATGATTTTTCAAGAATCTTGCGCCGGAACCCCATGCAGCGCCAGAATCCGTGGGCTAACACCCACAGAAATGAGCCGAAATCGCCTGTTTCCACTTCCTTGGCCCATAAAATCCAACCAGGCCTCATCTAACGCCGCCGGGCAACATGGACCTCTTGTCGGGCCTCTTGCGGACCCCCTCGTATGAGTTTTCGAGAATCTTATGCCGGAACCCCATGCAGCGCCAGAATCCGTGGGCTAACACCCACAGAAATGAGCCGAAATCGCCAGTTTCCATTTCCTTGGCCCATTAAATCCAACATGGCCTCATCCAACCCCGCCGGGCAGCATGGACCTCTTGTCGGGGCTCTTGGGGACCCCCTCGTATGATTTTTCAAGAATCTTGCGCCGGAACCCCATGCAGCGCCAGAATCCGTGGGCTAACACCCACAGAAATGAGCCGAAATCGCCTGTTTCCACTTTCTTGGCCCATAAAATCCAACCAGGCCTCATCCAACCCCGCCGGGCAACATGGAACTCTTGTCGGGCCTCTTGTGGACCCCCTCGTATGATTTTTCGAGAATCTTGCGCCGGAACCCCATGCAGCGCCAAAATCCGTGGGCTAACACCCACAGAAATGAGCCGAAATCGCCTGTTTCCACTTCCTTGGCCCATAAAATCCAACCAGGCCTCATCCAACCCCGCCGGGCAGCATGGACTTCTTGCCGGGCCTCTTGCGGACCCCCTCGTATGAATTTTCGAGAATCTTGCGCCGGAACCCCATGCAGCACTAGAATCCGTGGGCTAACACCCACAGAAATGAGCGGAAATCGCCTGTTTCTACTTCCTTGGCCCATAATATCCAACCAGGCCTCATCCAACCCCGCCGGGCAACATGGACCTCTTGCCGGGCCTCTTGCGGACCCCCTTGTATGATTTTTCGAGAATCATGCGCCAGAACCCCATGCAGCGCCAGAATCCGTGGGCTAACACCCACAGAAATGAGCTGAAATCGCCTGTTCCCACTTCCTTGGCCCATAAAATCCAACCAGGCCTCATCCGACCCTGCCGGGCAACATGGACCTCTTGTCGGGCCTCTTGCGGACCCCCTCATATGAATTTTCGAGAATCTTGCGCCGGAACCCCATGCAGCGCCAGAATGCGTGGGCTAACACCCACAAAAATGAGCCGAAATCGCCTGTTTCCACTTCCTTGGCCCATAAAATCCAACCAGGCCTCATCCAACCCCGCCTGGCAACATGGACCTCTTGCCGGGCCTAGACCCCCTCGTATGATGTTTCGAGAATCTTGCGCCGGAACCCCATGCAACGCCAGAATCGTGGGCTAACACCCACAGAAATGAGCCGAAATCGCCTGTTTCCACTTCCTTGGCCCATAAAATCCAACCAGGCCTCATCCAACCCCGCCGGGCAATATGGACCTTTTGCCGGGCCTCTTGCGGACCCCCTCGTATGATTTTTCGAGAATCTTGCGCCGGAACCCCATGCAGCGCCAGAATCTGTGGGCTAACACCCACAGAAATGAGCCAAAATCGCCCCTTTCCACTTCCTTGGCCCATAAAATCCAACCAGGCCTCATCCAACCCCGCCGGGCAACATGTACCTCTTGTCGGGCCTCTTGCGGACCCCCTCGTATGATTTTTCAAGAATCTTGCACCGGAACCCCATGCAGCGCCAGAATCCGTCGGCTAACACCCACAGAAATGAGCGGAAATAGCTTGTTTCCACTTCCTTGGCCCATAAAATCCAACCAGGCCTCATCCAACCCCGCCGGGCAACATGGACCTCTTGCCGGGCCTCTTGCGGACCCCCTCGTATGAGTTTTCGAGAATCTTGCGCCGGAACCCTATGCAGCGCCAGAATCCGTGGGCTAACACCCACAGAAATGAGCCGAAATCAGCTGTTTCCACTTCCTTGGCCCATTAAATCCAACATGGCCTCATCCAACCCCGCCGGGCAGCATGGACCTCTTGCCGGGCCTCTTGGGGACCCCCTCGTATGATTTTTTGAGAATCTTGCGCCGGAACCCCATGGAGCGACAGAATCCGTGGGCTAACACCCACAGAATCGAGCCGCAATCGCATGTATCCGATTCCTTGGCCCATAAAATCCAACCAAGCCTCATCCAACCCCGCCGAGCAACATGGACCTCTTTACGGGCCTCTTGCGGACCCCCTCGTATGATTTTTTAAGAATCTTGCGCCGGAACCCCATGCAGCGCCAGAATCCGTTGGCTAACACCTACAGAAATGAGCCGAAATCGCCTGTTTCCACTTCCTTGGCCCATAAAATCCAACCAGGCCTCATCCAACCCCGCTGGGCAATATGGACCTCTTGCTGGGCCTCTTGCGGACCCCCTTGTATGATTTTTCGAGAATCTTGCGCCGGAACACCATGCAGCGCCAGAATCCGTGGGCTAACACCTACCTAAATGAGCCGAAATTGCCTGTTTCCACTTCCTTGGCCCATAAAATCCAACCAGGCCTCATCCAATCCCGCCGGGAAGCACGGACCTCTTGCCGGGCCTCTTGCGGACCCCTTCGTATGATTTTTCGAGAATCTTGCGCCAGAACCCCATGCAGCGCCAGAATCCGTGGGCTAACGCCCACAGAAATGAGCCGAAATCGCCTGTTTCCACTTCCTTGGCCCATAAAATCCAACAAGGCCTCATCCAATCCAGTCTGGCAGCATGGACCTCTTTCCGGGCCTCTTGTGGACCCCCTCGTATGATTTTTCGAGAATCTTGCGCCGGAACCCCATGCAGCGCCAGAATCCGTGGGCTAACACCCACAGAAATGAGCCGAAATCGCCTGTATCCACTTTCTTGGCCCATAAAATCCAACCAGGCCTCATCCAACCCCGCCGGGCAACATGGAACTCTTGCCAGGCCTCTTGTGGACCCCCTCGTATGATTTTTCGAGAATCTTGCGCCGGAACCCCATGCAGCGCCAGAATCCGTGGGCAAACACCCACAGAAATGAGCCGAAATCGCCTGTTTCCACTTCCGTGGCCTATAAAATCAAACTAGGCCTCATCCAACCCCGCCGGGAACCATGGACCTCTTGCCGGGCCTCTTGCGGACCCCCTCGTATGATTTTTCGAGAATCTTGCGCTGGAACCCCATGCAGCGCCAGAATCCGTGGGCTAACACCCACAGAAATGGGCCGAAATCGCCTGTTTCCACTTCCTTGGCCCATATAATCCAACCAGGCCTCATCCAACCCCGCCAGGCAACATGGACCTCTTGCCGGGCCTCTTGCAGACCCCCTCGTTTTCGAGAATCTTGCGCCGGAACCCCATGCAGCGCCAGAATCCGTGGGCTAACACCCACAAAAATGAACCGAAATTGCCTGTTTCCACTTCCTTGGCCAATAAAATCCAACCAGGCCTCATCCAACCCCGCCGGGCAGCATGGACCTCTTGCGGACCCCCTCGTATGATTTTTCGAGAATCTTGCGCCGGAACCCCATGCAGCGCCAGAATTCGTGGGCTAACACCCACATAAATGAGCCGAAATCGCCTGTTTCCACTTCCTCGGCCCATAAAATCCAACCAGGCGTCATCTAACCCCGCCGGGAAACATGGACCTCTTGTCGGGCCTCTTGCGGACCCCCTCGTATGATTTTTCGAGAATCTTGCGCCGGAACCCCATGCAGCGACAGAATCCGTGGGCTAACACCCACAGAAATGAGCCGAAATCGCCTGTTTCCACTTCCTTGGCCCATAAAATCCAACCAGGCCTCATCCAACCCCGCCAGGCAACATGGACCTCTTGACGGGCCTCTTACGGACCCCCTCATATGATTTTTCTAGAATCTTGCGCCGGAACCCCATGCAGCGCCAGAATCCGTGGGCTAACACCCACAGAAATGAGCCGAAATCGCCTGTTTCCACTTCCTTGGCCCATAAAATCCAACCAGACCTCATCCAACCCCGCCAGGCAACATGGACCTCTTGACGGGACTCTTGCAGACCCCCTTGTATGATTTTTTGAGAATCTTGCGCCGGAACCCCATGCAGCGCCAGAATCCGTGGGCTAACACCCACAGAAATGAGCCGAAATCGCCTGTTTCCACTTCCTTGGCCCAAAAAATCCAACCAGGCCTCATCCGACCCCGCCGGTCAACATGGACCTCTTGCTGGGCCTCTTGCGGACCCCCTCGTATGATTTTTCGAGAATCTTGCACCGGAACCCCATGCAACGCCAGAATCCGTGGGCTAACACCCACAGAAATGAGCTGAAATCGCCTGTTTCCACTTCCTTGGCCCATAAAATCCAACCAGGCTTCATCCAACCCCTCCGGGCAGCATGGACCTCTTCCCGGGCCTCTTGCGGACCCCCTCGTATGATTTTTTGAGAATCTTACGCCGGAACCTTATGCAGCGCCAGAATCCGTGGGCTAACACCCACAGAAATGAGCCGAAATCGCCTGTTTCCACTTCTTTGGCCCATAAAATCCAACCAGGCCTCATCCAACCCCGCCGGGCAGCATGGACCTCTTGTCGGGCCTCTTGCGGACCCCCTCGTATGATTTTTCGAGAATCTTGCGCCGGGACCCATTGCAGCGCCAGAATTCGTGGGCTAACACCCACCGAAATAAGCCGAAATCGCCTGTTTCCACTTCCTTGGCCCATAAAATCCAACCAGGCCTCATCCAACCCCGCCGGGCAACATGGACCTCTTGCCGGGCCTCTTGCTGACCCCCTCGTATGATGTTTTGAGAATCTTGTGCCGGAACCCCATGCAACGCCAGAATCTTGGGCTAACACCCACAGAAATGAGCCGAAATCGCCTGTTTCCACTTTCTTGGCCCATAAAATCCAACCAGGCCTCATCCAACCCCGCCGGGCAACATGGACCTCTTGCCGGGCCTCTTGCGGACCCCCTCGCATGATTTTTCGAGAATCTTGCGCCGGAACCCCATGCAGCGCCAGAATCCATGGGCTAACACCCACAGAAATGAGCCGAAATCGCCTGTTTCCACTTCCTTGGCCCATAAAATCCAACCAGGCCTCATCCAACCCCGCTGGGCAGCATGGACTTCTTGCCGGGCCTCTTGCGGACTCCCTCGTATGAATTTTCGAGAATCTTGCGCCGGAACCCCATGCAGCGCCAGAATCCGTGGGCTAACACCCACAGAAATGAGCCAAAATCGCCTGTTTCCACTTCCTTGGCCCAAAAAATCCAACCAGGCCTCATCCAACCCCGCCGAGCAACATGGACCTCTTGTCGGGCCTCTTGCGGACCCCCTCGTATGATTTTTCGAGAATCTTGCGCCGGAACCCCATGCAGCGCCAGAATCCGTGGGCTAACACCCACAGAAATGAGCCGAAATCTCCTGTTTCCACTTCTTTGGCCCATAAAATCCAACCAAGCCTCATCCAACCCCGCTGGGCAACATGGACCTCTTCCCGGGCCTCTTGCTGACCCCCTCGTATGATGTTTTGAGAATCTTGTGCCGGAACCCCATGCAACGCCAGAATCGTGGACTAACACCCACAGAAATGAGCCGAAATCGCCTGTTTCCACTTTCTTGGCCCATAAATCCAACCAGGCCTCATCCAACCCCACCGGGCAACATGGACCTCTTTCTGGGCCTCTTGCGGACCCCCTCGTATGATTTTTCAAGAATCTTGCGCCGGAACCCCATGCAGCGCCAGAATCCGTGGGCTAACACCCACAGAAATGAGCCGAAATCGCCTGTTTCCACTTCCTTGGCCCATAAAATCCAACCAGGCCTCATCCAACCTCGCCGAGCAGCATGGACCTCTTGCCGGGCCTCTTGCGGACCCCCTCGTATGATTTTTCGAGAGTCTTGCGCCGGAACCCCATGCAGCGCCAGAAATCGTGGGCTAACACCCACAGAAATGAGCCGAAATCGCCTGTTTCCACTTCCTTGGCCCATAAAATCCAACCAGGCCTCATCCAACCCCGCTGGGCAACATGGACCTCTTGCCGGGACTCTTGCTGACCCCCTCGTATGATGTTTTGAGAATCTTGTGCCGGAACCCCATGCAACGCCAGAATCGTGGGCTAACACCCACAGAAATGAGCCGAAATCGCCTGTTTCCACTTCCTTGGCCCATAAAATCCAACCAGGCCTCATCCAACCCCGCTGGGCAACATGGACCTCTTGCCGGGCCTCTTGCTGACCCCCTCGTATGATGTTTTGAGAATCTTGTGCCGGAACCCCATGCAACGCCAGAATCGTGGGCCAACACCCACAGAAATGAGCCGAAATCGCCTGTTTCCACTTCCTTGGCCCATAAAATCCAACCAGGCCTCATCCAACCCCGCTGGGCAACATGGACCTCTTGCCGGGCCTCTTGCTGACCGCCTCGTATGATGTTTTGAGAATCTTGTGCCGGAACCCCATGCAACGCCAGAATCGTGGGCTAACAACCACAGAAATGAGCCGAAATCGCCTGTTTCCTCTTTCTTGGCCCATAAAATCCAACCAGGCCTCATCCAACCCCGCCGGGCAACATAGAACTCATGCCGAGCCTCTTGCTGACCCCCTCGTATGATTTTTCGAGAATCTTGCGCTGGAACCCCATGCAGCGCCAGAATCCGTGGGCTAACACCCACAGAAATGAGCCGAAATCGCCTGTTTCCACTTCCTTGGCCCATAAAATCCAACCAGGCCTCATCCAACCCTGCTGGGCAACATGGACTTCTTGTCGGGCCTCTTGCGGACCCCCTCGTATGAATTTTTGAGAATCTTGCGCCGGAACCCCATGCAGCGCCTGAATCCGTGGGCTAACACCCACAAAAATGAGCCGAAATCGCCTGTTTCCACTTCCTTGGCCCAAAAAATCCAACCAGGCCTCATCCAACCCCGCCGGGCAACATGGAATTCTTGCTGGGCCTCTTGCAGACCCCCTCGAATGATATTTCCAGAATCTTGCGCCGGAACCCCATGCAGCGCCAGAATCCGTGGGCTAACACCCACAGAAATGAGCCGAAATCGCCTGTTTCCACTTCCTTGGCCCATAAAATCCAACCAGGCCTCATCCAACCCCGCCGGGCAGCATGGACCTCTTGCCGGGCCTCTTGCGGACCCCCTCGTATGATTTTTCGAGAATCTTGCGCCGGAACCCCATGCAGTGCCAGAATCCGTGGGCTAACACCCACAGAAATGAGCCGAAATCGCATGTTTCCACTTCCTTGGCCCATAAAATCCAACCAGGCCTCATCCAACCCCGCCGGGCAACATGGACCTCTTGCCGGGCCTCTTGCGGACCCCCTCTTATGATTTTTCTAGAATCTTGCGCCGAAACCCCATGCAGCGCCAGAATCCTGGGCTAACACCCATAGAAATGAGCCGAAATCGCCTGTTTCCACTTCCTTGGCCCATAAAATCCAACCAGGCCTCATCCAACCCCGCTGGGCAACATGGACCTCTTGCTGGGCCTCTTGCTGACCCCCTCGTATGATGTTTTGAGAATCTTGTGCCGGAACCCTATGCAACGCCAGAATCGTGGGCTAACACCCACAGAAATGAGCCGAAATCGCCTGTTTCCACTTCCTTGGCCCATAAAATCCAACCAGGCCTCATCCAACCCTGCTGGGCAACATGGACCTCTTGCCGGGCCTCTTGCTGACCCCCTCGTATGATGTTTTGAGAATCTTATGCCGGAACCCCATGCAACGCCATAATCGTGGGCTAACACCCACAGAAATGAGCCGAAATCGCCTGTTTCCTCTTTCTTGGCCCATAAAATCCAACCAGGCCTCATCCAACCCCGCCGGGAAACATGGAACTCATGCCGAGCCTCTTGCGGACCCCCTCGTATGATTTTTCGAGAATCTTGCGCCGGAACCCCATGCAGCGCCAGAATCCGTGGGCTAACACCCACAGAAATGAGCCGAAATCGCCTGTTTCCACTTCCTTGGCCCATAAAATCCAACCAGGCCTCATCCAACCTCGCCGGGCAGCATGGACCTCTTACCGGGCCTCTTGCGGACCCCCTCGTATGATTTTTCGAGAATCTTGCGCCGGAACCCCATGCAGTGCCAGAATCCGTGGGCTAACTAACACCCACAGAAATGAGCCGAAATCGCATGTTTCCACTTCCTTGGCCCATAAAATCCAACCAGGCCTCATCCAACCCCGCCGGGCAACATGGACCTCTTGCCGGGCCTCTTGCGGACCCCCTCTTATGATTTTTCTAGAATCTTGCGCCGAAACCCCATGCAGCGCGAGAATCCTGGGCTAACACCCATAGAAATGAGCCGAAATCGCCTGTTTCCACTTCCTTGGCCCATAAAATCCAACCAGGCCTCATCCAACCCCACCGGGCAACATGGACCTCTTGCTGGGCCTCTTGCAGACCCCCTCGTATGATATTTCGAGAATCTTGCGCCGGAACCCCATGCAGCGCCAGAATCCGTGGGCTAACACCCACAGAAATGAGCCGAAATCGCCTGTTTCCACTTCCTTGGCCCATAAAATCCAACCAGGCCTCATCCAACCCCGCCGGGCAGCATGGACATCTTGCCGGGCCTCTTGCGGACCCCCTCGTATGATTTTTTGAGAATCTTGCGCCGGAACCCCATGCAGTGCCAGAATCTGTGGGCTAACACCCACAGAAATGAGCCGAAATCGCATGTTTCCACTTCCTTGGCCCATAAAATCCAACCAGGCCTCATCCAACCCCGCCGGGCAACATGGACCTCTTGCCGGGCCTCTTACGGACCCCCTCTTATGATTTTTCTAGAATCTTGCGCCGGAACCCCATGCAGCGCCAGAATCCTGGGCTAACACCCACAGAAATGAGCCGAAATCGCCTGTTTCCACTTCCTTGGCCCATAAAATCCAACCAGACCTCATCCAACCCCGCTGGGCAGCGTGGACCTCTTGCCGGGCCTCTTGCGGACCCCCTCGTATGATTTTTCGAGAATCTTGCGCCAGAACCCCATGCAGCGCCAGAATCCGTGGGCTAATATCACGCCCTAAGCCCCATTAAGGCGGACTGGCACCCGTTGCTGACAAGGCTCGGGAGAACCAACATATAACTATACACCTGCTATGAACATTTAAGAGGTTTCCATACTCAATATGCTGTCAAAAGAAAGTAAACTGTATTAACAAACCAAATGTAAATGCATAAGACTAGGCTGTTGGAGCCACGATGTCTATAATACACTATTTGACCTCACTTTAATTTACATAGTCTACAAAGCCTCTAAGTAGGGAACAATATCCAAATGGGTCGAGACAGGCCCCGCCTCATGACCAACTATACAATACAAAATATAAGTTCTAAACACATAAGCCCCGAAGCAACCTGGAGCTTTGTATAACAGCTGGAAGTCCTGTACTCTTACTGGGGAGATCTATTAACTCCTGTACCTGCAGCATGAAATGCAGGTCCCCCGTAAGGGACGTCAGTATGAGATAATGTACTGAATATGTAAGGCAGGAAATACTGTACATGAAATAAGAACTCAGATGAAATCACATGTTGGTGTGTAAGGATGAAAAGACCACCTTTAGTCATACTGTGGAATCATGTACTTTATGTCTTTTTATTTTTGTATCTTTACTGTATAATCTGTGCATAATATATCATGTAAATGACCAGCTGATCAGTGGTAAATCTGTAATGGGATCGACCCTGGCTAGGTGATTCCTTCACCCCTCGGGCTACCACCCAAATGAGATCGACCCTGGCTAGGTGATTCTTCCACCCCTCGGGCTACCACTCATTTATAAGCAACTGTAAGTTATCTTTTATTTACTTTGAAATGGTTCTTTTGGTGGTCATAACCTTTAGAACTGTAGGAATATAGACATGTGACATATGAGCGACCATACAAGGTAATACTACAATGAAAAGAGAGATACACAACTAATGAACCGTATCGGAGATTAAACGACACATAGACTTTGTTGGGTAAGAAGGAACTCAAGTATATTTGGTATCCAAGAACATATGCAGGTTGAAAATGACTATGTACGGGTACATATGAACATGGTAAAGAGTGGGGACACGGTTAGCAGCCATGTCGGAGTTTGTACGTGCCTTTATATGCTAAGGAAGATTATAGATTTCATGCCAAGTAATAGGAAATCAAGTTGCCTTACATACCTCGCTGTACTATGTCGTTATTACCTCGGAGTAGTATCCTTTTCCTCCAAACACTTATCTACAACATATTAGGTGATAAAACTAGTGTTAGCAGCTAATAAACACGTCTTAGTAATCCAATTTCACCCAAAAAAATATCCGGGCAGCAAGCTCGGAATTAGCACCCAACGAGTATTCTTTCAACATTTCCACTCCTAATCGTATTTTCTAACACACATTCCTATATACATGTCATATCCAGCTATGTTTAGTCCCATAACAGCATTACAACAACTCATATAATACAGCATACAACAACTCTACACAACACGTAAGTAGACAACGCAACATTGCGTCCTTCCGCTACATTTCGACGTCAACCATTCCAAATCCGTTCCAACCTCAACCAAACTGTCCTCAACATATTTACACATAATTATAGTCCTAAACCAGTCCAAAAACAGTCCCTAAGTAGATGAAAAATATGAGACAACAATTCCCAAAAACAGTCCACAAATTCTTACTAATGACTGGAATTAAGACATCATTTAAGAACTTGTTTTTGCGGAAGATACAAGTGGTCCAGCAGCCTTCTTAAAAATCATTACGGACCCAAGACTTCTTAAAAACATACATATTACTTCATAACTCAGCCAACCAACAAGATAAAAGTCTCTTATTTAACAAGAAAAGTGAACCACAAAATTGGAACACATGCTGTCCCAAAATTCCTGCACAATACAACCAACATACTCTTCATGTTTTTCATGGAAAAATTACACCAAACCATGGGTATTTTTACTTACCTTAACCCTCAAGTATTAGGTTCTCTTCAAGAACCCTAGAAGTGTGTCTTGTCTGCTTTAGAAAATGAGGAAAGAGCAAGAAGAAACTTAGAGAGAAAATCTGAAATTTGGCTTAAGAAAATGGCTAAAAGTTGCTGCTGGTTGCTCCCTTTTATAGGCCTCTTTTGGCCGACTTTCTTTTGGGGTTTTATCCTTATTTTAATAAGGTTATGGGGCAGAAGCTTGGCCCTTTCATTTGGTCCTTATTGGGCTTCAAATGGGATGGGCTTTATTGCAAACATTTCTTCCCTAAGCCCACTTAGTTTGGGCTTTAGTTTTGAAATGGATTGTAATTGTAATTTGGCCCTTTTCTTATCCATCTTGGGCTGCAAATATTGTCCTTTTATGATTCCAAACCATGGGCCCAAATTACATCCTTAACTCGGGGTTTATTCTTTATCGGACTTGAACAAATTCAGTTTGGGCCTTGTCTCCGTTTACCGAGCTTATTTAAGCTAAGCACGTAAGTGACTCACCTACTAGCTTCCTAAGTCCCACAAGCACCTCAATTATTTTACTTCATTTAAGGTCACACTCTCCTTAACTTGACCTAAAAATTATATACACTCGGTCATCTTAAGCGTTAGACGTACATATAGCCGTTTAATCTAAAATTCACGCACTTTTAAAAATATGTGCGGATTTGACCCTGCCATATCATGTTTCAT
The DNA here is from genome assembly GCA_029948455.1 of Solanum rostratum. Classification (NCBI taxonomy): domain Eukaryota; kingdom Viridiplantae; phylum Streptophyta; class Magnoliopsida; order Solanales; family Solanaceae; genus Solanum; species Solanum rostratum. The sequence goes on along the minus strand of JARACL010000162.1, from coordinate 50,368 downwards.
CTGTGTTTGACTAGTACATGTAAGATGTGGGGTGTTACATCCTCCCCCCCTTAGGAACATTCGTCCCCGAATGTAACCATAATTGAAAAGGTTAAACGAACTCACGTGTAAACAGACTTTTGAAAACATAATAAAAATTCATATTCACGTACCTATTAATCCCTCAACTCTGTATCTTGGACTTCCTCTTTAGCTTCAAATAAATAAGGATATTTAGACCTCATTGCTTCCTCACCCTCCCACGTTATCTCTTCTACCTGTTGGTTCCTCCAAAGCACTTTTACTGAAGGTATTTCCTTATTCTTTAGCTTTCTAACTTGACGATCTAGGATAGCAATAGGTACCTCTTCATAGGTGAGATCTTCCGTAACCTGTATATCTTCAATAGGAGTAATACGAGATGGATCACCTATGCATTTTTGGAGCATTGAGACATGAAAAACTGGATGAACCTTTGAAAGCTCCTGGGGTAACTCTAATTCATATGCAATTTGTCCAAACCTTTTAATAATCTTATATGGCCCTATGTAACGTGGGCTTAGTTTCCCTTTCTTACCAAATCTCATAACACCTTTCATTGGAGACACCTTTAAGAATACCCAATCTCCTACTGAGAATTCCAGTCCTCTTCTTCTAGCATCTGCATATGATTTATGACGGCTTTGGGCTGTTTCTAGCCGTTGTCATATTACCTTGACTTTTTCCATGGCTTGTTGGACTAGATCTGGACCAAGCAAGGTGGTTTCACCCACTTCAAACCATCCTATCAGTGATCTACATTTCCTTCCATACAAAGCTTCATACGGTGCCATCTTGATGCTTGAATGGTAGCTATTATTATAGGCAAATTCAATAAGTGGCAAATGGTCCACCCAACTACCTTTGAAGTCCAATGCACATTCCCGCAACATATCTTCAAGTGTTTGAATGGTGCGATCTGCTTGACCATCTGTCTGCGGGTGGAAAGTTGTACTTAAATTTACTTGTGTCCCTAAGCTCCTCTGGAAGGATTTCCAAAACTTTGCGGTGAATTGAGCTCCCCGATCAGATATAATGGAGATTGGGACCCCATGTAGTCTAACTATCTCCTTAAGGTATAGCTTTGCATACTCTTAAGCCGTATAGTCACTCTTAACTGGTAAGAAGTGTGCTGACTTTGTAAGTCTATCAACTATTACCCATATGGAGTCAAACTTCTGAAATGAGCGAGGCAACCCAGTAACAAAATCCATATTAATCATATCCCACATCCATGTTGGAAGCTCTATACATTGCATATAACCTCCCGGCTTTTGGTGCTCTACCTTAACTTGTTGGCAATTTGGACATTGAGCCACAAATTCTGCAAGGTCCTTTTTCATGCCTTCCCACCAAAACATTTCCTTCAGGTCATGATACATCTTAGTTGATCCTGGATAGATAGTATATCTTAAATGATGGGCTTCTTCTATTATACTCCTTCTTAGTCCATTTATATTAGGAACGCACAATCTGTTTTGACAGTAAAGTACTCCATTTTGGGTAAGTTCAAAGCCCTTCATTATGCCTTGACTCACCTTCTCCTTAAGTCGTCGTAGAATAGGATCTTTGAACTGTTTTCCCTTACCTCTGTTATCAATGAAGACTCTGCAACATTATGCACAACAACCCCTTCCTTTGGAGTTTCAATCAGGCGTACCCCCAAATTGGCTAGTTGACGTAGATCCTTAGAGACTCCTTGCCTTACCATGGTCTGATCATCAATATTCACAATTGCCTTGTGGCTCAAAGCATCGGCTACCACATTTGCTTTCCCTGGATGGTATAGTATATCAACATCGTAATCCTTTATTAGCTCCAGCCACCTCCGCTGCCTTAAATTTAGGTCTTTCTGTTTAAACATGTACTGTAAGCTCTTATGATCAGTATATATGTCAACATGAACCCCATACAAATAATGGCGCCATATTTTCAAGGCAAATACAACAACTGCTAGTTCAAGGTCATGTGTCGGGTAGTTTTTCTCATGTGGCCGCAGTTGTCTCGAGGAATAAGCAATTACCCTACCATGTTGTGTCAGTACACACCCTAAACCAACCCCCGAAGCATCACAATATACCGCATACCCCTCTGTGCCTTCTGGAAGCACTAATACAGGTGCAAAAGTTAGCCTGCTTTTCAACTCTTGAAAGCTCCTTTCACATGCATCATTCCATTGAAATTTGGTCGCCTTATGTGTCAACTTTGTTAGAGGTGCAGAAATAGAAGAAAAACCTTCAACAAATCTTCTGTAATAACCTGCCAACCCTAAGAAGCTTCGAACTTCTGTGGGTGTTGTTGGCCTTGGCCAATCTTTCACCGCCTCTATCTTTTGTGAATCAACCCTTATTCCTTCATCAGATACAATATGACCCAAGAATGCCACTGATTTCAACCAAAATTCACATTTGGAAAACTTGGCATACAATTGCCGATCATGAAGAACTTGTAATACCTGCCGTAAGTGATTTGCATGGTCCTCTTTTGATCTTGAATACACCAAAATGTCATCTATAAATACTATCACAAAGACATCCAAGAACGGCTTGAATACCCTGTTCATTAAGTCTATAAAAACTGCTGGTGCATTTGTCAGCCCAAATGACATAACAAGAAATTCAAAGTGGACATTGCGTGTCCTAAAGGCTGTCTTGGGTATATCTTTTTCCTTCACCCTCACTTGGTGATACCCTGACCTCAAATCAATTTTTGAAAAACATTTGGCACCCTGTAACTGATCAAATAAATCATCAATCCTGGGGAGGGGGTATTTGTTTTTAATTGTCACCTTATTCAATTGCCGATAGTCAATACACATTCTCAAGGTGCCATCCTTTTTACGTACAAATAACACTGGTGCACCCCAAGGGGGCATACTAGGTCTTATAAAGCCCTTCTCTAGCAAATCTTTTAATTGCTCCTTTAATTCACGTAACTCTGTCGGGGCCATTCTATATGGAGGGATAGAAATAGGTTGAGTGCCTGGGAGTAAATCAATGCCAAAATCTATCTCTCGTTCTGGAGGCAAACCTGGAAGCTCTTCGGGAAACACATCAGCAAATTCATTCACTACCGGAACAGATTGAAGAGTTGGTGATTCAGCCTCCATATCCCTTACTTGTCACGCCCTAAGCCCCATTAAGGCGGACTGGCACCCGTTGCCGACAAGGCTCGGGAGAACCGACATAACTATACACCTGCTATGAACATTTAAGAGGTTTCCATACTCAATAGGCTGTCAAATGAAAGTAAACTGTACAAACAAACCAAAAGTAAATGCATAGGACTAGGCCGTTGGAGCCACGATGTCTATAATACACTATATGACCACACTTTAATTTACATAGTCTACAAAGGCTCTAAGTAAGGAACAATAACCAAATGGGTCGGGACAGGCCCCGCCTCAAGACCAACTATACAATACAAAATACAAGTTCTAAACACATAAGCCCCGAAGCAACCTGGAGCTTAGTAATAGCAGCTAGAAGTCCTGTACTCTTACTGGGGAGATCTAGTAGCTCCTGTACCTGCAGCATGAAATGCAGGTCCCCCGTAAGGGACGTCAGTACGAGGTAATGTACTGAATATGTAAGGCAGGAAATACTGTATATGCAATATGAACTCAAATGAAATCATATGCTGGTGTATAAGTATGCTAAGACCACCTTTGGTCACACTGTGGAATCATGTACTTTATGTCTTTTTATTTATTACTGTATCTTTACCGTATAATCTGTGCACAATATATCATGTAAATGACCAGCTGATCAGTGGTAAATCTGTAATGGGATCGACCCTGGCTAGGTGCTTCCTTCACCCCTCGGGCTACCACCCAAATGAGATCGACCCTGGCTAGGTGATTCTTCCACCCCTCGGGCTACCACTCATTTATAAGCAACTGTAAGTTATCTTTTGTTTACTTTGAGATGGTTCTTTTGGTGTTCATAACCTTTAGAGCTGTAGGAATATGAACATGTGACATATGGACAACCATACAAGGTAATACCACAATGAAAAGAGAGATACACAACTAATGAATCGTATCAAAGATTGAACAACACATAGACTTTGTTTGGTAAAAAGGAATTCATGCATATTCGGTATTCAAGTACATATGCAGGTTGACAATGACTATGTATGGAGACATATGGACATGTTAAAGAGTGGGAACACGGTTAGCAGCCCTGTCGGAGTTTCTACGTGCCTTTATGTGCTAAGGAAAACTATAGACTTCATTCCAAGTAATAGGAAATCAAGTTGCCTTACATACCTCGCTGTACTATGTCGTTATTACCTCGGGGTAGTATCCTTTTCCTCCAAACACTTATCTACAACATATTAGGTGATAAAACTAGTGTTAGTAGCTAATAAACACGTCTTAGTAATCCAATTTCACCCAAAAACAACATCCGGGCAGCAAGCTCGGAATTAGCAACCAAGGAGTATTCTTTCAACATTTCCACTCTTAATCGTATTTTCTAACATAAATTCCCATATACATGTCATATCCAGCTATGTTTAGTCCCATAACAGCATTATAACAACTCATACAATACAGCATACAACAACTTTACACAATACGTAAGTAGACAACGCAATATTGCGTCCTTCCGCTACATTTCGACGTTAACCATTCCAAATGCGTTCCAACCTTAACCGAACTGTCCTCAACATTTTTACACATAATTACAGTCCTAAACCAGTCCAAAAACAGTCCCTAAGTATATGAAAAACGTGGGACAACAATTCCCAAAAACAGTCCACAAATTCTTACAAATGACCGGAATTAAGACATCATTTAAGAACTTGTTTTTCCGGAAGGTACAAGTGGTCCAGCAGCCTTCTTACATCATTATGGACCCAAGACTTCTCAAAAACATACATATTACTTCATAAATCAGCCAACCAACAAGATAAAAGTCTCATATTTAACAAGAAAAGTGAACCACAAAATTGGAACACATGCTGTCCCAAAATTCCTGCACAATACAACCAACATACTCTTCATGTTTTTCATGGAAAAATTACACCAACCCATGGGTATTTTTACTTACCTTAACTCTCAAGTATTAGGTCCTCCTCAAGAACCCTAGAAGTAAGTCTTGTCTGCTTTAGAAAATGGAGAGAGAGCAAAAAGGAAACTTAAGAGAAATCTGAAAATTAGGCTTAAGAAAATGGCTGAAAGTTGCTGCTGGTTGCTCCCTTTTATAGGCCACTTTTGGCCGACTTTCTTTTGGGATTTTAGCCTTATTTTAGTAAGGTTATGGGGCAGCAGCTTGGCCCTTTCATTTGGGCCTTATTGGGCTTCAAATGGGATGGGCTTTGTTGCAAACATTTACTCCCCAAGCCCACTTAGTTTGGGCTTAAATTTTGAATTGGATTGTAATTGTAATTTGGCCCTTTTTCTTATCCATATTAGGCTGCAAATGTTGTCCTTTAATGATGCTAAACCATTGGTCCAAATGGCACCTTTAACTCGGGGTTTATTCTTTATCGGACTTGAACAAATTCGGCGTTGGGCCTTGTCTCCGTTTACCGAGCTTGTTAAGCACGTAGGTGACTCACCTACTAGCTTGCTAAGTCCCTCAAGCACCTCAATTATTTTACTTCATTTAAGGTCACACTCTCCTTAACTCGACTTAAAAATTATATACGCTCGGTCATCTTAAGTATTAGACGTACATATAGCCCTTTAATCTAAAAGTCACGCACTTTTAAAAATATGTGCGGATTTGACCTTGCCATATCATGTTTCATTTGTGTTGGACTAGTACATGTATGATGTGGGGTGTTACATCCTCCCCCCCTTAGGAACATTCGTCCCCGAATGTAAGCATAATTGAATAGGTTAAACGAACTCACGAGTAAACAGACTTTTGAAAACATAATAAGAATTCATATTCACATACCTACTACTCCTTTAACTCTGTATCTTGGACTTCCTCTTTAGCTTCAAATAAATAAGGATATTTAGACCTCATTGCTTCCTCAGCCTCCCACGTTATCTCTTCTACCTGTTGGTTCCTCCAAAGCACTTTCACTGAAGGTATTTCCTTATTCCTTAGCTTTCTAACTTGACGATCTAGGATAGCAATAGGTACCTCTTCATAGGTGAGATCTTCCGTAACTTGCATATCTTCAATAGGAGTAATACGAGATGGATCACCTATGCATTTTCGGAGCATTGAGACATGAAAAACTGGATGAACCATTGAAAGCTCCTGGGGTAACTCTAATTCATATGCAACTTGTCCAAACCTCTTAATAATTTTATATGGCCCTATGTAACGTGGGCTTAGTTTCCCTTTCTTACCAAATCTCATAACACCTTTCATTGGAGACACCTTTAAGAATACCCAATCTCCTACTGAGAATTCCAGTCCTCTTCTTCTAGCATCTGCATATGATTTGTGACGGCTTTGGGCTGTTTCTAGCCGTTGTCGTATTACCTTGACTTTTTCCATGGCTTGTTGGACTAGATCTGGACCAAGCAAGGTGGTTTCACCCACTTCAAACCATCCTATTGGTAATCTACATTTCCTTCCATACAAAGCTTCATACGGTGCCATCTTGATGCTTGAATGGTAGCTATTATTATAGGCAAATTCAATAAGTGGCAAATGGTCCACCCAACTACCTTTGAAGTCTAATGCACAAGCCCGCAACATATCTTCAAGTGTTTGAATGGTGCGTTCTGCTTGACCATCAGTCTGCGGGTGGAAAGCTGTACTTAAATTCACTTGTGTCCCTAAGCTCCTCTGGAAGGATTTCCAAAACTTTGCGGTGAACTGAGCTCCCCGATCAGATATAATGGATATTAGAACCCCATGTAGCCTAACTATTTCTTTGAGATATAGCTTTGCGTACTCTTCAACCGTATAATCACTTCTAACTGGCAAGAAGTGTGCTGACTTTGTAAGTCTATCAACTATTACCCATATGGAGTCAAACTTCTGAAATGAGCGAGGCAACCCAGTAACAAAATCCATATTAATCATATCCCACTTCCATGTTGGAAGTTCTATACATTGCATATAACCTCCCGGCTTTTGGTGCTCTACCTTAACTTGTTGGCAATTCGGACATTGAGCCACAAATTCTGCAAGGTCCTTTTTCATTCCTTTCCACCAAAACATCTCCTTCAGGTCATGATACATCTTAGTTGATCCTGGATGAATAGTATATCTTGAATGATGGGCTTCTTCCATTATTCTCCTTCTTAGTCCATTTATATTAGGAACACACAATCTGTTTTGACAGTAAAGTACTCCATTTTGGGCAAGTTCAAAGCCCTTCATTATGCCTTGACTTACCTTCTCCTTAAGTCGCCGTAGAATAGGATCTTTGAACTGTTTTTCCCTTACCTCTGTTATCAATGAAGACTCCGCAGCATTATGCACAACAACCCCTTCCTTTGGAGTTTCAATGAGGCGCACTCCCAAATTGGCTAGTTGACGTAGATCCTTAGCGACTCCTTGCCTTACCACGGTCTGATCATCAATATTCACAATTGCCTTGCGGCTCAAAGCATCGGCTACCACATTTGCTTTCCCTGGATGGTATAGTATATCAACATCGTAATCCTTTATTAGCTCCAGCCACCTCCGCTGCCTTAAATTTAGGTCTTTCTGTTTAAATATGTACTGTAAGCTCTTATGATCAGTATATATGTCAACATGAACCCCATACAAATAATGGCGCCATATTTTCAAGGCAAACACAACAGCTGCTAGTTCAAGGTCATGTGTCGGGTAGTTTTTCTCATGTGGGCGCAGTTGTCTTGAGGCATAAGCAATTACCCTACCATGTTATGTCAATACACACCCTAAGCCAACCCCCGAAGCATCACAATACACCGCATACCCCTCTGTGCCTTCTGGAAGCACTAATACAGGTGCAGAAGTTAGCCTGCGTTTCAACTCTTGAAAGCTCCTTTCACATGCATCATTCCATTGAAATTTGGTCGTCTTATGTTTCAACTTTGTTAGAGGTGCAGAAATAGAAGAAAAACCTTCGACAAATCTTCTATAATGACCTGCCAACCCTAAGAAGCTTCGAACTTCGGTGGGCGTTGTTGGCCTTGGCCAATCTTTCACCGCCTCTATCTTTTGTGAATCAACCCTTATCCCTTCATCGGATACAATATGACCCAAGAATGCCACTGATTTCAACCAAAATTCACATTTGGAAAACTTGGCATACAATTGTCGATCACGAAGAACTTGTAATACCTGCCGTAAGTGATTTGCATGGTCCTCTTTTGATCTTGAATACACCAAAATGTCATCTATAAATACTATCACAAAGACATCCAAGAACGGCTTGAATACCCTGTTCATTAAGTCCATGAAAACTACTGGTGCATTTGTCAGCCCAAATGACATAACAAGAAATTCAAAGTGTCCATAGCGTGTCCTAAAGGCTGTCTTGGGTATATCTTTTTCCCTCACTCTCACTTGGTTATAACCTGACCTCAAATCAATTTTTGAAAAACATTTGGCACCCTGTAATTGATCAAATAAATCGTCAATCCTGGGGAGGGGGTATTTGTTTTTAATTGTCATCCTATTCAGTTGCCGGTAATCAATGCACATTCTCAAGGTGCTATCCTTTTTACGTACAAATAACACTGGTGCACCCCAAGGGGATACACTAGGTCTTATAAAGCCCTTCTCTAGCAAATCATTCAATTGCTCCTTTAATTCACGTAGCTCTGCCGGAGCCATTCTATATGGAGGGATAGAAATAGGTTGAGTGCCTGGGAGTAAATCAATGCCAAAATCTATCTCTCGTTCTGGAGGCAAACCTGGAAGCTCTTCGGGAAACACATAAGCAAATTCATTCACTACCGGAACCGATTGAAGAGTTGGTGATTCAGCCTCTATATCCCTTACTCTAACTAGATGACATATACACCCCTTTGACATCATCTTCCTTGCCTTAAAATAGGAAATAAATTTCCCCTTTGGTGCCCCAACATTACCTTCCCATTCAAGGACTGCCTCATTTGGAAAGTGAAGATACACTCTCTTAGATCGGCAATCCACAGTAGCATAGCAAGAAGCTAACCAATCCATGCCCATTATAACATCGAATTCCACCATATCTAACTCAACAAGGTCCGCCCACGTATCACGGTCACAAACAGTTACAACACAATCATAATAGACCCTTCTAGCTATAATAAATTCACCTGTTGGCTTAGATACTTCAAATGGCTCATTCAATAATATAGGTGTTCTTTTAAGCTTCCCAGCCACAAGTGGTGTAATATATGATAATGTAGAACTAGGGTCAATTAATGCATACACATTATGTGAAAAGATGGACAATGTACCTGTGACAACATCGGGTGAAGCTTCTAAATTTTACCGACTTCCCAGAGCATAAGTGCGATTCTGGGCTCCGCTGGAGCTAGCTGCTCCTCTACCACCTCTACCACGGCCTGTAGGCATTTGCTGACCCCTACTAACGGGAGGAACTGACGATGATGATGCAACAGCTGACCCAGCAGGTTGTGCCATATCACCCATACGTCTTCTCGGGCAATCTCTTATCACATGCCCTGGTACACCACACCAATAACAGGCATCTGTCCCAACACGGGATATACCTGAATGACTCCTCCCACATTGTTTGCAAGATTGCCTAGGAGGAATCTGCCGGCTGGCCGAATATCCTGTAGTCCGTGCACCTTGTCCCTCACTTCTTTGATTAAACTGATTACCTCTAGGCCCTTGAAATTGCGGTGGAGCACTGACTGCAGAATATGAGGATGATGGTCTAGGTGGTCTACTAGGAAATCGAGGCCTAACATCACCTTGGGACGGTACAAACTGCCCTGTAGATCTGGCCCTCTTGGACTGGCCCCTTTCTATGTCTTGTGTCCTTCTCCTCTGTCTCTGATCCTCTAGTTTCTGCACAAATGCTTGCATTCTTGCTATATCCATGTCTTTATTCAATGAAGCAATAGTACAGTCTCTTACCAGATATGTATCCAACCTATCCACATACCGATGAACTCTATCTGCCATAGTAGCAACTACGTTGGGAGCATACCTGGCCAAGGAGTTAAACTGGAGGCTATACTCCCTCACGCTCATACCCCCTTGATGGAGATTCAGAAATTGATCTGCACGGGCCTCTCGGATCTCATATGGCAAGTAGTGGTCAAGAAAGGCCTCTTTGAACTCCTTCCAGGTAGTTGGAGGTGCATCTATACCCTTGGATTGCTTCCAAGATTCATACCACAATATAGCCACACCTTTCAATCTATATGCTGCCAGTTCTACAGCTTCTGTACCACTCACATGCATAACATCTAAAGTGCGCTGGATATGGTCGATGAAGTCTTGCGGATCTTCATTAGGATCTGACCCGGTGAAAGTTGGAGGGTCCAAATTAAGGAAACCACGTATCCTCGTGCTAGCTGCCCTATTCGCACCATCTGCACCTACAACTTGGCCTTCTTGTCTTTGTCTTTGGCTAGCAACTATGCGGGTCAATAATTGGACCGCATTTCTCAGATCCTGCACACCAGCATCGACAGGTGGTTCTGAGGGAGTTTCACTACGACCTGGTTCATCAGGAGCTGGAGGAGTTGGAGATGTTTGGGACAGAGACTCATCTTGGGCCTCATCTCGTCGTCTCACCCGACTGGGCATACCAATTACCACTTCCACCTCCTTCCCCTTGCCTTTGCTTTTCCTTGTTTCAGGCATGCTTACTGTACAAAATAATTTGGAGGTCAGAAAATAATCAACCTACATCACTTGGCTCTATGGCACGATCTAAAGAATGAAAAGAAAGTGACAACTCCTAAATGCCACGTAGCCTCCTGCTTATAAATGTGGTGCACAACACATCCATAAACAAGACTCTACATAGACACGGCTTTGTAGACTCCCTAGGACGACCTGCTCTGATACCACTTCTGTCACGCCCTAAGCCCCATTAAGGCGGACTGGCACCCGTTGCCGACAAGGCTCGGGAGAACCAACATAACTATACACCTGCTATGAACATTTAAGAGGTTTCCATACTCAATAGGCTGTCAAATGAAAGTAAACTGTACAAACAAACCAAAAGTAAATGCATAGGACTAGGGCGTTGGAGCCACGATGTCTATAATACACTATATGACCGCACTTTAATTTACATAGTCTACAAAGCCTCTAAGTAAGGAACAATAACCAAATGGGTCGGGACAGGCCCCGCCTCAAGACCAACTATACAATACAAAATACAAGTTCTAAACACATAAGCCCCGAAGCAACCTGGAGCTTAGTAATAGCAGCTGGAAGTCCTGTACTCTTACTGGGGAGATCTAGTAGCTCCTGTACCTGCAGCATGAAATGCAGGTCCCCCGTAAGGGACGTCAGTACGAGGTAATGTAATGAATATGTAAGGCAGGAAATACTGTATATGCAATATGAACTCAAATGAAATCATATGCTGGTGTATAAGTATGCTAAGACCACCTTTGGTCACACTGTGGAATCATGTACTTTATGTCTTTTTATTTATTACTGTATCTTTACCGTATAATCTGTGCACAATATATCATGTAAATGACCAGCTGATTAGTGGTAAATCTGTAATGGGATCGACCCTGGCTAGGTGCTTCCTTCACCCCTCGGGCTACCACCCAAATGAGATCGACCCTGGCTAGGTGATTCTTCCACCCCTCGGGCTACCACTCATTTATAAGCAACTGTAAGTTATCTTTTGTTTACTTTGAGATGGTTCTTTTGGTGGTCATAACCTTTAGAGCTGTAGGAATATGAACATGTAACATATGGACAACCATACAAGGTAATACCACAATGAAAAGAGAGATACACAACTAATGAATCGTATCAAAAATTGAACAACACATAGACTTTGTTTGGTAAAAAGAAATTCATGCATATTCGGTATTCAAGTACATATGCAGGTTGACAATGACTATGTATGGAGACATATGGACATGTTAAAGAGTGGGAACACGGTTAGCAGCCCTGTCGGAGTTTGTACGTGCCTTTATGTGCTAAGGAAAACTATAGACTTCATTCCAAGTAATAGGAAATCAAGTTGCCTTACATACCTCGCTGTACTATGTCGTTATTACCTCGGGGTAGTATCCTTTTCCTCCAAACACTTATCTACAACATATTAGGTGATAAAACTAGTGTTAGTAGCTAATAAGCACGTCTTAGTAATCCAATTTCACCCAAAAACAACATCCGGGCAGCAAGCTCGGAATTAGCAACCAAGGAGTATTCTTTCAACATTTCCACTCTTAATCGTATTTTCTAACATACATTCTCATATACATGTCATATCCAGCTATGTTTAGTCCCATAACAGCATTATAACAACTCATACAATACAGCATACAACAACTTTACACAATACGTAAGTAGACAACGCAATATTGCGTCCTTCCGCTACATTTCGACGTTAACCATTCCAAATGCGTTCCAACCTTAACCGAACTGTCCTCAAAATATTTACACATAATTACAGTCCTAAACCAGTCCAAAAACAGTCCCTAAGTATATGAAAAACGTGGGACAACAATTCCCAAAAACAGTCCACAAATTCTTACAAATGACCGGAATTAAGACATCATTTAAGAACTTGTTTTTGCGGAAGGTACAAGTGGTCCAGCAGCCTTCTTACATCATTATGGACCCAAGACTTCTCAAAAACATACATATTACTTCATAAATCAGCCAACCAACAAGATAAAAGTCTCATATTTAACAAGAAAAGTGAACCACAAAATTGGAACACATGCTGTCCCAAAATTCCTGCACAATACAACCAACATACTCTTCATGTTTTTCATGGAAAAATTACACCAACCCATGGGTATTTTTACTTACCTTAACTCTCAAGTATTAAGTCCTCCTCAAGAACCCTAGAAGTAAGTCTTGGCTGCTTTAGAAAATGGAGAGAGAGCAAAAAGGAAACTTAAGAGAAATCTGAAAATTAGGCTTAAGAAAATGGCTGAAAGTTGCTGCTGGTTGCTCCCTTTTATAGGCCACTTTTGGCCGACTTTCTTTTGGGCTTTTAGCCTTATTTTAGTAAGGTTATGGGGCAGCAGCTTGGCCCTTTCATTTGGGCCTTATTGGGCTTCAAATGGGATGGGCTTTGTTGCAAACATTTACTCCCCAAGCCCACTTAGTTTGGGCTTAAATTTTGAATTGGATTGTAATTGTAATTTGGCCCTTTTTCTTATCCATATTAGGCTGCAAATGTTGTCCTTTAATGATGCTAAACCATAGGTCCAAATGGCACCTTTAACTCGGGGTTTATTCTTTATCGGACTTGAACAAATTCGGCGTTGGGCCTTGTCTCCGTTTACCGAGCTTGTTAAGCACGTAGGTGACTCACCTACTAGCTTGCTAAGTCCCTCAAGCACCTCAATTATTTTACTTCATTTAAGGTCACACTCTCCTTAACTCGACTTAAAAATTATATACGCTCGGTCATCTTAAGTATTAGACGTACATATAGCCCTTTAATCTAAAAGTCACGCACTTTTAAAAATATGTGCGGATTTGACCTTGCCATATCATGTTTCATTTGTGTTGGACTAGTACATGTATGATGTGGGGTGTTACATTACTCTAACTAGATGACATATACACCCCTTTGATATCATCTTCCTTGCCTTAAAATAGGAAATAAACTTCCCCTTTGGTGCCCCAACATTACCTTCCCATTCAAGGACTGCCTCATTTGGGAAGTGGAAATACACTCTCTTAGATCGGCAATCCACAGTAGCATAGCAAGAAGCTAACCAATCCATACCCATTATAACATCAAATTCCACCATATCTAACTCAACAAGGTCAGCCAGTGTGTCACGGTCACAAACAGTTACGACACAGTCATAATAGACCCTTCTAGCTATAATAGATTCACTGGTTGGCGTAGACACTTCAAATGGCTCATTCAATAATTTAGGTGTTCTTTTAAGCGTCCCAGCCACTAGTGGTGTGATATAAGATAATGTAGAACTAGGGTCAATTAATGCATATACATTATGTGAAAAGATGGACAATGTACCTGTGACCACATCGGGTGAAGCTTCTAAATTCTGCCGACTCCCCAGAGCATAAGTGCGATTCTGGGCTCCGCTGGAGCTAACTGCTCCTCTACCACCTCTACCACGGCCTGTAGGCATTTGCTGACCCCTACTGAAGGGAGGAACTGACGATGATGATGCAACAGCTGACCCAGCAGGTTGTGCCATATCACCCATACATCTTCTTGGGCAATCTCTTATCATATGCCCTGGTACACCACACCAATAACAGGCATCTGTCCCAACACGACATATACCTGAATGACTCCTCCCATATTGTTTGCAAAACTGCCTAGGAGGAATCTGCTGGCTGGCCGAATATCCTGTAGTCCGTGCACCTTGTCCCTCACTTCTTTGATTAAACTGATTACCTCTAGGCCCTTGAAATTGCGGTGGAGCACTGACTGCAGAATAGGAGGATGATGGTCTAGGTGGTTTACTAGGAAATCGGGGCCTAACATCACCTTGGGACGGTACAAACTGCCCTGTAGATCTGGCCCTCTTGGACTGGCCCCTTTCTATCTCTTGTGTCCTTCTCCTTTGCCTCTGATCCTCTAGTTTCTGTGCAAATGCTTGCATCCTTGCTATATCCATGTCTTTATTCAACGAAGATATAGTACAGTCTCTTACCAGATATGTATCCAACCTATCCACATACCGATGAACTCTATCTGCCATAGTAGCAACTACATTAGGAGCATACCTGGCCAGGGAGTTAAACTGGAGGCTATACTCCCTCACGCTCATACCCCCTTGGTGGATATTCAGAAACAGATCTGCCCGGGCCTCTCGGATCTCATATGGCAAGTAGTGGTCAAGAAAGGCCTCTTTGAACTCCTTCCAGGTAGTTGGAGGTGCATCTATACCCTTAGTTTGCTTCCAAGCTTCATACGACAATATAGCCACACCTTTCAATCTATATGCTGCCAGTTCAACAGCTTCTGTACCACTTACATGCATAACATCTAAAGTGCGCTGGATCTGGTCGATGAAGTCTTGCGGATCTTCATTAGGATCTGACCCGGTGAAAGTTGGAGGGTCCAAATTAAGGAAGTCACGTATCCTCGTGCTAGCCGCCCTATTCGCACCATCTGCAGCTACAACTGGGCCTTCTTGTCTTTGGCTTTGGCTAGCAACTATGCGAGTCAATAATTGGACCGCATTTCTCAGATCCTGCACAGCAGCATCGGCAGGTGGTTCTGAGGGAGTTTCACTACGACCTGGTTCATCAGGAGCTGGAGGAGTTGGAGATGTTTGGGACAAAGACTCATCTTGGGCCTCATCTCATCGTCTCACCCGACTGGGCATACCAATTACCACTTCCACCTCCTTTCCCTTGCCTTTGCTTTTCCTTGTTTCAAGCATGCTTACTGTACAAAATAATTTAGAGGTCAGAAATAATCAACCTACAACACTTGGCTCTATGGCATGATCTAAAGAATGAAAAGAGAGTGACAACTCCTAAATGCCACGTAGCCTCCTGCTTATAAATGTGGTGCACAACACATCCATAAACAAGACTCTACATAGACACAGCTTTGTAGACTCCCTCAGACGACCCGCTCTGATACCACTTCTGTCACGCCCTAAGCCCCATTAAGGCGGACTGGCACCCGTTGCCGACAAGGCTCGGGAGAACCAACATATAACTATACACCTGCTATGAACATTTAAGAGGTTTCCATACTCAATATGCTGTCAAAAGAAAGTAAACTGTATTAACAAACCAAATGTAAATGCATAAGACTAGGCCGTTGGAGCCACGATGTCTATAATACACTATTTGACCATACTTTAATTTACATAGTCTCCAAAGCCTCTAAGTAGGGAACAATATCCAAATGGGTCGGTACAGGCCCCGCCTCATGACCAACTATACAATACAAAATATAAGTTCTAAACACATAAGCCCCGAAGCAACCTGGAGCTTTGTATAACAGCTGGAAGTCCTGTACTCTTACTGGGAGATCTATTAACTCCTGTACCTGCAGCATGAAATGCAGGTCCCCCGTAAGGGACGTCAGTACGAGATAATGTACTGAATATGTAAGGCAGGAAATACTGTACATGAAATAAGAACTCAGATAAAATCACATGTTGGTGTGTAAGGATGAAAAGACCACCTTTAGTCATACTGTGGAATCATGTACTTAATGTCTTTTTATTTCTGTATCTTTACTGTATAATCTGTGCACAATATATCATGTAAATGACCAGCTGATCAGTGGTAAATCTGTAATGGGATCGACCCTGGCTAGGTGATTCCTTCACCCCTCGGGCTACCACCCAAATGAGATCGACCCTGGCTAGGTGATTCTTCCACCCCTCGGGCTACCACTCATTTATAAGCAATTGTAAGTTATCTTTTATTTACTTTGAGATGGTTCTTTTGGTGGTCATAACCTTTAGAACTATAGGAATATAGACATGTGACATATGAGCAACCATACAAGGTAATACTACAATGAAAAGAGAGATACACAACTAATGAACCGTATCGGAGATTAAACGACACATAGACTTTGTTGGGTAAGAAGGAACTCAAGTATATTTGGTATCCAAGTACATATGTAGGTTGACGATGACTATGTACGGGTACATATGAACATGGTAAAGAGTGGGGACACGGTTAGCAGCCATGTCGGAGTTTGTACGTGCCTTTATATGCTAAGGAAGATTATAGATTTCATGCCAAGTAATAGGAAATCAAGTTGCCTTACATACCTTGCTGTACTATGTCGTTATTACCTCGGAGTAGTATCCTTTTCCTCCAAACACTTATCTACAACATATTAGGTGATAAAACTAGTGTTAGCAGTTAATAAACACGTCTTAGTAATCCAATTTCACCCAAAAATAATATCCGGGCAGCAATCTCGGAATTAGCACACAACGAGTATTCTTTCAACATTTCCACTCCTAATCGTATTTTCTAACACACATTCCTATATACATGTCATATCCAGCTATGTTTAGTCCCATAACAGCATTACAACAACTCATATAATACAGCATACAACAACTCTACACAACACGTATGTAGACAACGCAGCATTGCATCCTTCCGCTACATTTCGACGTCAACCATTCCAAATCCGTTCCAACCTCAACCAAACTGTCCTCAACATATTTACACACAATTACAGTCCTAAACCAGTCCAAAAACAGTCCCTAAGTAGATGAAAAACATGAGACAACAATTCCCAAAAACAGTCCACAAATTCTTACTAATGACTGGAATTAAGACATCATTTAAGAACTTGTTTTTGCGGAAGATACAAGTGGTCCAGCAGCCTTCTTAAAAATCATTACGGACCCAAGACTTCTTAAAAACATACATATTACTTCATAACTCAGCACACCAACAAGATAAAAGTATCTTATTTAACAAGAAAAGTGAACCACAAAATTGGAACACATGCTGTCCCAAAATTCCTGCACAATACAACCAACATACTCTTCATGTATTTCATGGAAAAATTACACCAAACCATGGGTATTTTTACTTACCTTAACCCTCAAGTATTAGGTTCTCTTCAAGAACCCTAGAAGTGTGTCTTGTCTGCTTTAGAAAATGAGGAAAGAGCAAGAAGAAACTTAGAGAGAAAATCTGAAATTTGGCTTAAGAAAATGGCTAAAGGTTGCTGCTGGTTGCTCCCTTTTATAGGCCTCTTTTGGCCGACTTTCTTTTGGGGTTTTAGCGTTATTGTAATAAGGTTATGGGGTAGAAGCTTGGCCCTTTCATTTGGTCCTTATTGGGCTTCAAATGGGATGGCTTTATTGCAAACATTTCTTCCCTTAGCCCACTTAGTTTGGGCTTTAGTTTTGAAATGGATTGTAATTGTAATTTGGCCCTTTTCTTATCCATCTTGGGCTGCAAATATTGTCCTTTTATGATGCCAAACCATGGGCCCAAATGACATCCTTAACTCGGGGTTTATTCTTTATCGGACTTGAACAAATTCAGTTTGGGCCTTGTCTCCGTTTACCGAGCTTATTTAAGCTAAGCACGTAAGTGACTCACCTACTAGCTTCCTAAGTCCCACAAGCACCTCAATTATTTTACTTCATTTAAGGTCACACTCTCCTTAACTTGACCTAAAAATTATATACACTCGGTCATCTTAAGCGTTAGACGTACATATAGCCCTTTAATCTAAAATTCACGCACTTTTAAAAATATGTGCGGATTTGACCCTGCCATATCATGTTTCATCTGTGTTGGACTAGTACATGTAAGATGTGGCGTGTTAAAGCTAACACCCACAGAAATGAGCCGAAATCGCCTGTTTCCACTTCCTTGGCCCATAAAATCCAACCAGGCCTCATCCAACCCCGCCGGGCAACATGGACCTCTTGCCGGGCCTCTTGCGGACCCCCTCGTATAATTTTTCGAGAATCTTGCGCCGGAACCCCCTGCAGCGCCAGAATCCGTGGGCTAACACCCACAGAAATGAGCCGAAATCGCCTGTTTCCACTTCCTTGGCCCATAAAATCCAACCAGGCCTCATCCAACCCCGCCGGGCAGCATGGACCTCTTGCCGAGCCTCTTGCGGACCCCCTCGTATGATTTTTCGAGAATCTTGCGCCGGAACCCGATGCAGCGCCAGAATCCGTGGGCTAACACCCACAGAAATGAGCCGAAATCGCCTGTTTCCACTTCCTTGGCCCATAAATTCCATCCAGGCCTCATCCAACCCCGCCAGGCAGCATGGACCTCTTGCCGGGCCTCTTGCGGACCCCCTCGTATGATTTTTTGAGAATCTTGCGCGGGAACCCCATGCAGCGCCAGAATCCGTGGGCTAACACCCACAGAAATGAGCCGAAATCGCCTGTTTCCATTTCCTTGGACCATAAAATCCAACCAGGCCTCATCCAACCCTGCCGCGTAACATGGACCTCTTGTCGGACCTCTTGCGGACCCCCTCGTATGATTTTTCGAGAATCTTGCACCGGAACCCCATGCAGCGCCAGAATCCGTGGGCTAACACCCACAGAAATGAGCCGAAATCGCCTGTTTCCACTTCCTGGGCCCATAAAATCCAACTAGGCCTCATCCAAACCCCGCCAGGCAGCATGGACCTCTTGCCGGGCCTCTTGCGGACCCCCTCGTATGATTTTTTGAGAATCTTGCGCGGGAACCCCATGCACCCACAGAAATGAGCCGAAATCGCCTGTTTCCATTTCCTTGGACCATAAAATCCAACCAGGCCTCATCCAACCCTGCCGCGTAACATGGACCTCTTGTCGGACCTCTTGCGGACCCCCTCGTATGATTTTTCGAGAATCTTGCACCGGAACCCCATGTAGCGCCAGAATCCGTGGGCTAACACCCACAGAAATGAGCCGAAATCGCCTGTTTCCACTTCCTGGGCCCATAAAATCCAACCAGGCCTCATCCAAACTCGCCGGGCAACATGGACCTCTTTCCGAGCCTCTTGCGGACCCCCTCGTATGATTTTTCGAGAATCTTGCGCCGGAACACCATGCAGCGCTAGAATCCGTGGGCTAACACCCACAGAAATGAGCCGAAATCCCCTATTTCCTCTTCCTTGGCCCATAAAATCCAACCAAGCCTCATCCAACCCCGCCGGGCAGCATGGACCTCTTGCCGGGTCTCTTGCGGACCCCCTCGTATGATTTTTCGAGAATCTTGCGCCGGAACACCATGCAGCGCCAGAATCCGTGGGCTAACACCCACAGAAATGAGCCGAAATCGCCTGTTTCCTCTTTCTTGGCCCATAAAATCCAACCAGGCCTCATCCAACCCCGCCGGGCAGCATGGACCTCTTGCCGGGCCTCTTGCGGACCCCCTCGTATGATTTTTCGAGAATCTTGCGCCGGAACCCCATGCAGCGCCAGAATCCATGGGCTAACACCCACAGAAATGAGCCGAAATCGCCTGTTTCCACTTCCTTGGCCCATAAATTCCAACCAGGCCTCATCCAACCCCGCCGGTCAACATGGACCTCTTTCCGGGCCTCTTGCGGACCCCGTCGTATGATTTTTCGAGAATCTTGCGCCGGAACCCCATGCAGCGCCAGAATCCGTGGGCTAACACCCACAGAAATGAGCCGAAATCGCCTGTTTCCACTTCCTTGGCCCATAAATTCCATCCAGGCCTCATCCAACCCCGCCAGGCAACATGGACCTCTTGCCGGGCCTCTTGCGGACCCCCTCGTATGATTTTTCGAGAATCTTGCGCGGGAACCCCATGCAGCGCCAGAATCCGTGGGCTAACACCCACAGAAATGAGCCAAAATCGCCTGTTTCCATTTCCTTGGACCATAAAATCCAACCAGGCCTCATCCAACCCCGCCGGGTAACATGGACCTCTTGTCGGACCTCTTGCGGACCCCCTCGTATGATTTTTCGAGAATCTTGCACCGGAACCCCATGTAGCGCCAGAATCCATGGGCTAACACCCACAGAAATGAGCCGAAATCGCCTGTTTCCACTTCCTGGGCCCATAAAATCCAACCAGGCCTCATCCAAACCCGCCGGGCAACATGGACCTCTTTCCGAGCCTCTTGCGGACCCCCTCGTATGATTTTTCGAGAATCTTGCGCCGGAACACCATGCAGTGCCAGAATCCGTGGGCTAACACCCACAAAAATGAGCCGAAATCGCCTATTTCCTCTTCCTTGGCCCATAAAATCCTACCAGGCCTCATCCAACCCCGCCGGGCAGCATGGACCTCTTGCCGGGCCTCTTGCGGACCCCCTCGTATGATTTTTTGAGAATTTTGCGCCGGAACCCCATGCAACGCCAGAATCCGTGGGCTAACACCCACAGAAATGAGCTGAAATCGCCTGTTTCCACTTCCTTGGCCCATAAAATCCAACCAGGCCTCATCTAAACCCCGCCGGGAAACATGGACGTGCCGGGCCTCTTGCGGACCCCCTCGTATGATTTTTCGAGAATCTTGCGCCGGAACCCCATGCAGCGCCAGAATCCGTGGGCTAACACCCACAGAAATGAGCCGAAATCGCCTGTTTGCACTTCCTTGGCCCATAAAATCCAACCAGGCCTCATCCAACCCCGCGGGGCAACATGGACCTCTTGCCCGGCCTCTTGCGGACCCCCTTGTATGATTTTTCGAGAATCTTGCGCCGGAACCCCATGCAGCGCCAGAATCCATGGGCTAACACCCACAGAAATGAGCCGAAATCGCCTGTTTCCACCTCCTTGGCCCATAAAATCCAACCAGGCCTCATCCAACTCCGCCGGGCAGCATGGACCTCTTGCCGGGCCTCTTGCGGACCCCCTTGTATGATTTTTCGAGAATCTTGCGCCGGAACCCCATGCAGCGCCAGAATCTGTGGGCTAACACGCACAGAAATGAGCGGAAATCGCCTGTTTCCACTTCCTTGGCCCATAAAATCCAACCAGGCCTCATCAAACCCCGCCGGGCAACATGGACCTCATGCCGGGCCTCTTACGGACCCCCTCGTATGATTTTTTGAGAATCTTGCACCGGAACCCCATGCAGCGCCAGAATCCATGGGCTAACACCCACAGAAATGAACCGAAATCGCCTGTTTCCACTTCCTTGGCCCATAAAATCCAACCAGGCCTCATCCAACCCCGCCGGGCAGCATGGACCTCTTGCCGGGCCTCTTGCGGACCCCCTCGTGTGAATTTTCGAGAATCTTGCGCCGGAACCCCATGCAGCGCCAGAATCCGTGGGCTAACACCTACAGAAATGAGCCGAAATCGCCTGTTTCTACTTCCTTGGCCCATAAAATCCAACCGGGCCTCATCCAACCCCGCCGGGCAGCATAGACCTCTTGCCGGGCCTCTTGCGGACCCCCTCGTATGATTTTTCGAGAATCTTGCGCCGGAACCCCATGCAGCGCCAGAATCCGTGGGCTAACACCCATAGAAATGAGCCGAAATCGCCTGTTTCCACTTCCTGGGCCCATAAAATCCAACCAGGCCTCATCCAAACCCGCCGGGCAACATGGACCTCTTTCCGAGCCTCTTGCGGACCCCCTCGTATGATTTTTCGAGAATCTTGCGCCGGAACACCATGCAGCGCCAGAATCCGTGGGCTAACACCCACAGAAATGAGCCGAAATCGCCTGTTTCCTCTTCCTTGGCCCATAAAATCCAACCAGGCCTCATCCAACCCCGCCGGGCAGCATGGACCTCTTGCCGGGCCTCTTGCGGACCCCCTCGTATGATTTTTTGAGAATCTTGCGCCGGAACACCATGCAGCGCCAGAA
This sequence comes from Solanum rostratum, assembly GCA_029948455.1. Classification (NCBI taxonomy): domain Eukaryota; kingdom Viridiplantae; phylum Streptophyta; class Magnoliopsida; order Solanales; family Solanaceae; genus Solanum; species Solanum rostratum. The sequence goes on along the minus strand of JARACL010000162.1, from coordinate 28,045 downwards.
TCCGTGGGCTAACACCCACAGAAATGAGCCGAAATCGCCTGTTTCCTCTTCCTTGGCCCATAAAATCCAACCAGGCCTCATCCAACCCCGCCGAGCAGCATGGACCTCTTGCCGGGCCTCTTGCGGACCCCCTCGTATGATTTTTCGAGAATCCTGCGCCGGAACCCCATGCAGCGCCAGAATCCATGGGCTAACACCCACAGAAATGAGCCGAAATCGCCTGTTTCCACTTCCTTGGCCCATAAATTCCAACCAGGCCTCATCCAACCCCGCCGGTCAAAATGGACCTCTTTCCGGGCCTCTTGCGGACCCCCTCGTATGATTTTTCGAGAATCTTGCGCCGGAACCCCATGCAGCGCCAGAATCCGTGGGCTAACACCCACAGAAATGAGCCGAAATCGCCTGTTTCCACTTCCATGGCCCATAAATTCCATCCAGGCCTCATCCAACCCCGCCAGGCAGCATGGACCTCTTGCCCGGCCTCTTGTGGACCCCCTCGTATGATTTTTCGAGAATCTTGCGCGGGAACCCCATGCAGCGCCAGAATCCGTGGGCTAACACCCACAGAAATGAGCTGAAATCGCCTGTTTCCATTTCCTTGGACCATAAAATCCAACCAGGCCTCATCCAAACCCACCGGGCAACATGGACCTCTTGTCGGACCTCTTGCGGACCCCCTCGTATGATTTTTCGAGAATCTTGCAACGGAACCCCATGTAGCGCCAGAATCCGTGGGCTAACACCCACAGAAATGAGCCGAAATCGCCTGTTTCCACTTCCTGGGCCCATAAAATCCAACCAGGCCTCATCCAAACCCGCCGGGCAACATGGACCTCTTTCCGAGCCTGTTGCGGACCCCCTCGTATGATTTTTCGAGAATCTAGCGCCGGAACACCATGCAACGCCAGAATCCGTGGGCCACCCACAGAAATGAGCCGAAATCGCCTGTTTCCTCTTCCTTGGCCCATAAAATCCAACCAGGCCTCATCCAACCCCGCCGGGCAGCATGGACCTCTTGTCGGGCCTCTTGCGGACCCCCTCGTATGATTTTTCGAGAATTTTGCGCCGGAACCCCATGCAGCGCCAGAATCCGTGGGCTAACACCCACAGAAATGAGCCGAAATCGCCTATTTCCACTTCCTTGGCCCATAAAATCCAACCAGGCCTCATCCAACCCCGCCGAGCAGCATGGACCTCTTGCCGAGCCTCTTGCGGACCCCCTCGTATGATTTTTCGAGAATCTTGCGCCGGAACCCCATGCAGCGCCAGAATCCGTGGGCTAACACCCACAGAAATGAGCCGAAATCGCCTGTTTCCACTTCCTTGGCCCATAAATTCCAACCAGGCCTCATCCAACCCCGCCGGTCAACATGGACCTCTTTCCGGGCCTCTTGTGGACCCCCTCGTATGATTTTTCGAGAATCTTGCGCCGGAACCCCATGCAGCGCCAGAATCCGTGGGCTAACACCCACAGAAATGAGCCGAAATCGCCTGTTTCCACTTCCTTGGCCCATAAATTCCATCCAGGCCTCATCCAACCCCGCCAGGCAGCATGGACGTCTTGCCGGGCCTCTTGCGGACCCCCTCGTATGATTTTTTGAGAATCTTGCGCGGGAACCCCATGCAGCGCCAGAATCCGTGGGCTAACACCCACAGAAATGAGCCGAAATCGCCTGTTTCCATTTCCTTGGACCATAAAATCCAACCAGGCCTCATCCAACCCTGCCGCGTAACATGGACCTCTTGTCGGACCTCTTGCGGACCCCCTCGTATGATTTTTCGAGAATCTTGCACCGGAACCCCATGTAGCGCCAGAATCCGTGGGCTAACACCCACAGAAATGAGCCGAAATCGCCTGTTTCCACTTCCTGGGCCCATAAAACCAACCAGGCCTCATCCAAACTCGCCGGGCAACATGGACCTCTTTCCGAGCCTCTTGCGGACCCCCTCGTATGATTTTTCGAGAATCTTGCGCTGGAACACCATGCAGCGCTAGAATCCGTGGGCTAACACCCACAGAAATGAGCCGAAATCCCCTATTTCCTCTTCCTTGGCCCATAAAATCCAACCAGGCCTCATCCAACCCCGCCGGGCAGCATGGACCTCTTGCCGGGCCTCTTGCGGACCCCCTCGTATGATTTTTCGAGAATCTTGCGCCGGAACACCATGCAGCGCCAGAATCCGTGGGCTAACACCCACAGTAATGAGCCGAAATCGCCTGTTTCCTCTTCCTTGGCCCATAAAATCCAACCAGGCCTCATCCAACCCCGCCGGGCAGCATGGACCTCTTGCCGGGCCTCTTGCGGACCCCCTCGTATGATTTTTCGAGAATCTTGCGCCGGAACCCCATGCAGCGCCAGAATCCATGGGCTAACACCCACAGAAATGAGCCGAAATCGCCTGTTTCCACTTCCTTGGCCCATAAATTCCAACCAGGCCTCATCCAACCCCGCCGGTCAACATGGACCTCTTTCCGGGCCTCTTGCGGACCCCGTCGTATGATTTTTCGAGAATCTTGCGCCGGAACCCCATGCAGCGCCAGAATCCGTGGGCTAACACCCACAGAAATGAGCCGAAATCGCCTGTTTCCACTTCCTTGGCCCATAAATTCCATCCAGGCCTCATCCAACCCCGCCAGGCAACATGGACCTCTTGCCGGGCCTCTTGCGGACCCCCTCGTATGATTTTTCGAGAATCTTGCGTGGGATCCCCATGCAGCGCCAGAATCCGTGGGCTAACACCCACAGAAATGAGCCGAAATCGCCTGTTTCCATTTCCTTGGACCATAAAATCCAACCAGGCCTCATCCAACCCCGCCGGGCAACATGGACCTCTTGTCGGACCTCTTGCGGACCCCCTCGTATGATTTTTCGAGAATCATGCACCGGAACCCCATGTAGCGCCAGAATCCATGGGCTAACACCCACAGAAATGAGCCGAAATCGCCTGTTTCCACTTCCTGGGCCCATAAAATCCAACCAGGCCTCATCCAAACCCGCCGGGCAACATGGACCTCTTTCCGAGCCTCTTGCGGACCCCCTCGTATGATTTTTCGAGAATCTTGCGCCGGAACACCATGCAGTGCCAGAATCCGTAGGCTAACACCCACAAAAATGAGCCGAAATCGCCTATTTCCTCTTCCTTGGCCCATAAAATCCAACCAGGCCTCATCCAACCCCGCCGGGCAGCATGGACCTCTTGCCGGGCCTCTTGCGGACCCCCTCGTATGATTTTTTGAGAATTTTGCGCCGGAACCCCATGCAACGCCAGAATCCGTGGGCTAACACCCACAGAAATGAGCTGAAATCGCCTGTTTCCACTTCCTTGGCCCATAAAATCCAACCAGGCCTCATCCAAACCCCGCCGGGAATCATGGACGTGCCGGGCCTCTTGCGGACCCCCTCGTATGATTTTTCGAGAATCTTGCGCCGGAACCCCATGCAGCGCCAGAATCCGTGGGCTAACACCCACAGAAATGAGCCGAAATCGCCTGTTTGCACTTCCTTGGCCCATAAAATCCAACCAGGCCTCATCCAACCCCGCCGAGCAGCATGGACCTCTTGCCGAGCCTCTTGCGGACCCCCTCGTATGATTTTTCGAGAATCTTGCGCCGGAACCCCATGCAGCGCCAGAATCCGTGGGCTAACACCCACAGAAATGAGCCAAAATCGCCTGTTTCCATTTCCTTGGACCATAAAATCCAACCAGGCCTCATCCAACCCCGCCGGGTAACATGGACCTCTTGTCGGACCTCTTGCGGACCCCCTCGTATGATTTTTCGAGAATCTTGCACCGGAACCCCATGTAGCGCCAGAATCCATGGGCTAACACCCACAGAAATGAGCCGAAATCGCCTGTTTCCACTTCCTGGGCCCATAAAATCCAACCAGGCCTCATCCAAACCCGCCGGGCAACATGGACCTCTTTCCGAGCCTCTTGCGGACCCCCTCGTATGATTTTTCGAGAATCTTGCGCCGGAACACCATGCAGCGCTAGAATCCGTGGGCTAACACCCACAGAAATGAGCCGAAATCGCCTATTTCCTCTTCCTTGGCCCATAAAATCCTACCAGGCCTCATCCAACCCCGCCGGGCAGCATGGACCTCTTGCCGGGCCTCTTGCGGACCCCCTCGTATGATTTTTTGAGAATTTTGCGCCGGAACCCCATGCAACGCCAGAATCCGTGGGCTAACACCCACAGAAATGAGCTGAAATCGCCTGTTTCCACTTCCTTGGCCCATAAAATCCAACCAGGCCTCATCCAAACCCCGCCGGGAATCATGGACGTGCCGGGCCTCTTGCGGACCCCCTCGTATGATTTTTCGAGAATCTTGCGCCGGAACCCCATGCAGCGCCAGAATCCGTGGGCTAACACCCACAGAAATGAGCCGAAATCGCCTGTTTGCACTTCCTTGGCCCATAAAATCCAACCAGGCCTCATCCAACCCCGCGGGGCAACATGGACCTCTTGCCGGGCCTCTTGCGGACCCCCTTGTATGATTTTTCGAGAATCTTGCGCCGGAACCCCATGCAGCGCCAGAATCCATGGGCTAACACCCACAGAAATGAGCCGAAATCGCCTGTTTCCACTTCCTTGGCCCATAAAATCCAACCAGGCCTCATCCAACTCCGCCGGGCAGCATGGACCACTTGCCGGGCCTCTTGCGGACCCCCTTGTATGATTTATCGAGAATCTTGCGCCGGAACCCCATGCAGCGCCAGAATCTGTGGGCTAACACGCACAGAAATGAGCGGAAATCGCCTGTTTCCACTTCCTTGGCCCATAAAATCCAACCAGGCCTCATCAAACCCCGCCGGGCAACATGGACCTCATGCCGGGCCTCTTACGGACCCCCTCGTATGATTTTTTGAGAATCTTGCACCGGAACCCCATGCAGCGCCAGAATCCATGGGCTAACACCCACAGAAATGAACCGAAATCGCCTGTTTCCACTTCCTTGGCCCATAAAATCCAACCAGGCCTCATCCAACCCCGCCGGGCAGCATGGACCTCTTGCCGGGCCTCTTGCGGACCCCCTCGTGTGAATTTTCGAGAATCTTGCGCCGGAACCCCATGCAGCGCCAGAATCCGTGGGCTAACACCCACAGAAATGAGCCGAAATCGCCTGTTTCTACTTCCTTGGCCCATAAAATCCAACCGGGCCTCATCCAACCCCGCCGGGCAGCATAGACCTCTTGCCGGGCCTCTTGCGGACCCCCTCGTATGATTTTTCGAGAATCTTGCGCCGGAACCCATTGCAGCGCCAGAATCCGTGGGCTAACACCCATAGAAATGAGCCGAAATCGCCTGTTTCCACTTCCTGGGCCCATAAAATCCAACCAGGCCTCATCCAAACCCGCCGGGCAACATAGACCTCTTTCCGAGCCTCTTGCGGACCCCCTCGTATGATTTTTCGAGAATCTTGCGCCGGAACACCATGCAGCGCCAGAATCCGTGGGCTAACACCCACAGAAATGAGCCGAAATCGCCTGTTTCCTCTTCCTTGGCCCATAAAATCCAACCAGGCCTCATCCAACCCCGCCGGGCAGCATGGACCTCTTGCCGGGCCTCTTGCGGACCCCCTCGTATGATTTTTTGAGAATCTTGCGCCGGAACACCATGCAGCGCCAGAATCCGTGGGCTAACACCCACAGAAATGAGCCGAAATCGCCTGTTTCCTCTTCCTTGGCCCATAAAATCCAACCAGGCCTCATCCGACCCCGCCGGGCAGCATGGACCTCTTGCCGGGCCTCTTGCGGACCCCCTCGTATGATTTTTCGAGAATCCTGCGCCAGAACCCCATGCAGCGCCAGAATCCATGGGCTAACACCCACAGAAATGAGCCGAAATCGCCTGTTTCCACTTCCTTGGCCCATAAATTCCAACCAGGCCTCATCCAACCCCGCCGGTCAAAATGGACCTCTTTCCGGGCCTCTTGCGGACCCCCTCATATGATTTTTCGAGAATCTTGCGCCGGAACCCCATGCAGCGCCAGAATCCGTGGGCTAACACCCACAGAAATGAGCCGAAATCGCCTGTTTCCACTTCCTTGGCCCATAAATTCCATCCAGGCCTCATCCAACCCCGCCAGGCAGCATGGACCTCTTGCCGGGCCTCTTGTGGACCCCCTCGTTTGATTTTTCGAGAATCTTGCGCGGGAACCCCATGCAGCGCCAGAATCCGTGGGCTAACACCCACAGAAATGAGCTGAAATCGCCTGTTTCCATTTCCTTGGACCATAAAATCCAACCAGGCCTCATCCAAACCCACCGGGCAACATGGACCTCTTGTCGGACCTCTTGCGGACCCCCTCGTATGATTTTTCGAGAATCTTGCACCGGAACCCCATGTAGCGCCAGAATCCGTGGGCTAACACCCACAGAAATGAGCCGAAATCGCCTGTTTCCACTTCCTGGGCCCATAAAATCCAACCAGGCCTCATCCAAACCCGCCGGGCAACATGGACCTCTTTCCGAGCCTCTTGCGGACCCCCTCGTATGATTTTTCGAGAATCTTGCGCCGGAACACCATGCAACGCCAGAATCCGTGGGCCACCCACAGAAATGAGCCGAAATCGCCTGTTTCCTCTTCCTTGGCCCATAAAATCCAACCAGGCCTCATCCAACCCCGCCGGGCAGCATGGACCTCTTGTCGGGCCTCTTGCGGACCCCCTCGTATGATTTTTCGAGAATTTTGCGCCGGAACCCCATGCAACGCCAGAATTCGTGGGCTAACACCCACAGAAATGAGCTGAAATCGCCTGTTTCCACTTCCTTGGCCCATAAAATCCAACCAGGCCTCATCCAAACCCCGCCGGGAAACATGGACGTGCCGGGCCTCTTTCGGACCCCCTCGTATGATTTTTCGAGAATCTTGCACCGGAACCCCATGCAGCGCCAGAATCCGTGGGCTAACACCCACAGAAATGAGCCGAAATCGCCTGTTTGCACTTCCTTGGCCCATAAAATCCAACCAGGCCTCATCCAACCCCGCGGGGCAACATGGACCTCTTGTCGGGCCTCTTGCGGACCCCCTTGTATGATTTTTCGAGAATCTTGCGCCGGAACCCCATACAGCGCCAGAATCCATGGGCTAACAACCACAGAAATGAGCCGAAATCGCCTGTTTCCACTTCCTTGGCCCATAAAATCCAACCAGGCCTCATCCAACTCCACCGGGCAGCATGGACCTCTTGCCGGGCCTCTTGCGGACCCCCTTGTATGATTTTTCGAGAATCTTGCGCCGGAACCCCATGCAGCGCCAGAATCTGTGGGCTAACACGCATAGAAATGAGCGGAAATCGCCTGTTTCCACTTCCTTGGCCCATAAAATCCAACCAGGCCTCATCAAACCCCGCCGGGCAACATGGACCTCTTGCCGGGCCTCTTACGGACCCCCTCGTATGATTTTTTGAGAATCTTGCACCGGAACCCCATGCAGCGCCAGAATCCATGGGCTAACACCCACAGAAATGAACCGAAATCGCCTGTTTCCACTTCCTTGGCCAATAAAACCCAACCAGGCCTCATCCAATCCTGCTGGGCAGCATGGACCTCTTGCCGGGCCTCTTGCGGACCCCCTCGTGTGAATTTTCGAGAATCTTGCGCCGGAACCCCATGCAGCGCCAGAATCCGTGGGCTAACACCCACAGAAATGAGCCGAAATCGCCTGTTTCCACGTCCTTGGCCCATAAAATCCCACCGGGCCTCATCCTACCGCGCCGGGCAGCATAGACCTCTTGCCGGGCCTCTTGCGGACCCCCTCGTATGATTTTTCGAGAATCTTGCGCCGGAACCCCATGCAGCGCCAGAATCCGTGGGCTAACACCCATAGAAATGAGCCGAAATCGCCTGTTTCCAATTCCTTGGCCCATAAAATCCAACCAGGCCTCATCCAACCCCGCCGGGCAGCATGGACTTCTTGCCGGGCCTCTTGCGGACCCCCTCGTATGATTTTTTGAGAATCTTGCGCCGGAACCCCATGCAGCGCCAGAATCCGTGGGCTAACACCCACAGAAACGAGCCGAAATCGCCTGTTTCCACTTCCTTGGCCCATAAAATCCAACCAGGCCTCATCCAACCCCGCCGGGCAACATGGACCTCTTGCCGGGCCTCTTGCGGACCCCCTCGTATGATTTTTCGAGAATCTTGCGTCGGAACCCCATGCAGCGCCAGAATCCGTGGGCTAACACCCATAGAAATTAGCCGAAATCGCCTGTTTCCACTTCCTTGGCCCATAAAATCCAACCAGGCCTCATCCAACCCTGCTGGGCAACATGGACCTCTTTCTGGGCCTCTTGAAGACTCCCTCGTATGATTTTTCGAGAATCTTGCGCCGGAACCCCATGCAGCGCCAGAATCCGTGGGCTAACACCCACAGAAATGAGCTGAAATGGCCTGTTTCCACTTCCTTGGCCCATAAAATACAACCAGGCCTCATCCAACCCCGCCGGGCAACATGGACCTCTTGTCAGGTCTCTTACGGACCCCCTCGTATGATTTTTCGAGAATCTTGCACCGGAACCCCATGCAACGCCAGAATCCATGGGCTAACACCCACAGAAATTAGCCGAAATCGCCTGTTTCCACTTCCTTGGCCCATAAAATCCAACAAGGCCTCATCCAACTCCGCCGGGCAACATGGACCTCTTGCTGGGCCTCTTGCGGGCCCCCTTGTATGATTTTTTGAGAATCTTGCGCCGAAATCGCCTGTAGCGCGAGAATCCGTGGGCTAACACCCACAGAAATGAGCCGAAATCGCCTGTTTCCACTTCCTTGGCCCATAAAATCCAACCAGGCCTCATCCAACCCCGCAGGGCAGCATGGACCTCTTGCCGGGCCTCTTGCGGACGCCCTCGTATGAGTTTTCGAGAATCTTGCGTCGGAACCCCATGCAGCGCCAGAATCCGTGGGCTAACACCCACAGAAATGAGCCGAAATCGCCTGTTTCCACTTCCTTGGCCCATAAAATCCAACCAGGCCTTATCCAACCCCGCCGGGCAACATGGACCTCTTGTCGGGCCTCTTACGGACCCCCTCGTATGAGTTTTCGAGAATCTTGCGCCAGAACCCCATGCAGCGCCAGAATCCGTGGGCTAACACCCACAGAAATGAGCCGAAATCGCCTGTTTCCACTTCCTTGGCCCATAAAATCCAACCAGGCCTCATCCTACCCCGCCGGGCAACATGGATCTCTTGCTGGGTCTCTTGCGGACCCCCTCGTATGAGTTTTCGAGAATCTTGCGTCGGAACCCCATGCAGCGCCAGAATCCTTGGGCTAACACCCACAGAAATGAGCCGATATCGCCTGTTTCCACTTCCTTGGCCCATAAAATCCAACCAGGCCTCATCCAACCCCGCCGGGCAACATGGACCTCTTGCCGGGCCTCTTGCGGACCCCCTCGTATGATTTTTCGAGAATCTTGCGCCGGGACCCCATGCAGCGCCAGAATCCGTGGGCTAACACCCACAGAAATTAGCCGAAATTGCCTGTTTCCACTTCCTTGGCCCATAAAATCCAACCAGGCCTCATCCAACCCCGCCGGGCAACATGGACCTCTTGCTGGGCCTCTTGCGGACCCCCTTGTATGATTTTTTTAGAATCTTGCGCCGAAATCGCCTGTAGCGCGAGAATTCGTGGGCTAACACCCACAGAAATGTGCCGAAATCGCCTGTTTCCACTTCCTTGGCCCATAAAATCAAACCAGGCCTCATCCAACCCCGCAGGGCAGCATGGACCTCTTGTCGGGCCTCTTGCGGACCCCCTCGTATGAGTTTTCGAGAATCTTGCGTCGGAACCCCGTGCAGCGCCAGAATCCTCGGGCTAACACCCACAGAAATTAGCCGAAATCGCTTGTTTCCACTTCTTTGGCCCATAAAATCCAACCAGGCCTCATCCAACCCCGCGGGGCAACATGGACCTCTTGCCGGGCCTCTTGCGGACCGCCTCGTATGATACTTCGTGAATCTTGCGCCGGAACCCCATGCAGCACCAGAATCCGTGGGCTAACACCCACAGAAATGAGCCGAAATCGCCTGTTTGCACTTCCTTGGCCCATAAAATCCAACCAGGCCTCATCCCACCCCGCCGGGCAGCATAGACCTCTTGCCGGCCCTCTTGCGGACCCCCTCGTATGATTTTTCGAGAATCTTGCGCAGGAACCCCATGCAGCGCCAGAATCCGTGGGCTAACACCCATAGAAATGAGCCGAAATCGCCTGTTTCCAATTCCTTGGCCCATAAAATCCAACCAGGCCTCATCCAACCCCGCCGGGCAGCATAGACCTCTTGCCGGGCCTCTTGCGGACCCCCTCGTATGATTTTTTGAGAATCTTGCGCCGGGACCCCATGCAGCGCCAGAATCCGTGGGCTAACACCCACAGAAACAAGCCGAAATCGCCTGTTTCCACTTCCTTGGCCCATAAAATCCAACCAGGCCTCATCCAACCCCGCCGGGCAACATGGACCTCTTGCCGGGCCTCTTGTGGACCCCCTCGTATGATTTTTCGAGAATCTTGTGCCGGAACCCCATGCAACGCCAGAATCCGTGGGCTAACACCCACAGAAATGAGCCGAAATCGCCTGTTTCCACTTCCTTGGCCCATAAAATCCAACCAGGCCTCATCCAACCCCGCCGGGCAACATGGACCTCTTGCCGGGCCTCTTGCGGACCCCCTCGTATGATTTTTCGAGAATCTTGCGCCGGAACCCCATGCAGCGCCAGAATTCATGGGCTAACACCCACAGAAATGAGCCGAAATCGCCTGTTTCCACTTCCTTGGCCCATAAAATCCAACCAGGCCTCATCCAACCCCGCCGGGCAGCATGGACCTCTTGCCGGGCCTCTTGCGGACCCCCTCGTATGATTTTTTGAGAATCTTGCACCGGAACCCCATGCAGCGCTAGAATCCGTGGGCTAACACCCACATAAATGAGCCGAAATCGCCTGTTTCCACTTCCTTGGCCCATAAAATCTAACCTGGCCTCATCCAACCCCACCGAGAAACATGGACCTCTTGCTGGGCCTCTTGCGGACCCCCTCGTATGATACTTCGTGAATCTTGCGCTGGAACCCCATGCAGCACCAGAATCCGTGGGCTAACACCCACAGAAATGAGCCGAAATCGCCTGTTTCCACTTCCATGGCCCATAAAATCCAACCAGGCCTCATCCAACCCCGCCGGGCAACATGGACCTCTTGCCGGGCCTCTTGCGGACCCACTCGTATGCTTTTTCGAGAATTCTGCGCCGGAACCCCATGAAGCGCCAGAATCCGTGGGCTAACACCCACAGAAATGAGCCGAAATTGCCTGTTTCCACTTCCTTGGCCCATAAAATCCAACCAGGCCTCATCCAACCCCGCCGGGTAACATGGACCTCTTGCCGGGCCTCTTGCGGACCCCCTCGTATGAGTTTTTGAGAATTTTGCGCCGGAACCCCATGCAACGCCAGAATCCGTGGGCTAACACCCACAGAAATGAGCCGAAATCGCCTGTTTCCACTTCCTTGGCCCATAAAATCCAACCAGGCCTCATCCAACCCCGCCGAGCAACATGGACCTCTTGCCGGGCCTCTTGCGGACCCCCTCGTATGAGTTTTCGAGAATCTTGCGCCGGAGCCCCATGCAGCGCCAGAATCCGTGGGCTAACACCCACAGAAATGAGCCGAAATCGCCTATTTCCACTTCCTTGGCCCATAAAATCCAACCAGGCCTCATCCAACCCCGCCGGGCAACATGGACCTCTTGCCGGGCCTCTTGCGGACCCCCTCGTATGATTTTTTGAGAATCTTGCGCCGGAACGCCATGCAGCGCCAGAATCCGTGGGCTAACACCCACAGAAATGAGCCGAAATCGCCTGTTTCCACTTCCTTGGCCCATAAAATCCAACCAGGCCTCATCCATCCCCGCCGGGCAGCATGGACCTCTTGTCGGGACTCTTGCGGACCCCCTCGTATGATTTTTCAAGAATCTTGCGCCAGAACCCCATGCAGCGCCAGAATCCGTGGGCTAACACCCACAGAAATGAGCTGAAATCGCCTGTTTCTACTTCCTTGGCCCATAAAATACAACCAGGTCTCATCCAACCCCGCCGGGCAACATGGACCTCTTGTCAGGTCTCTTGCGGACCCCCTCGTATGATTTTTCGAGAATCTTGCACCGGAACCCCATGCAGCGCCAGAATCCGTGGGCTAACACCAACAGAAATTAGCCGAAATCGCCTGTTTCCACTTCCTTGGCCCATAAAATCCAACAAGGCCTCATCCAACTCCGCCGGGCAACATGGACCTCTTGCTGGGCCTCTTGCGGGCCCCCTTGTATGATTTTTTGAGAATCTTGCGCCGAAATCGCCTGTAGCGCGAGAATCCGTGGGCTAACACCCACAGAAATGAGCCGAAATCGCCTGTTTCCACTTCGTTGGCCCATAAAATCCAACCAGGCCTCATCCAACCCCGCCGGGCAACATGGACCTCTTGCCGGGCCTCTTGCGGACCCCCTCGTATGATTTTTCGAGAATCTTGCGCCGGAACCCCATGCAGCGCCAGAATCCGTGGGCTAACACCCATAGAAATTAGCCGAAATCGCCTGTTTCCACTTCCTTGGCCCATAAAATCCAACCAGGCCTCATCCAACCCTGCTGGGCAACATGGACCTCTTTCTGGGCCTCTTGAAGACTCCCTCGTATGATTTTTCGAGAATCTTGCGCCGGAACCCCATGCAGCGCCAGAATCCGTGAACTAACACCCACAGAAATGAGCCGAAATCGCCTGTTTCCACTTCCTTGGCCCATAAAATCCAACCAGGCCTCATCCAACCCCGCAAGACCGCATGGACCTCTTGCCGGGCCTCTTGCGTACCCCCTCTTATGAGTTTTCGAGAATCTTGTGCCGGAACCCCATGCAGCGCCAGAATCCGTGGGCTAACACCCACAGAAATGAGCCGAAATCGCCTGTTTCCACTTCCTTGGCCCATAAAATCCAACCAGGCCTCATCCAACCCCGCCGGGCAACATGGACCTCTTGCCGGGCCTCTTGCGGACCCCCTCGTATGAGTTTTCGAGAATCTTGCGTCGGAACCCCATGCAGCGCCAGAATCCTTGGGCTAACACCCACAGAAATGAGCCGAAATCGCCTGTTTCCACTTCCTTGGCCCATAAAATCCAACCAGGCCTCATCCGACCCCGCCGGGCAACATGGACCTCTTGCCGGGGCTCTTGCGGACCCCCTCGTATGATTTTTCGAGAATCTTGCGCCGGGACCCCATGCAGCGCCAGAATCCGTGGACTAACACCCACAGAAATTAGCCGAAATTGCCTGTTTCCACTTCCTTGGCCCATAAAATCCAACCAGGCCTCATCCAACCCCGCCGGGCAACATGGACCTCTTGCTGGGCCTCTTGCGGACCCCCTTGTATGATTTTTTTAGAATCTTGCACCGAAATCGCCGGTAGCGCGAGAATTCGTGGGCTAACACCCACAGAAATGAGCCGAAATCGCCTGTTTCCACTTCCTTGGCCCATAAAATCAAACCAGGCCTCATCCAACCCCGCAGGGCAGCATGGACCTCTATTCGGGCCTCTTGCGGACCCCCTCGTATGAGTTTTCAAGAATCTTGCGTCGGAACCCCGTGCAGCGCCAGAATCCTCGGGCTAACACCCACAGAAATGAGCCGAAATTGCCTGTTTCCACTTCCTTGGCCCATAAAATCCAACCAGGCCTCATCCAACCCCGTCGGGCAGCATGGACCACTTGCCGGGCCTCTTGCGGACCCCCTCATATGATTTTTTGAGAATCTTGCGCCGGAACCCCATGCAGCGCCAGAATCCGTCGGCTAACACCCACAGAAATAAGCCGAAATCGCCTGTTTCCACTTCCTTGGCCCATAAAATCCAACCAGGCCTCATCCAACCCCGCCGGGCAACATGGACCTCTTGCCGGGCCTCTTGCGGACCCCCTCGTATGAGTTTTCGAGAATCTTGCGTCGGAACCCCATGCAGCGCCAGAATCCTTGGGCTAACACCCACAGAAATGAGCCGAAATCGCCTGTTTCCACTTCCTTGGCCCATAAAATCCAACCAGGCCTCATCCAACCCCGCCGGGCAACATGGACCTCTTGCCGGGCCTCTTGCGGACCCCCTCGTATGATTTTTCGAGAATCTTGCGCCGGGACCCCATGCAGCGCCAGAATCCGTGGACTAACACCCACAGAAATTAGCCGAAATTGCCTGTTTCCACTTCCTTGGCCCATAAAATCCAACCAGGCCTCATCCAACCCCGCCGGGCAACATGGACCTCTTGCTGGGCCTCTTGCGGACCCCCTTGTATGATTTTTTTAGAATCTTGCGCCGAAATCGCCGGTAGCGCGAGAATTCGTGGGCTAACACCCGCAGAAATGAGCCGAAATCGCCTGTTTCCACTTCCTTGGCCCATAAAATCAAACCAGGCCTCATCCAACCCCGCAGGGCAGCATGGACCTCTTGTCGGGCCTCTTGCGGACCCCCTCGTATGAGTTTTCAAGAATCTTGCGTCGGAACCCCGTGCAGCGCCAGAATCCTTGGGCTAACACCCACAGAAATGAGCCGAAATTGCCTGTTTCCACTTCCTTGGCCCATAAAATCCAACCAGGCCTCATCCAACCCCGTCGGGCAGCATGGACCACTTGCCGGGCCTCTTGCGGACCCCCTCATATGATTTTTTGAGAATCTTGCGCCGGAACCCCATGCAGCGCCAGAATCCGTCGGCTAACACCCACAGAAATAAGCCGAAATCGCCTGTTTCCACTTCCTTGGCCCATAAAATCCAACAAGGCCTCATCCAACCCTGCCGGGCAGCATGGACCTCTTGCCGGGCCTCTTGCGGACCCCCTCGTATGATTTATCGAGAATCTTGCGCCGGAACCACATCCAGCGCCAGATCCGTGGGCTAACACCCACAGAAATGAGCCGAAATCGCCTGTTTCCACTTCCTTGGCCCATAAAATCCATCCAGGCCTCATCCAACCCCGCCGAGCAACATGGACCTCTTGCCGGGCCTCTTGTGAACCCGCGCGTATGATTTTTTGAGAATCTTGCGCCGGAACCCAATGCAGCGCCAAAATCTGTGGGCTAACGCCCACAGAAATGAGCCGAAATTGCCTGTTTCCACTTCCTTGGTCCATAAAATCCAACCAGGCCTCATCCAACCCCGCTGGGCAACATGGACCTCTTGCCGGGCCTCTTGCGGACCCCCTCGTATGATTTTTTGAATATCTTGCGCTGGAACCCCATGCAGCGCCAGAATCCGTGGGCTAACACCCACAGAAATGAGCCGAAATCGCCAGTTTCCACTTCCTTGGCCAATAAAATCCAACCAGGCCTCTTCCAACCCCGCAAGGCAGCATAAACCTCTTGCCGGGCCTCTTGCAGACCCCCTCGTATGAGTTTTCGAGAATCTTGCGCCGGAACCCCATGCAGCGCCAGAATCCGTGGGCTAACACCCACAGAAATGAGCCGAAATCTCCTTTTTCCACTTCCTTGGCCCATAAAATCCAACCAGGCCTCATCCAACCCCGATGGGAAACATGGACCTCTTGCCGGGCCTCTTGCGGACCCCCTCGTATGATTTTTCGAGAATCTTGCACCGGAACCCCATGCAGCGCCAGAATCCGTGGGCTAACACCCACAGAAATGAACTAAAATCGCCTGTTTCCACTTCCTTGGCCCATAAAATCCAACCAGGCCTCATCTAACCCCGCAGGGCAGCATGGACCTCTTGCCGGGCCTCTTGCGGAACCCCTCGTATGAGTTTTCGAGAATCTTGCGCCAGAACCCCATGCAACGCCAGTATCCGTGGGCTAACACCCACAGAAATGAGCCGAAATCGCCTGTTTCCACTTCCTTGGCCCATAAACTCCAACCAGGCCTCATCCAACCCCGTCGGGCAACATGGACCTCTTGTCAGGCCTCTTGCGGACCCCCTCGTATGATATTTCGAGAATCTTGACCCGGAACCCCATGCAGCACCAGAATCCGTGGGCTAACACCCACAGAAATGAGTTGAAATCGCCTATTTCCACTTCCTTGGCCCATAAAATCCAACCAGGCGTCATCCAACCCCGCCGGGCAACATGGACCTCTTGCCGGGCCTCTTGCGGACCTCCTCGTATGATTTTTTGAGAATCTTGTGCCGGAACCCCATGCAGCGCCAGAATCCTTGGGCTAACACCCACAGAAATGAGCCAAAATTGCCTGTTTCCACTTCCTTGGCCCATAAAATCCAACCAGGCCTCATCCAACCCCGCCGGGCAACATGGACCTCTTGCCGGGCCTCTTGCAGACCCCTTCATATGATATATCGAGAATCTTGCGCCGGAACCCCATGCAGCGCCAGAATCCGTGGGCTAACACCCACAGAAATGAGCCGAAATCGCCTGTTTCCACTTCCTTGGCCCATAAAATCCAACCAGGCCTCATCTAACCCCACCGGGCAGCATGGACCTCTTGCCGGGCCTCTTCCGGGCCCCCTCGTATGATTTTTTGAGAATCTTGCGCCAGAACCCTATGCAGCGCCAGAATTCGTGGGCTAATACCCAAAGAAATGAGCCGAAATCGCCTGTTTCCACTTCCTTGGCCTATAAAATCCAATCAGGCTTCATCCAACCCCGCCGGGCAACATGGACCTCTTGCCGGGCCTCTTGCGGACCCCCTCGTATGATTTTTCGAGAATCTTGCGCCGGAACCCCATGCAGCGCCAGAATCCGTGGGCTAACACCCACAGAAATGAGCCGTAATCGCCTGTTTCCACTTCCCTGGCCCATAAAATCCATCCAGGCCTCATCCAACCCCGCCGAGCAACATGGACCTCTTGCCGGGCCTCTTGTGAACCCGCGCGTATGATTTTTTGAGAATCTTGCGCCGGAACCCAATGCAGCGCCAGAATCTGTGGGCTAAAGCCCACAGAAATGAGCCGAAATTGCCTGTTTCCACTTCCTTGGCCCATAAAATCCAACCAGGCCTCATCCAACCCGCTGGGCAACATGGACCTCTTGCCGGGCCTCTTGCGGACCCCCTCGTATGATTTTTTGAATATCTTGCGCTGGAACCCCATGCAGCGCCAGAATCCGTGGGCTAACACCCACAGAAATGAGCCGAAATCGCCAGTTTCCACTTCCTTGGCCAATAAAATCCAACCAGGCCTCTTCCAACCCCGCAAGGCAGCATAAACCTCTTGCCGGGCCTCTTGCAGACCCCCTCGTATGAGTTTTCGAGAATCTTGCGCCGGAACCCCATGCAGCGCCAGAATCCGTGGGCTAACACCCACAGAATGAGCCGAAATCGCCTTTTTCCACTTCCTTGGCCCATAAAATCCAACCAGGCCTCATCCAACCCCGCCGGGAAACATGGACCTCTTGCCGGACCTCTTGCGGACCCCCTCGTATGATTTTTCGAGAATCTTGCACCGGAACCCCATGCAGCGCCAGAATCCGTGGGCTAACACCGACAGAAATGAACTGAAATCGCCTGTTTCCACTTCCTTGGCCCATAAAATCCAACCAGGCCTCATCTAACCCCGCAGGGCAGCATGGACCTCTTGCCGGGCCTCTTGCGGACCCCCTCGTATGAGTTTTCGAGAATTTTGCGCCAGAACCCCATGCAACGCCAGAATCCGTGGGCTAACACCCATAGGAATGAGCCGAAATCGCCTGTTTCCACTTCCTTGGCCCATAAACTCCAACCAGGCCTCATCCAACCCCGTCGGGCAACATGGACCTCTTGTCAGGTCTCTTGCGGACCCCCTCGTATGATATTTCGAGAATCTTGCGCCGGAACCCCATGCAGCACCAGAATCCGTGGGCTAACACCCACAGAAATGAGCCGAAATCGCCTGTTTCCACTTCCTTGGCCCATAAAATCCAACCAGGCGTCATCCAACCCCGCCGGGCAATATGGACCTCTTGCCGGGCCTCTTGCGGACCCCCTCGTATGATTTTTTGAGAATCTTGTGCCGGAACCCCATGCAGCGCCAGAATCCTTGGGCTAACACCCACAGAAATGAGCCGAAATCGCCTGTTTCCACTTCCTTGGCCCATAAAATCCAACCAGGCCTCATCCAACCTCGCCGGGCAACATGGACATCTTGCCGGGCCTCTTGCGGACCCCCTCGTATGATTTTTCGAGAATCTTGCGCCGGAACCCCATGCTGCGCCAGAATCCGTGGGCTAACACCCACAGAAATGAGCCGAAATCGCCTGTTTCCACTTCCCTGGCCCATAAAATCCAACCCCGCCGGGCAACATGGACCTCTTGCCAGGCCTCTTGCGGACCCCCTCGTATGATTTTTCGAGAATCATGCGCCGGAACCCCAGGCAGCGACACAATCCGTGGGCTAACACCCACACCAATGAGCCGAAATCGCCTGTTTCCACTTCCTCGGCCCATAAAATCCAACCAGGCCTCATCGAACCCTGCCGGGCAACATGGACCTCTTGCCGGACCTCTTGCGGACCCCCTCGTATGATATTTCGAGAATCTTGCGCCGGAACCCCATGCAGCGCCAGAATCCGTGGGCTAACACCCATAGAAATGAGCCGTAATCGCCTGTTACCACTTCCTTGGCACATAAAATCCAACCAGGCCTCATCCAACCCCGCCGTGCAACATGGACCTCTTGCCGGGCCTCTTGCGGACCCCCTCGTATGATTTATCGAGAATCTTGCGCCGGAACCCCATGCAGCGCCAGAATCCGTGGGTTAACACCCACAGAAATGAGCCAAAATCGCCTGTTTCCACTTCCTTGGCCCATAAAATCCAACCAGGCCTCATTCAACCCCGCCAGGCAACATGGACCTCTTGCCGGGCCTCTTGCGGACCTCCTCGTATGATCTTTCAAGAATCTTGCGCCGGAACCCCATGCAGCGGCAGAATCCGTGGGCTAACACCCATAGAAATGAGCCGAAATCGCCTGTTTCCACTTCCTTGGCCCATAAAATCCAACCAGGCCTCATCCAACCCCGCCGGGCAGCATGGACCTCTTGCCGGGCCTTTTGCGGACCCCCTCGTATGATTTTTCAAGAATCTTGCGCCGGAACCCCATGCAACGCCAGAATCCATGGGCTAACACCCACAGAAATGAGCTGAAATCGCCTGTTTCCACTTCCTTGGCCCATAAAATCCAACCAGGCCTCATCCAACCCCGCCAAGCAGCATGGACCTTTTGCCGGGCCTCTTGCGGACCCCCTCGTATGATTTTTCGAGAATCTTGCGCCGGAACCCCATGTAGCGCCAGAATCCGTGGGCTAACACCCACAAAAATGAGCTGAAATCGCCTGTTTCCACTTCCTTGGCCCATAAAATCCAACCAGGCCTCATCCAACCCCGTCGGGCAGTATGGACCTCTTACCGGGCCTCTTGTGGACCCCCTCGTACGATTATTCGAGAATCTTGCGCCAGAACCCCATGCACCGCCAGAATTCGTGGGCTAACACCCACAGAAATGAGCCGAAATCGCCTGTTTCCACTTCCTTGGCCCATAAAATCCAACCAGGCCTCATCCAACCCCGCCGGGCATCATGGACCTCTTGCGGAACCTCTTGCGGACCCCCTCGTATGTTTTTTTGAGAATCTTGCGCTGGAACCCCATGCAGCGCCAGAATCCGTGGGCTAACACCCACAGAAATGAGCCGAAATCGCCTGTTTCCACTCCTTGGCCCATAAAATCCAACAAGGCCACATCCAACCCCGCCGGGCAACATGGACCTCTTCCCGGGCCTCTTGCAGACCCCCTCGTATGATTTTTCGAGAATCTTGCGCCGGAACCCCTTGCAGCGCCAGAATCCGTGGGCTAACACCTACAGAAATGAGACGAAATCGCTTGTTTCCACTTCCTTGGCCCATAAAATCCACCCAGGCCTCATCTAACCCCGCCGGGCAACATGGACCTCTTGCCGGGCCTCTTGCGGACCCCCTCATATGATTTTTCGAGAATCTTGCACCGGAACCCTATGCAGCACCAGAATCCGTGGGCTAACACCCACAGAAATGAGCTGAAATCGCTTGTTTCCACTTCCTTGGCCCATAAAGTCCAACCAGGCCTCATCCAACCCCGCCGGGCAGTATGGACCTCTTGCCGGGCCTCTTGCGGACCCCCTCGTACGATTTTTCGAGAATCTTGCGTCGGAACCCCATGCAGCGCCCGAATCCGTGGGCTAACACCCACAGAAATGAGCCGAAATCGCCTGTTTCCACTTCCTTGGCCCATAAAATCCAACCAGGCCTCATCTAACCCCGCCGGGCAACATGGACCTCTTGCCGGGCCTCTTGCGGACCCCTTCATATGATATATCGAGAATCTTGCGCCGGAACCCCATGCAGCGCCAGAATCCGTGGACTAACACCCACAGAAATGAGCCGAAATCGCCTGTTTCCACTTCCTTGGCCGATAAAATCCAACCAGGCCTCATCCAACCCCACCGGGCAGCATGGACCTCTTGCCGGGCCTCTTCCGGGCCCCCTCGTATGATTTTTTGAGAATCTTGCGCCAGAACCCCATGCAGCGCCAGAATTCGTGGGCTAACACCCACAGAAATGAGCCGAAATCGCCTATTTCCACTTCCTTAGCCTATAAAATCCAATCAGGCTTCATCCAACCCCGCCGGGCAACATGGACCTCTTGCCGGGCCTCTTGCGGACCCCCTCGTATGATTTTTTGAGAATCTTGCGCCCCATGCAGCGCCAGAATCCGTGGGCTAACACCCACAGAAATGAGCCGAAATCGCCTGTTTCCACTTCCTTGGCCCATAAAATCCAACAAGGCCTCATCTAACCCCGCAGGGCAGCATGGACCTCTTGCCGGGCCTCTTGCGGACCCCCTCGTATGAGTTTTCGAGAATCTTGCGCCAGAACCCCATGCAACGCCAAAATCCGTGGGCTAACACCCACAGAAATGAGCCGAAATCGCCTGTTTCCAATTCCTTGGCCCATGAACTCCAACCAGGCCTCATCCAACCCCGTCGGGCAACATGGACCTCTTGTCAGGCCTCTTGCGGACCCCCTCGTATGATATTTCGAGAATCTTGCGCCGGAACCCCATGCAGCACCAGAATCCGTGGGCTAACACCCACAGAAATGAGCCGAAATCGCCTGTTTCCACTTCCTTGGCCCATAAAATCCAACCAGGCGTCATCCAACCCCGCCGGGCAACATGGACCTCTTGCCGGGCCTCTTGCGGACCCCCTCGTATGATTTTTTGAGAATCTTGTGCCGGAACCCCATGCAGCGCCAGACTCCTTGGGCTAACACCCACAGAAATGAGCCGAAATCGCCTGTTTCCACTTCCTTGGCCCATAAAATCCAACCAGGCCTCATCCAACCTCGCCGGGCAACATGGACCTCTTGCCGGGCCTCTTGCGGACCCCCTCGTATGATTTTTCGAGAATCTTGCGCCGGAACCCCATGCAGCGCCAGAATCCGTGGGCTAACACCCACAGAAATGAGCCGAAATCGCCTGTTTCCACTTCCCTGGCCCATAAAATCCAACCCCGTCGGGCAACATGGACCTCTTGCCAGGCCTCTTGCGGACCCCCTCGTATGATTTTTCGAGAATCATGCGCCGGAACCCTAGGCAGCGACAGAATCCGTGGGCTAACACCCACACCAATGAGCCGAAATCGCCTGTTTCCACTTCCTTGGCCCATAAAATCCAACCAGGCCTCATCGAACCCTGCCGGGCAACATGGACCTCTTGCCGGACCTCTTGCGGACCCCCTCGTATGATATTTCGAGAATCTTGCGCCGGAACCCCATGCAGCGCCAGAATCCGTGGGCTAACACCCACAGAAATGAGCCGAAATCGCCTGTTTCCACTTCCTTGGCACATAAAATCCAACCAGGCCTCATCCAACCCCGCCGTGCAACATGGACCTCTTGCCGGGCCTCTTGCAGACCCCCTCGTATGATTTATCGAGAATCTTGCGCCGGAACCCCATGCAGCGCCAGAATCCGTGGGCTAACACCCACAGAAATGAGCCGAAATCGCCTGTTTCCACTTCCTTGGCCCATAAAATCCAACCAGGCCTCATCCAACCCCGCCGGGCAACATGGACCTCTTGCCGGGCCTCTTGCGGACCTCCTCGTATGATATTTCGAGAATCTTGCGCCGGAACCCCATGCAGCACCAGAATCCGTGGGCTAACACCCACAGAAATGAGCCGAAATCGCCTGTTTCCACTTCCTTGGCACATAAAATCCAACCAGGCCTCATCCAACCCCGCCGTGCAACATGGACCTCTTGCCGGGCCTCTTGCAGACCCCCTCGTATGATTTATCGAGAATCTTGCGCCGGAACCCCATGCAGCGCCAGAATCCGTGGGCTAACACCCACAGAAATGAGCCGAAATCGCCTGTTTCCACTTCCTTGGCCCATAAAATCCAACCAGGCCTCATCCAACCCCGCCGGGCAACATGGACCTCTTGCCGGGCCTCTTGCGGACCTCCTCGTATGATCTTTCAAGAATCTTGCGCCGGAACCCCATGCAGCGGCAGAATCCGTGGGCTAACACCCATAGAAATGAGCCGAAATCGCCTGTTTCCACTTCCTTGGCCCATAAAATCCAACCAGGCCTCATCCAACCCCGCCGGGCAGCATGGACCTCTTGCCGGGCCTTTTGCGGACCCCCTCGTATGATTTTTCAAGAATCTTGCGCCGGAACCCCATGCAACGCCAGAATCCGTGGGCTAACACCGCCGAAATCGCCTGTTTCCACTTCCTTGGCCCATAAAATCCAACCAGGCCTCATCCAACCCCGCCGGGCAACATGGACCTCTTGCCGAACCTCTTGCGGACCCCCTCGTATGTTTTTTTGAGAATCTTGCGCCGGAACCCCATGCAGCGCCAGAATCCGTGGGCTAACACCCACAGAAATGAGCCGAAATCGCCTGTTTCCACTTCCTTGGCCCATAAAATCCAACAAGGCCACATCCAACCCCGCCGGGCAACATGGACCTCTTCCCGGGCCTCTTGCAGACCCCCTCGTATGATTTTTCGAGAATCTTGCGCCGGAACCCCTTGCAGCGCCAGAATCCATGGGCTAACACCTACAGAAATGAGACGAAATCGCTTGTTTCCACTTCCTTGGCCCATAAAATCCAACCAGGCCTCATCCAACCCCGCCGGGCAACATGGACCTCTTGCCGGGCCTCTTGCGGACCCCCTCGTATGATTTTTCGAGAATCTTGCACCGGAACCCTATGCAGCACCAGAATCCGTGGGCTAACACCCACAGAAATGAGCTGAAATCGCCTGTTTCCACTTCCTTGGCCCATAAAATCCAACCAGGCCTCATCCAACCCCGCCGGGCAGTATGGACCTCTTTCCGGGCGTCTTGCGGACCCCCTCGTACGATTTTTCGAGAATCTTGCGTCGGATCCCCATGCAGCGCCCGAATCCGTGGGCTAACACCCACAGAAATGAGCCGAAATCGCCTGTTTCAACTTCCTTGGCCCATAAAATCCAACCAGGCCTCATCCAACCCCGCCGGGGAACATGGACCTCTTGCCGGGCCTCTTGCGGACCCCTTCATATGATATATCGAGAATCTTGCGCCGGAACCCCATGCAGCGCCAGAATCCGTGGGCTAACACCCACAGAAATGAGCCGAAATCGCCTGTTTCCACTTCCATGGCCCATAAAATCCAACCAGGCCTCATCCAACCCCACCGGGCAGCATGGACCTCTTGCCGGGCCTCTTCCGGGCCCCCTCGTATGATTTTTTGAGAATCTTGCGCCAGAACCCCATGCAGCGCCAGAATTCGTGGGCTAACACCCACAGAAATGAGCCGAAATCGCCTATTTCCACTTCTTTGGCCTATAAAATCCAATCAGGCTTCATCCAACCCCGCCGGGCAACATGGACCTCTTGCCGGGCCTCTTGCGGACCCCCTCGTATGATTTTTTGAGAATCTTGCGCCCCATGCAGCGCCAGAATCCGTGGGCTAACACCCACAGAAATGAGCCGAAATCGCCTGTTTCCACTTCCTTGGCCCATAAAATCCAACAAGGCCTCATCCAACCCCACCGGGCAACATGGACCTCTTGCCGGGCCTCTTGCGGACCCCCTCGTATGAGTTTTCGAGAATCTTGCGCTGGAACCCCATGCAGCACCAGAATCTGTGGGCTAACACCCACAGAAATGAGCCGAAATCGCCTTTTTCAACTTCCTTGGCCATAAAATCCAACAAGGCCTCATCCAACCCCGCCGAGCAGCATGGACCTCTTGCCGGGCCTCTTGCAGACCCCCTCGTATGATTTTTCGAGAATCTTGCACCGGAACCCCATGCAGCGCCAGAATCCGTGGGCTAACACCCACAGAAATGAGCCGAAATCGCCTGTTTCCACTTCCTTGGCCCGTAAAATCCAACCAGACCTCATCCAACCCCGCCGGGCAGAATGGACCTCTTGCCGGGCCTCTTGTGGACCCCCTCGTATGATTTTTCAAGAATCTTGCGCCGGAACCTCATGCAACGCCAGAATCCGTGGGCTAACACCCACAGAAATGAGCCGAAATCGCCTGTTTCCACTTCCTTGGCCCATAAACTCCAACCAGACCTCATCCAACCCTGCCGGGCAGCATGGACCTCTTTCCGGGCCTCTTGCGAACCCCCTCGTATGATTTTTCGATAATCTTGCGCCGGAACCCCATGCAGCGACAGAATCCGTAGGCTAACACCCACAGAAATGAGCCGAAATCGCTTGTTTCCACTTCCTTGGCCCATAAAATCCAACTAGGCCTCATCCAACCCCGCCGGGCAGCATGGACCTCTTGTCGGGCCTCTTGTGGACCCCCTCGTATGATTTTTCGAGAATCTTGCGCCGGATGGGCTAACACCCACAGAAATGAGCCGAAATCGCCTGTTTCCACTTCCTTGGCCCATAAAATCCAACCAGGCCTCATCCAACCCCGCCGGGCAGCATGGACCTCTTGCCGGGCCTCTTGCGGACCCCCTCGTATGATTTTTCGAGAATCTTGCGCCGGAACCCCATGCAGCGCCAGAATCCGTGGGCTAACACCCACATAAATGAGCCGAAATCGCCTGTTTCCACTTCCTTTGCCCATAAAATCCAACCAAGCCTCATCCAACCCCGCCGGGCAACATGGACCTCTTTCCGGGCCTCTTGCGATCCCCCTCGTATGATTTTTCGAGAATCTTGCACCGGAACCCCATGCAGCGCCAGAATCCGTGGGCTAACACCCACAGAAATGAGCCGAAATCGCCTGTTTCCACTTCCTTGGCCCATAAAATCCAACCAGGCCTCATCCAACCCCGCCGGGCAACATGGACCTCTTGCCGGGCCTCTTGCGGACCCCCTCGTATGATTTTTTGAGAATCTTGTGCCGGAACCCCATGTAGCGCCAGAATCCTTGGGCTAACACCCACAGAAATGAGCCGAAATCGCCTGTTTCCACTTCCTTGGCCCATAAAATCCAACCAGGCCTCATCCAACCCCGCCGGGCAACATGGACCTCTTGCCGGACCTCTTGCGGACCACCTCGTATGATTTTTCGACAATCTTGCGCCGGAACCCCATGCAGCGCCAGAATCCGTGGGCTAACACCCACAGCAATGAGCCGAAATCGCCTGTTTCCACTTCCTTGGCCCATAAAATCCAACCAGGCCTCATCCAACCCCGCCGGGCAACATGGACCTCTTGCCGGACCTCTTGCGGACCCCCTCGTATGATATTTCGAGAATCTTGCGCCGGAACCCCATGCAGCGCCAGAATCCGTGGGCTAACACCCACAGAAATGAGCCGAAATCGCCTGTTTCCACTTCCTTGGCCCATAAAATCCAACCAGGCCTCATCCATCCCCGCCGGGCAACATGGACCTCTTGCCGGGCCACTTGCGGACCCCCTCGTATGATTTATCGAGAATCTTGCGCCGGAACCCCATGCAGCGCCAGAATCCGTGGGCTAACACCCACAGAAATGAGCCGAAATCGCCTGTTTCCACTTCCATGGCCCATAAAATCCAACCAGGCCTCATCCAACCCCGCCGGGCAACATGGACCTCTTGCCGGGCCTCTTGCGGACCTCCTCGTATGATCTTTCAAGAATCTTGCGCCGGAACCCCATGCAGCGGCAGAATCCGTGGGCTAACACCCACAGAAATAAGCCGAAATCGCCTGTTTCCACTTCCTTGGCCCATAAAATCCAACCAGGCCTCATCCAACCCTGCCGGGCAGCATGGACCTCTTGCCGGGTCTTTTGCGGACCCCCTCGTATGATTTTTCAAGAATCTTGCGCCGTAACCCCATGCAACGCCAGAATCCGTGGGCTAACACCCACAGAAATGAGCTGAAATCGCCTGTTTCCACTTCCCTAGCCCATAAAATCCAACCCCGTCGAGCAACATGGACCTCTTGCCAGGCCTCTTGCGGACCCCCTCGTATGATTTTTTGAGAATCATGCGCCGGAACCCCATGCAGCGACAGAATCCATGGGCTAACACCCACAGCAATGAGCCGAAATCGCCTATTTCCACTTCCTTGGCCCATAAAATCCAACCAGGCCTCATCCAACCCCGCCGGGCAACATGGACCTCTTGCCGGACCTCTTGCGGACCCCCTCGTATGATTTATCGAGAATCTTGCGCCGGAACCCCATGCAGCGCCAGAATCCGTGGGCTAACACCAACAGAAATGAGCCGAAATCGCCTGTTTCCACTTCCTTGGCCCATAAAATCCAACCAGGCCTCATCCAACCCCGCCGGGCAACATGGACCTCTTGCCGGGCCTCTTGCGGACCTCCTCGTATGATCTTTCAAGAATCTTGCGCCGGAACCCCATGCAGCGGCAGAATCCGTGGGCTAACACCCACAGAAATGAGCCGAAATTGCCTGTTTCCACTTCCTTGGCCCATAAAATCCAACCAGGCCTCATCCAACCCCGCCGGGCAGCACGGACCTCTTTCCGGGCCTTTTGCGGACCCCCTCGTATGATTTTTCAAGAATCTTGCGCCGGAACCCCATGCAACGCCAGAATCCGTGGGCCAACACCCACAGAAATGAGCTGAAATCGCCTGTTTCCACTTCCTTGGCCCATAAAATCCAACCAGGCCTCATCCAACCCCGCCAAGCAGCATGGACCTCTTGCCGGGCCTCTTGCGGACCCCCTCGTATGATATTTCGAGAATCTTGCGCCGGAACCCCAAGCAGCGCCAGAATCCGTGGGCTAACACCCACAAAAATGAGCTGAAATCGCCTGTTTCCACTTCCTTGGCCCATAAAATCCAACCAGGCCTCATCCGACCCCGCCGTGCAACATGGACCTCTTGTCGGGCCTCTTGCGGACCCCCTCGTATGATTTATCGAGAATCTTGCGCCGGAACCCCATGCACCGCCAGAATTCGTGGGCTAACACCCCCCAGAAATGAGCCGAAATCGCCTGTTTCCACTTCCTTGGCCCATAAAATCCAACCAGGCCTCATCCAACCCTGCCGGGCAACATGGACCTCTTGCCGGGCCTCTTGCGGACCTCCTCGTATGATCTTTCAAGAATCTTGCGCCGGAACCCCATGCAGCGGCAGAATCCGTGGGCTAACACCCATAGAAATGAGCCGAAATCGCCTGTTTCCACTTCCTTGGCCCATAAAATCCAACCAGGCCTCATCCAACCCCGCCGGGCAGCATGGACCTCTTGCCGGGCCTTTTGCGGACCCCCTCGTATGATTTTTCCAGAATCTTGCGCCGGAACCCCATGCAACGCCAGAATCCGTGGGCTAACACCCACAGAAATGAGCTGAAATCGCCTGTTTCCACTTCCTTGGCCCATAAAATCCAACCAGGCCTCATCCAACCCCGCCGAGAAGCATGGACCTCTTGCCGGGCCTCTTGCGGACCCCCTCGTATGATTTTTCGAGAATCTTGCGCCGGAACCCCATGCAGCGACAGAATCCGTGGGCTAACACCCACAAAAATGAGCTGAAATCGCCTGTTTCCACTTCCTTGGCCCATAAAATCCAACCAGGCCTCATCCAACCCCGTCGGGCAGTATGGACCTCTTGCCGGGCCTCTGGTG